>OZ053303.1:9311500-9648332 GCA_964056655.1 Arabis hirsuta | reverse complement strand
AAAAACACAAGTTACTCAATGTGTAAACACAAATAGTCATTCGTAAACAAACAAAATAAAGAGAACACAACCACACCTCAATACTTGGTTCCATTTGTGCTTCAGCTGAAAATCCATAAAATCTGTGACAACAAAAAAAGTTAATTCATTTACACGATTAGGAACAATGGCATGGTGTAGAGAAGAGAAGTAACCGAAAAATCATATGGCATACCTCTTACCAAAATACATGATTTTTAAAGCAATATATCTCTTTGAGATAAGATGGCTCGGTAACATAGTATCATCTCCTTTTCTACTTTTCTCCTCCTCCTCCTCCTAACTAAGCTGCCAGAATCTATCACAGACACATCATGCTTCCCTTCCATCTACAATCGTAAACATCAAACACATGGAGATTCTTGCCAATTTCGAACCAAAACATTGTCTCAAGGGTAAGAATATGTTCACCTGTTGGCATTGGCAGCTTGAAATCTGGGACAACAATTTAGCATTTTCTGCCTCTAATTCCTGGTGAGATATTATAGAACAAACAACGACTTTGTAGATTAACAA
The DNA here is from genome assembly GCA_964056655.1 of Arabis hirsuta. NCBI lineage: Eukaryota > Viridiplantae > Streptophyta > Magnoliopsida > Brassicales > Brassicaceae > Arabis > Arabis hirsuta. Next base: position 9,647,777 of record OZ053303.1, on the reverse strand, counting down.
GATTGCAACACCAATCTACCAAGTGGAATCTATTCAATCTCAAGAACTGTGTAGTTGAATCGTTCCAATAACAAAAAGCTTAACCACAGAGAGCAGAAAATTTGACGCAGCGAAGATGAAACACAGTACGGAGATTCTACCTTGACGCGATTACGGAGAGACTCTAATTCGGATCTTGTAGCGGATTCCCAATCTCGGCAATCGCCGCCGGGGTCGGGTTTTCCGGCGGAGATAGTCATAGCTACGAATCTTCAACCTTATCGGAGATTCGACGCCGGTTGGAAAGAGTTAAAACGACGGCGGCGTCGAGGAGAATCGACGCCGATTGGAAAGAACTCAACGACGGCGTCGAGAGAAACCGTTCGGGTTTTGGATGGGTCACAGATAGACAACTTTTTTTTTTTTGTCAAACAGATAAATCTTAGGATCAATTAGGCAAATAACATAAATTTGAATTATAATTAGTGTAATAAACTATGTGATAAATATAATTGAGAAAATAACATTTCATAAAGGTGTTTTGACTTTTTTATTCTCTAATTATTTGTGTGGGTGAGAAGTGTTGCAAGAGAATTAAAAAACTATCTATACTATGTAAAATATTGTTTTGTCTGTACTAACTTAAGATTACATAGAAGAAGTTATAAGAAATTAATTTATTGTTAATAAAGCAAATGATTTCCAATAATTTTTTTATGTTAAAAATTGTAACTATGTAGAATATTATAGATATTAAATTCGACATATTATGGATTTGCGTATGTAGTGGTGGTTGTTGTAGATTAGGGTTTTATAGTTCTATACTATGTAAAAGATTGTACGGTATAAATTATATCCTAGGTATTTTTGTCATATATACATTTACACATTCTAAATAGTAATTTTGGTTAGATAATACATTATTTTTTTTTTTGGCTATTTTTGTTAATTTCCCTAAATCTTACTTTAAAAAAAAAGAAAATGATACTCTTAATACCTAACTCTAACCGAAGTAGGAACTACTGTCTATTATATAAGAGGGTACGAGGATCAACAAACAAATTACCTTTCGTTGGACACTTCTTTTTAACCAAAAAAAAAAAAAAAATTCTCTATGGGAACTGTTGAAGGTAATGATGATATTGATCTGATTTCAAAAAACATATATGGGAAGTTTTCCTTATATGTAGGAGATTTGGATTCAAGTGTAGAAAATAGTGATTTATACAACAAATTTAGTGAGATTGGTGAAGTTTCCTCCGTTAAAATTTGTCGCGATCAAAGGAGTGGATCGTCTCTTGGTTATGCATATGTCAATTTCAACCATAAATCGCATGGTAAGTTAAAATTGCATATGTTATCACGTTTGTTCTTTTTGCATATTTGAATTGAAAGTGTGAATTTTATTTCCATATTTGTTTATTTTAATTCGTTTATTTTGTGTGAAAAAACAGCGGAAAAAGCCATGAAAGAATTGAATTTCAAAGAGTTAAAGGGAAAACAGATGAGGATAATGTTCTCGAAACGTGATCCAAGCATGAGGAATAGCGGTAAAGGTAACGTGTTTGTCAAGAATCTAGACAAGTCTTTCGACAACAAGCAACTCTACCACTTATTTTCTTCATTCGGACTGATTCTCTCTTGCAAAGTGGCTCGTGACGCTGCTGGTGTTTCCATGGGATAAGGTTTTGTCCAATTCTACTCGGAAACTTCAGTTTTAGCCGCCATTATTGTTCTCGATGGCGCCTTTGTCGGCAACCAATATCTTCAAGTTTGTCCTTTCGTCAATCGTCGTCAATGGGACGAGTCTCCTGTTTTTACAAACGTCTATGTCAAAAACTTGGTGGAGACTGCAACAGATGATGATTTAAAGAAGATTTTTGAGGTGTTTGGGGAGATTACAAGTGCGGTGGTGATGAAAGATGGAAAAGGTAAGTCTCGAAAGTTCGGGTTTGTGAACTTTCAAAATGTTGAATCCGCGGCTACTGCGGTAGAGAAGATGAATGGAATAATAGTCGAGGAAAAGGAGTTGTATGTTGGTAGGGCTCAGAAGAAGAAGAATAGGCTCGAGGATTTGAGAAACCAAATCAAGCTAGAGAAGAAAAAGAATAGAATTGAGGGTTTGAATCTTTATGTGAAGAATCTTGATGATTCCGTTAATGACGAAAAGCTTCGAGAGTTGTTCTCTGAGTTTGGAACCATCACTTCTTGCAAGGTATGTATGTATGCAATCTATTAGCACGAAACTGAGTTTTGTTTTGATCATCATGAAGTAATTAAAATGATCTTTATGAGTTTTGTAGGTCATGGTCCACTCGAATGGTTTGAGCAAAGGTGTTGGGTTTGTTGAGTTCTCTACTAGTGAGGAGGCTTCTAAAGCTGTAAGTTTGTAAACCAATTTCTTCTCTGCGTGTTTATTAGTTTATAGTTACTTATGTACCCTATTGCTTGTGTATGGTGCATTCTTGATTAAGAAACTAATGACTAATTATGTTCTGTTTTTGAACAGTTGAATGAGATGAATGGGAAAACGGTGGGAAAAAAACCGATCTATGTCTCTTTGGCCCAGCGTAAAGAGGAACGTATTGTGAAAGTTGTTTCGTCAAGTCGACAACCAAGTCCTCATCAGCATCCTATCTTCAGTCAAGCAGGCGGTCCTCCAATAATGTTACCTCCACAACTTCCATTCAGAGGGTACAACTTTCAGCCACCCCAACCGCAGCTTATGTTTGGATCAAGATTGCCAAACGGTTGCCCTGTAATGCCTGTCCCTAATTTCATGGTGCCACAACCATATCCTTTTCAAAGACCAGCACTATATCCACCTGCTCCTCCGATCAGCCTCCACCACAGTCTGCAACCTATGACTTCACTGCCACTACCGCAACCGCTGCTATGGAACCCATACGTTAGAATGCAGTAGTGGCTTATAGGGGGGCTTAACAGTTTGCTTTGAGAAGATGAACTTTTTGGTTTTGGTTTTCTTTTCTTTTTTAGTTTGGAAATGATTAGCTGAAGACCCATGTCAGGATTTTATCTACCATATTATATCATTCGTTGGTCTTTATACGGTTATTAATTAGTTTTAATGAGCTTTCATGTTCACGTCAGCCTTGATGATCTTTCTAACCAAATTTAGATTTTAAAGGAAGATGAACAAACCATGCATATAGGTTTCAACTTTCAAGTGAAAAGCAACAAAACTTGTCTCTGCATAAAAACCAAGTCCAAAGAAAATCCGAAATTGTATTGTTCCTCCTTAAAAACTATCACTATCTAAAAGCCATTCTTGTGAGATGGAAAGGTCACAACCTGTTCGTAGGAGGTTTGACTCTGTAAATACGAACGATCCAGTTGGATGTTGTGTAGGCTTCTTCTAAGTGTTCCAGTTTGATGTCTTTGTTCCCTATCTCCACTCCTCTTGCTCTATCATACCTGCCAATAATTTCACCACCCACCATTTTAAATCATATTCAAGTGTGAATGCGTTTAAGATCAAACACATAAAATCATCCTCAAAAATGAAAAGTGCAAGACATACCCGGATGGCTTGCCATATTCTGTGACCAGCTCGCCAAACCTGTAATAGCACAACTTGTACCTACACGAAAACACATTTAAGATAATGAGTCTTGAGGGTGAAGCTTACATGAGACAGTTCAAGCATCTTTGGGAGATAAGTATATATGCAAAAGAGTATGAGTCTTGAGGGTGAAGCTTACATGAGACAGTTCAGCATCTTTGGCGATGCACCCTTGTCTACACGGAACTCGCCATTCACAAGGTAATCAGGTTCCTTGATCACTGGGAATACTCCACCTCCAATTCTCACCATCCACAAGAACCTAAACCAGATTTTTTAATTAAGGAGGACAGTAAATCCACACATCAAATGAATCAAGAAAGCTTCTTTACGATCCACCAAGAAATGGAAAGCTGTTAAAGGTATTAACGCGCCACTTAATCATAGGTATATCCTCATTGGTATTGTGGGGATGCATGTAATAACAACTAAATCTCGGTGGTCTCAAACCAATTGCCACAAGTGAACAGGTAGTATCCACCAAGAACAGCTAGCTTCTAAATCACCTGACTACTTCCACATCTGGTTAATAAGGATTTACTCAATACTAGCCCAGGTCATTCATTTGCTCACTACTTGTCCAACCCAATTAGCAAAAACCCACACTTGTATAACTGAGAAGGTAGCCAGATAAGTCAAATTTTCAGAAAAGAAAAGTATTCTTTTAACAAGGCACAAATTAATGCCATATTTGGCAACACACAACAATAACCAAATTTTCAGTATGAAACTAGAAGAGAAACATACATGAGAGAAGTGAGAGACTTACTTGTTGATATCATCTGAAGAATAACCAGTAACGCCACCAAAGACGACCAATACATAGTTCACATCAAGTGACCTCATGATGTCATATGCCTCGTCTTCATAAGAAGACATGGCTCGTCCAACAGTAGCAATATGAGTGTTGTTCCAGGTGTTGTTGTCAACGATGACAGTTCTATTTCCCATGGCAGTGATTTGGTATCCATAGTCCCACCACGACATGATCTTAGCATCAGTGGGAGTGTTCTGCCTAAGCCAGTAGTAGGCCTCACGGTAATCATCAAAGATGATTCTGTTCCCGTGAGCTCCTCTTGCAGCTAGGACAATTGAGGGAGATGAATATGCCTCTGATGTCACCCATGTGCAGTGAATCGCATATCTACTAAGCAAATAAAATACACCAACAAGAAGAGCAATAGCACCATTCTTCTGGAAAGGTTGAGACTGATCAAGTGAAACCTGGTAGGACATAGGAGACAAGTATCAGATTTTTTTCCTTTCACCAGAGAAGCATGCTACAGTTCAAAGTAGGTGGAACAATAGTTCAAACCAAAAAAATGAAAACAAACAGGGACAATAAGGATTCACCTTTGAAGAGGCTTTTGAACTACCGGCTCCTTTCGTGGAACCAGCCTGGGGAACCTTTTGTTTCGTCCTTAGCAGAGAAGTTAAATTCTTGACAGTGGCAGAGACAGCTATGGCACTGATAAGGCAAACTGCTGGAGTGGCAACGAGGATAAGCCGAACCATGACACCAGCAAAGTACAAGCTAGTGAGACCATACATGACGATAAATATTGTTGCATCCGACAAGCGCTTGAAACAGAAGTAAAGTCCCGCAGGGAAAAGGAAGAGCAGAATATGGTAGTCAAACATGAAAGACGACCAGGCCGTTGGCTGATGCTCAGAAACAGACGCAATAATGGGAATGTGATCCTTTGCATAAGTTGGGTCAAGCAATGAGTAAAATCGACCAGTCCATGGAGATATATAGCCAGATGCTGTTCCTACACCCAAAGCAATACTACCAACCAGAACAGCTGATGTCACAATTATCTTCAAAAAGGTTTGGAACAACTTGGTGTCATTGAGCTGATACTTCACCCAGTCGAGGAAGTAAAACACCTGTACAAGTACATAAAACTTAGTAAAGATCAACATATGATGTTTAAAACAGTAGTCTTCTGGAGAAAGATCAGCAACGAGATTCGTACTTCCTATCTCACAATCAACAGCTTAAGCAGAAACCCAATTACAATCCTCAACACTAGAGAAATGTTTGAGACAAAACCAGAAAGTAAAATTGAAATCTCTAAGGGTTACTTACAAAGGAACAGCTAGCTGAGTCTGAAGCTTAATCCCAACATTCTAAGATAAAGTAACAATATTTCATATCCATGTGGTAGAAGAAGAACAAACCTGCATCAATAAGAAGACTCCCATTGCACCCATATGCTCTCCAGATTGAACATGTTGAAAACCAACAAACCGAATTTGCATCGCAAGGAGCATTCCCAAGATATACATACAGTTATAAGCTATGTAAAGCCTCATCGAATACCTTCCAGTGATCAACAACACCAAGACGTAAAGCGGAATCAAGTTAATAATAAACACATATCCTCCCCAAGCAGAAACCATATAAAAGTAACCAAACGCAGAGCCAAGAGCCCATGCCAATGATCCAGTATTCACCGCCTTAACAAAGAGATAAAACGTCAACAAAAGAGCGAAAATCGCCACAGCTTCATTATCATACGAGCCAGCAACAGACCGAGAAATGTAACCAGGGCAAATTGCGATCAGAGCAGCAGCAACAAGCCCAGCTCCTGTATCCCAAATCTCTTTACCAAAGAAATACGCAACAACGGTGGTATTGGAGGCGAAGAACGGTGCGGTTAACACACAAACCTCACGGATGTGAACGAAGAATCGGAGAAATCTAAGTGTCCAGTAGATTAGAGCGGCGGTGACCATGAGACCGGGATAAAGCGTACCGCCGATGATCCGACCGAGAGGATACCAACTCTCTGAGTCAAACCAGTTCCAAAACTCGTAAAAGCCTTTCTCAGTAAGGAAAAGGGTCGTACGGTAGTTGAAATACGGATCGAATTCGTGGATCATGGATTCGTATCGGAGAACACTGAAGAGACGAGCGATGAAAGCTAAGACGTAGACGAGACCGAGGATCGAGACACGGATCAGGAGCTCTTGCTGCTTTGTCTTCAATTTTAGGGATTTGAAAGAGAAACTGTTCAACAGATCTGGGTTTGCCTTCGTCGCCATGGATTCCGATTTCGCGGTCGCATTTGCCGAGTCTTGTTTTCCTCCCATCGTAGAAACGGAAAAGACAACGATCTCCGACTGGGTTTTGGTCCGAGTCAACTCGTCGTATTTTGAGAGTGGAGAGTTCTAAGCTCTGAGATTTTTCATGGGGATTTGTCTTTTTTGGGGGAAAACAGAAGAGAGGAATAAATCAGTGATCAAGTGACAGATATCCTTTGAGCAGTGAAGTGAGTGGCAAATCTTTTGGGCTTCAGCAAAATGTTAATCAGATATTGGTATTGGGCACAGTATTCGGTATAACTTAGCCCATGGAAGTTTTAAAACAAAATGAATATTTTGAAATCTACAACATATATCAATCAAACAATCGTGAATGAAGAAGCCTCTTCACCAATTTTTTTAAAATGACCTTTTAACTCACTGAACTGGTTTTCTCCTACTCAGTCTGCTTTTATGCTCGAAAGACTTGTCTCAGACAACATTCTTATTGCACATGAATTGGTCCATGGTCTAAGAGCGCATCCAAAAATTTGAAACGATTATCTCTGGCAGTACACGACCAATTGTGCTATGGAATTTTTAACGTATTAAAGTTTACTTAAAAATAGTACTCAGGTCCGCCATCCAATTTTGATATTTGTTACTTTTTTCCACACCAAAAATAAATACTTTATCCTCTAATTTAGCGAGCACAAATATGGCCGGAGATTCATTCGGTAAGATCTCTGTCAATCTCTTACGCGAATTGTATATTAGCTTACTATATTACCATTTCTTAGCATTTTCTCTTCTTCTTTAATTTTTTTTTTTTCAATTCTCAGGTTGGCAGGTACGACTCTCTAAACGACCTTCTATTTTTGAGAGGTACAAGAGTGGGTCTAAGTGATTAGTGATCTTCTTGGATTTGCAGACAGTGTGGTTTGGGGAAGAGTTTAATGAGGATATTTTTAGCGAGAAGATCAAAGAAAAATTGAAGGAGACGGATAACGAGAACAGTTACTACTGGTCAGACATCTTCGCTTACTCAGTCAGCAAGAAAGATAACCCAACAATTCAAGAGGCAGCTCATTTTGAATGTATGAGAAGAATGATTGAGTGGGATATGAAGGTGCAATTTTTTTATGAGAGAAAACTCAAGTGTCAGCCTTGTGATAACCAAGCTAGACCTCCAAAGAAGAAGCTTTTGGAGTTAATTATGACCCAACAGATTTGGGGACCAGCCTTGTCGAAACGAAGAAGAAGTAGAGATCAAAAGACATCGTTCCTGATAGTGTCGAACGATCCTTTTTACAATCATGTGGGTGCACCAAGTTTGAGATTCAGAGAATTCAATGTTTTCACCAGTATTGTTGAGGGAATGATTCCACAACTGGTGTTTCGTTAAATCTATGTAGTTGTTGCTTTTTGTATTTTGACAATTTTTGTCTTTGTTTATGACAAAATAGATTCACTTTTGGTTTTGTCTTGCAATAAGCTGATAAAACTCGAATATAAACTACAATTCCTGACATTTGTTTATGCTCTCATAGCGTCAGGTCCATTGTATGTCTGAATCTGCCCAGCTTTTCTAGAGGACTAAATCCTTGGGGTACACCAAATCCCAGGAAACAGGCGATGTAAGTGTTGAATTCTCTTGACGTTGCCTCGGTGCTACAAATTGAATTTTCGCCATGCTAAAATAACATGCATATATCTTTTTTTTGTCACAACAGAGAGACTTGACTCTACCATTCGTTGATGATTGCCTCATTGAGGTTTAGAAATGCTTGAAACGGTCTTGTTCTGCTCACTCCAAATGGACACGGGACACAAGTTGCCCCAGTAAGAATTGTATAATAAGGAGGTGATAAAGAGGCCCACACATAGAGACACACTGAGGGTATAACTTATCAAATCGGTTTCTCTTTTGTGCCTAGGCAAACCACATCCGCTTTGAATTTCACAAAGGTGCAAACGACCATAGATTCATGAGGATGTATGGGGAGCCCTGGAAACAGTCACTGCCACTAGATGATGAAACTGTTATGGTAGAAATATCACATCTTGCCCAAATGAACATGCTTGCAACTCACGACTGCCGGTCCAGAAGCATGTACAACCCTTCAACACCCCGCCATCGGGATGCGGCTCAGTGGGTGAAGCCGAGGAATTTATAAATTTTGGTACTGCGAATACCTTCAAGATTCCTAACGAGGTTGATATTTCTCAACTTAGTTAGACAATTCACTGTTGATTTTTATGCATTCTTTCTCTGATTTTTTGCTTTTGTCACTATTTTGTAAAGGAGCCAGCTAGCAGCAAGTTCTGGTACAGATTGGTACCCATCTTTTTTTTTTTTTGTAGTAATGGTGTTGACCAAGCTAAATAAGGGAAAAGTATTCGAACTACTTCCTTAAAATTCCCACCGAACTTGGCCCTACCACTAGACTATTGACAACTTTATTGCCAGTTTTCAGTTTATAAAATTTATAAGGGAATTTCAATTCCCAAGCACAAGATTCACTTGCTTGTGCGTCCAGGCCGGTTATGGTGGACAAAAACTTGAAACTAAATAAAATTTGTTGGAGGGTTTTATGGTAATTTCTCAAAACTAAAAGATGAGCATAGACTTATTCCATAAAAAAATTTCAAAAACAAAAGAAGAAGGAAATTGGAATGCCTAAGTGCAGAGATGAAGAAGGAAATTAAGGATATAGTTGTTTCAATAACTAAGCTTCCCAGGGGCCCGTGGGATGAGGGGGTATGTAAAGAATGTGGCGTTGACAAAGATGATTACAGTGTTCTCTTGTGTGATTGCGCATATTGTTTGAATCCACCTCTTACTGAAATTCATGATGGAAATTGGTATTGCCCATCTTGTGTCATGGCTAAAGATGCTTTGGAATCTTACAAACTAATCAGAAGGCGGAAAGGTAGAAAGTATCAAAGGGAACTTGCTCGAGCTTCTATGGAAACGACTACTCACCTGGCAGATGCTGAGGAGGTCAGTGCTGAGAAGGAGGAAAAAGACTACTGGGAGTTCAGTGCTGAGGAGGTCAGTTTTTTACCTTTTCTCTAATTTTTTTACTCAATTATCCGACATGTCTCAGTTTTCATCCTATCTTGGAGTGAAGACCAGGATTGGAATTTCATATGTGATCTTTAGCTTACAAAATCTGTGATCCTAGCTGCAGTGTGCTGCACGATGTGCCATGGACCCTTTTATAATACCTCTCACATCGACTTGATAATGGCTAAACGCGTTATCGAGATCTCTTCTACTTACAAAATAGCATAGTAATACTAGTGCACTGTTCAATAATCAAGGTGAAGCAAAACAAAAATGTATCTACATGAAATGCGGTCTTCGATCTCGCATGTGTTCTATTTAGTATTTACAAATCAAATATGATTGTATTTTTCAAACACTATTATACATTCCCTTTATGAGAAGTGATAACTATACAATATACGAATTGCAAGTAGTTTGTACTATTCTCTACACAAAATGGACTAGTACAAATTGAGTGAATGGATCTGACCTAAGCAGGTGTTTAGGTGTGTTCAAAAGCTTCCTGGCCTTGGATCTCCGCGTATGTGAGGGTAAGCGCACGCTGAAGTTTTCGTGGAGACAAAACCTCAACCTCAGCCAAGAATGTGGCGGTCACAGGCCGGTGATCAGATAGTTTAAGCTCGTTCCTTTTATAACAAAGAAGCTTCATTCCCTTTCCATTCCAAATGATGCGGTCACACCTGATAAATCACATGTACTTCAAACTTATCAATTTGCCCTTTGATTCGTCATATGGAAAAAATGTTGTATCATAGTGTGTGAAGACAGTACCAGGCCGGTTTACGTTTCCCAGATTCTAGGTCATCTCCGATGTAACTTTCTGAGTCGATTTCGTATTTGTAAGTTGGTGGAAAACCTAACGTTCCTTCTGACCATCCCTCAAATACATGCCCTTTTCTCATTTCACTTGAAAGCTACCAAAGAATAAGATGCCGAGTGAAATTTCAATTTAGGCTTTGATTCTCCATCAAAACTTTGCTTTATACGTGACTTAAACAACAGAAAACACTAGGATTTTGTGATTCAACATTAACCAAAACAATGCAATTAACGTACCTGGTCATTTTCAACCAACCTCTGCCATTCCTTTCTTGCAATAAGCTCATGTGTCTTCTCATACGACAAGTTAATTCGATAGTTCAGATCTCCCAGCCAGATTATTTTTCTACAGAACGCTCATTTTGTTATGTTTACTGACTAAGAAAAGTTGTAGTGGAATGGATCAACTAAGAACTAAAACGTACTCATGATCACGGATGCTTCTTGTAAGCCCATTGGCATTTAAAGAATGCGGAAGAAACTGAGTTCTTCTGTGAATTTCACGCACATCATCGTTTCTTTTCTGGTAATCTTCATCCTTTTCCCCTGATGACAGATGCGTGCACAAGAAACAAAACGGTGTTTGATAGATTGACATGCTCACAGATACAGATCCCTGCAACACCGCAAGAAACCGTAATTTATCGCCATCCTAGGAATAATTATTTAGACCCAACTAGCAAGAAAAATCAAGACCTTGTTACCAATGTAGCCCATTATGCCAACACCAACAGTAGAAACACAAAGGTTGCTGATGTGCTTGCGCAAGCTCCTCCGAACCCAGATGGTGAGAAACACTCCAACCATCTGTTTGCTCACAATCCTTACATATGATGGTTTTCTCGGATTCATGAGAGTCAGATTCTTTGACTTGAAGGAACCACGTCTTTCCAAAACAAGTTGATTTAGCAGCCTCAATGGAGAGTCAGGCCAGCTCAAACCAACTCTTCCAGAGTAACTAAATCTTTCTTCCCTTTTCGAATCACTATTAACCTGCATTGAGAGAATCCGGTCCGGTGTATTTGGTGATGAAAACTGCCTCTGTAGATATTCTTGGATTGGCAAGCAAGACGTGTCATTGGTAGAACCCAAAACATCTATATTAGTAAGTGAATTTTCTCCTTCAATTGGTCTGTCTGCGCTTTCAACAGAGTTGGGTTTCTTATCCATTGCACGAATCTCATCGCAGGCATCATGACTGGTTTCAACAAACATATCTTGTACATTGTAAGAGACCTCTTCGGATTGCTTAAACTTTGATGGAGAAGGGGGATCACTGTGACTTACAATCTTCTGCTTTCTAGGGCGAACTCGGTTTAGGGCATCCCGTATAATATTCTCCCATTCAGAAGCAGGCTGGTCATTCTCAATACCAAAAATGTTTCCGGCATTTAAAGGAATAATTTCCTGAAGACTAAAATGAAATGACACGCAAGATGCATTTGAATCAGAAATAACCGAAAGTAAAACTCGCTCCCCAGGGTAACTAAACAAAAGGTTCAGAGGAAACCATACCCAAGAACATAAATGTCTGCAGGTTCAATAGTGTCTAGCCAACCATCGATATCTAAGTCAGGGGGTGGGACTCTTCCTCCAGCATTCCATGTCCCGGCACAGATTCTGGCTACATCAAAATCGCATATCAGTGACTCACTACAGAAGGAGTTAATCAACAAATGAATTAAGCTGTTTGCACAGATTAAAAAGGTAAATTTTCTTAAACCATTGTTCAACAATACAGCATCTGAGCTTAAAATAGAGACAGGAAACCAAATATCTGTCAGCAAACTAAAAGACGGAACGAAATTACAGTAGAAGGATTGCCTGAGCTAGAGAGAGAAGGTCACGATATAGCAGAAACATCAACAATCAGCAAGACAACATTGAGATAAGCAGAGAAATCAAAGACCTGATTGCTTTGGTGTCCATATACTGCACCCTGAAAGTCTCAGAATTTCGTCTTCTAATCTTAGGGCCATCTGAGATTAGTTGAAGTATAAACAATCAGGAACATTTTGACTCTGAATGAACAATGCTAAAACAATATTATTCCTCTAATGCAAACGCTATCACTGGATTTATCGTAAATAACAAACCTATCAAGATTCATTCCAAGAACAAAATCACATTACCGTCACTATATTCATCTTTCGTCACTCCAGAGCTATGTAAGTCAAATTCTGCAACACCAGGTTCAAATTCAATCACAAAGAGTAGAGAAAATCTAACTGAAAACTAATTATTCAGACTGAGCCGAACTCGATTACCTGGTTCGGTCGCGGTCTGTACGTAGTCATCGTCAGAATCAGCGCTATAATCTGATTCAGGGGAAGAAACATTGAACCATTTTCGGAGGACAAGACGTGCCCAGTAGAGCTGCATACATGAGAAAACTGAACAGCATGATGTATCCCAATTGCTCTGCACAAAATTCACCAAAGTTAAATCCCCAAAAATCCAAAATAAAACCCTAATCCAACAAAACTATACGAAATCGAAGCAAAGGAGAAGAGAGAGAGAGATACGCAAACCTCCGTTCGCCGAGATTGCGATCCTACTTCCGCCATATACTCCGGTCACGTCAAACCCAACCGAGAGAGAAGTAGACTTAACGATCTTTGGTGGGAGATAGATTGAAATGCTGATCTGTCTTCTTACATTAGAACCGGAATTTTATTAGATTGAATTATATACCGGTTTAATATTGGTTATGCTAAGGTTGACTAAATAGTCAAAATGGGGTAAATCAGTTTGAGGTTAATTTTTGTTTTTGCTAATGACAAATATCATTAATGAAAATGAACGGTGCTAGAACAAATTGGTAAGCATATGATCAATATGATCCAAAGGCAAAAAAAAAGATAAAAAACATTGAACCAAGATACGATCGCTACATACAATATTGGAAAACACCATGTTTCGAGAAAGTAGCGATAAATTTCCTAAATTCTCCGGGCGGAACTCAATCAGGAGCCAAAAAGGGAGAACCAACTTGAACAGTTGTTGAAACTCCAAACATGCTAAAAGAAACTCTTTCATCCGGTAGCCCTACTTCAGGGCTAGCTAGCAAACGTCAGGGGCTGCCCTCTACACCCCGAGAACGGAGCTCAAACAAGTGATACTTAGGAACCACTGCTTAGACGGGACTACACTAATTGAAGAATAGGGTGGCATAGAAGCGCATCCAAAGACTTCCATGACGAGTAATGCTTAACAATGCAACAAACTGACAACCGTACTAGCTCCTCCAAAAGCACAAATGACGCAACACAACCAAACACCCGAGACAATTGATTGATATAGTTTGAGGTTAATTGGTTTATCACCAGAAGAAAAAGAGTTAGATCATTTGGTTTGGTGTACAATTGATTGATATAGTGTGTGGTAAACCAAAAGAATATTTGTAATTATAAAACAATTTTTTATTAACACATGCAGCTCTTTGAATGTCTTACAAAAACACTTTTATATATTTGACTGGTGTTTTTAATAATGAACTAATTTGGAAATGGTTTAGAAATCCAAACCGAAATATAAAGTTTACATAAACAATATTGTAGAAGTAGGCTCGAGCACACCGTACTAGTTTGTCCATGCGAGAATAACGAGATGAAGAAAAAGTGAAAACCTTTTTATTCTTTGTGAATTCTTCTAAATGTAATGAAAATGCGGGATAATCTACCGGTATATATACACTATCTTCGTTAACTCATAACAATCTTCTGTAAAAAACTGTCTTTTGCTACGCAATCATACAATGCATGGCTCAAAAAATGTTTTAAATTTATATGTAATGGAAAGAAGCTCTTTCATAGCTTCTATTGATCATTCTACATTGTCTCGGAAACAAGTCATCCCATGCGTAAAATCATATCAATCACTTTCAAGGAGCCATCAACATAATACAAATCTTAAATAATCTGAAGAGGCACGGGTTGGGGCGATTTGATTTAGTTGCAAACTCATGACATCAACATCTGTCTTTTCCCATGAAGTAGACTCACTCTCCGCAATCATTAAGACTTTTAAAGAGGACTAGGTGAGTATTCACGTTACGCGTGAGTTTTGTTTTTTCATTTTCGATCATAAATCATAGGTAGACAATTTGTTTAAAAAGATGAAGCAATTTATTTCAAGTGTAAGTCTGGTTAATATTTTAAAGTTTTCAAATTGGTGATAGTGTGGAAGCTCTTTTGGTTAAGTAGTTTGATCAATGGTTTAGTAATGTTTTTACACTAGGAGATCTGGGGTTCGAATCCCAGAGGATGCAATATATTAATAAAAGCTTATATGAGATTTTCAGCGTGGGACAATATATAACTGTTTGGCGTAAATCAAGACGAAATTTTTTGTTTATTGTAGAATTGTCGATGTAATAGTTCTCATAATTTGTAATAAAATAATAATAAATCCAGACGATTAAAAAATAACTTGTGATAGAAGATAAATTAGTCATCTTGATCTGCGATATATCAATTATACATACCAGAGTTAGAATCCTACTGAGCATTGAGCATTGAGCATTGGAAGTAGCATAGTGTAGCACATGTCTTAGTATTCATATAAGTTAGGCTAAGTACAATATTTCTAATTTTACTTGAATAATATCGAGTATACCGCCTTTGTTAAATTTTTGTCCATATGTTTAGAATTATATTTTAATTGTCGTCTAAATCTAATAAAAGATATAATGAACATGATTATGGCAAACAAATAAATCGTCCTTCCGGCATATATCATTTGTAATTTGGATTCATGGTTTCTCTTCTAATACAGCAAGTAAATTGAAACACGATCCCATTACAATACCTTCTGAAACATCTTGCAAGTTTTTATCAAAAAAATAAAACATCTTCTAAGCTTCTCGTGTCTCTACTTTTAAGCTTGAAGAAGTTTACGAAAATTCCATGTGCTTATTGGTTTGTAAAGCATATGAATTTTAATCCCATTGTTAGACAGACTCGGGATTTTTTGAAGTACCACATTGGTTTGGCCATTGTAGGAGTACTACTAACTATCGGCTTCAACCCACGCATCACCATTAGCTTGTACAATCTTGTAAGGCACTATTAAGGATATCTTGCTAGCCAAGTAAATAGGAAATATGTCTTATATTTAGATTTTCTTTTTTGTGTAATATTTACATTTTCCTTGCTTTGTATCTTGTATAAACAGAGACCTTTAGGTCACATAATAAACAACACAAATCTTTTGATAATCTCTTGACATGGTATCAGAGCCAAAGATCTAAAAATCCTAAATTTTCTTTCAAAACCTACGAAGAAAGCCACTCGGCCGCTTCTTCATCTTTCTTTCCTCTGTTTTCTTTCGCAAAAACAGAGCATCCTCATCTAAAATCTTACCCTCCTCTCTAATCTGTTCTTGTTAAGATGTCGATTACAACGACAGATTCTACATACAAGAAAATCAATCCTTTTGATTTAACGTCCGGTGACAATCCCGGCGCCGTCATCTCTCAGCCGCTTCTTAACGGCTTCAATTATGATGATTGGGCTTTTCACTTCCGTATCGCTCTTAGTTCTCGCAAGAAATTTGGCTTTCTTGATGGAACTATCCTTAAACCAGCGGACAACTCTTCACAACTTGAAGACTGGATCGCTAATAATCATCTCATTGTGGGCTGGATTAAGCTCACCATCGAACCAAAGCTTCGCTCGTCGATCTCTACTCGTGAAGTTGCACGAGATTTGTGGGAACTCATCCGTAAGAGGTTTTCTCTAAAAAGTGGAGCTCGCCTGCAACAGTTACGCAACGCTCTGGCCACCTGCAAACAAAACGGCTCATCCGTTGATGATTACTTTGGTCGCTTAACAAAACTGTGGGATGGGATCGCTGAGTGCATGAATTCAAAGCGTTGTAGCTGCGGCAAGTGTGAGTGTGATCTTAATACTGCACGTGATAAAGAACTAGAAACTTTGAAGATTCATGACTTTCTCTCTGGACTTGATGATGCTACACACGGTATCATACGATCACAACTTTGTGCGATTACTCCATTACCAGATCTTGATAGTGTGTATCAAACTGTTGTTCAGAATGAAACTATTCGTTCTGGAGCAACAAAAGATGTTGAACTCATGGGTTTTGCTTCATCTTTATCTCGCCAGTCACCACAAGCATCGCGAAACAATTTTGGTGCTCGTGAGAATTCACGGATTAATCGTGATCCTTCTAGGATGTGTACTGCATGTGGGCGTCCTGGTCATGAAGCTTCCTCTTGCTTGAAGGTTGTTGGTTATCCTGATTGGTGGGAGGATCGATCCCGCAACAAAAATAATTCACAAAGAACTGCACCTACTTCATCGGGACGAGGACGTGGCTTTCCACCACGAGCCAATGTGACTCAACTACCTGCTGCTCAATCTGTTGTTACGAGCTCAAACCCACCACTCACTGATGCTGATCGCCAAGGTTTAAGCGGTTTTTCCGACGAGCAATGGCGCACCATTCAACGTGTTTTTGGTTCCAATAACACAACAAATCGTTTAAGTGGTAAGACTAATGAACCTGTTTGGATATTTGACACAGGAGCGACTCATCATATGACAGGACAAGCTGATTTACTTCATGACATCCGACCAATTTCTCCTGTTTATGTGAAATTACCAGCTCGAGAGGATGTTATTTCTTCTCAACAGGGCACTGTTTATCTTACACCACATTTATGTTTAAAAAATGTGTATTTGATTCCTGGATTTCATACTAATTTGATCTCGCTTGGACAGCTTCTCACTGACAACTTTCTTGTTGCACAACTCACTGATAGATTGTTGATTCTCCAGGACCGCAGTTCGAGGATGCTGATTGGAGCGGGTGATCGTGAGGGAGAGGGACTGTACCATTTTCGCGTGATTGAGGATTTGGCAGCTAATCAAACTTGTGTTCATAAGGATCTTGCTTTGTGGCATATGCGTTTGGGTCATGCTTCACCTCGTGTTCTCGGCAATATTCTTGGTGTTAGTAGTTTATCTAATAATAGTAGTGAGCTTTTACAAGAGAGTTGTGATGTTTGTTTACGAGCAAAGCAAACTCGACAGTGTTTTCCTGACTCTTTAAGTAATGCAAAAGAGATTTTTGACTTAATACATTGCGATTTATGGGGGCCATATCGTACTCCAGCATTTTGTGGTTCACGCTATTTCTTGACCATTGTGGATGATTGTTCTAGAGCTTTTTGGTTGTATCTACTGCCGGATAAGACAACAGTCTTTAACAAAATTCGAAATTTTATGAGCATGATTGAAAGGCAATTTAACAAGAAAGTGAAAACCATACGAAGTGATAATGGCACAGAGTTTATGTGTATGTCACGATTCTTTCAAGATAAAGGAATTTTTCACGAAACATCTTGTGTTCACACACCTCAGCAGAATGGTCGTGTTGAAAGGAAACACCGACATATCCTTGAAGTTGCTCGGGCTTTGCGTTTTCAAGGTAATTTTCCTATTGAATTTTGGGGAGAATGTGTTCTTCATGCTGCTTATTTAATCAATCGCACACCTTCTCATGTTCTTCATGGTAAAACTCCTTTTGAAATTCTCTATGGTCAAGCTCCATCGTATAAACATTTGCGAGTCTTTGGATGTTTAGCATATGCTCATAATCTCAATCATCATGGTGATAAATTTGAATCCCGCAGTAGGCGATGTGTTTTTGTTGGATACGCATATGAAAAGAAGGGATGGCGAGTTTATGATCTTGAACAAAACACTTTCTTTGTCTCTCGGGATGTCGTCTTTAATGAAGGGAAGTTTCCCTTTTCTATAGAAGTGCAGAAATCTTCCTCCGACAATGTCGTTGTACCGTCAGCAGTGGCTCCATCTTCTGATACAAATACAGAAGAAATGATTTCTCCTGTTGTTCGATCAAATGAAACGGACAAATCTGCGACTCTTGAACAAGAGGGATCTATCATTCCTATTGAACCAGAAGCTTCATCATCACAATCTCTTGATAACTCCGAGATAGCTCCATCTCCGGAAAATGATCAGTCTTCTATTCTTCCTAACACATCTGATTCTGTTGTACCACCAGAGAACTTAGGAAAGGGAAAACGTGTCAGAAATTCTCCTCCTCATCTCCGTGATTATGTTGTTGGTACAGTCTCGGTCTCTACTCCCTCTCCTACATCACCTTCTCCTCAGCCTTCCTCAGGTACTATTGAATATCCTTTAAATGAATATTTATCTGCTCATCGGTTTTCTCCAGCCTACTGCAGTTATCTTGTTGCATTAACAACAGCAGTTGAACCTCGCTCATTTAAAGAAGCAATGACATATGAAGAATGGAAGTTGGCTATGAAATCTGAGGTTACATCTTTAGAAGATAATCATACTTGGGATTTGGTTGAATTACCACCTCATCAGAAGGTTATTGGATGTCAATGGGTTTTTCGTATTAAGCTTCGAGCAGATGGTTCTCTTGAGCGTCACAAAGCTCGCTTGGTTGCTCTCGGAAATCACCAAGTCGAAGGCCTAAATTATAAAGAAACCTTTGCTCCCGTTGCTAAGATAACCACTGTTCGCCTACTTTTGGATATTGCAGCTAAAAGAAATTATGAAGTTCACCAAATGGATGTTCATAATGCTTTTCTTCACGGTGATTTAGATGAAGAAATTTACATGAAACCTCCTCCGGGTTTCTCGCTCCCTGGTGATAATAGAGTTTGTCGACTTCGAAAGTCAATTTATGGTCTTAAGCAATCTCCTCGTTGTTGGTTTGCGAAGTTAGCAGATGCTCTTCAAAAGTATGGTTTCAAACAAACAAGGTCTGATTACTCTCTATTTGTGTTTCATCATGGTGGTGTTTCACTTCAGATCTTGGTTTATGTTGATGACTTGATGATCTCCGGTAATTCGCCGTCGGCTATTCAAGAATTCAAAGACTATCTGTCCACTTGTTTCAAGATGAAAGATCTTGGTCATATCCGATATTTTCTTGGTTTGGAAATCGCTCGTAGTGCTAAAGGATTTTACGTATGTCAACGAAAATATGCTATTGATATTGTCACAGAGGCTGGATTATTAGGTTGTAAACCTGCTGGATCACCTATTGATCAAAATCATCGTTTGTCTCTTGCCGATGGTCCGCTATTACCCGACCCAGAGTCTTATCGACGTCTTGTTGGTCGTCTTGTTTATCTTGCTTCTACTCGTCCTAACCTTGCTTATGCCATTCATATCTTGTCCCAATTCATGAAGAAACCAAGAGAAGAGCATTGGCAAGCTGCTTTAAAAGTGGTACGTTATTTGAAAGGTACTTTTGGACAAGGTATTCTTTTGCGCACAAATTCTTCTCTACATTTGAGAGGATGGTGTGATTCTGATTGGGCAAGCTGTCCTTTAACTCGGAAGTCTTTGATAGGCTGGTTTGTTCAATTTGGTGACTCACCCATCTCTTGGAAAACAAAGAAACAAAAGACAGTCTCGTGTTCTTCCGTTGAAGCTGAATATCGTGCTATGGCTACTATATGTCGTGAATTATGTTGGCTGAAATCTCTGCTTTTTGAGCTTGGTATTGATCATACATCATCAATTTCTCTTCACTGTGACAGCCAAGCAGCGTTACACATAAGTGCTAATCCTGTTTTTCATGAACGGACAAAGCATATTGAAGTTGATTGTCACTTTGTTCGTGATCTAATGGTCGATGGTACAGTGAAAGCAAGTCATGTTTCTACTAAAGATCAACTTGCTGATATTCTTACAAAGGCATTGGGACGAAAAGAGTTTGATTCATTTCTTCTCAAATTGGGCATTCAAAATTTACATGCTCCAATTTGAGGGGGGGGTATTAAGGATATCTTGCTAGCCAAGTAAATAGGAAATATGTCTTATATTTAGATTTCCTTTTTTGTGTAATATTTACATTTTCCTTGCTTTGTATCTTGTATAAACAGAGACCTTTAGGTCACATAATAAACAACACAAATCTTTTGATAATCTCTTGACAGGCACCATCTTCATATCTTCTCTATTTGTTGATCGTTGAATTTCATTCCAGTCAAACTTTTTGTTCTGAATTGTGTGCTTGTTGGATTAGTGGCAGCTTGCCTTTTGGCTGGTATACCAACAAGAAGTTCTACTTTTGGGTTCAACGCTACAACGGATAGGGTGGATCAGTACAAATCAGATCAAAAGACAAAGTTAAGCTTAAAACTTGAGATATCAAGAACCATATAATCACTATCTTCACCTTCCTCTCCATGGCTGCAAGTGAACACAGGAATTAGTTGTACGCAAGTCAACACATGGAACTTTAGAAAACAGAGAAATAGAAAGATCTTGTTGCTAACGAAAATATATAGAAAGATCTATACCTAAATGCTCTGGAAAAGCTTCTCCAATTCTGACCAATATAAGAACGGTTCAATGATGTTTCCCGGTGCTCGACAACTGCAACAAACTTAACCAACATTAATCCGACGAAAGTAAACCATAACAAATGAGTCAATCTGGATCACGTAAGTACGTAGTTCACTCGAGACTCTAATATCGACATTGACGATGATAATCCTAAGCTAAATATACGCATAAGCTTTAAAATGACGTTAGTTCACAAGGTCAAAAAGCGTGGATGCGAAACTAATCACACAAACATGCTACTGCCAAGTGGAATGCAGAAAATCATTGTTTTCTTTGGCTTCAATTCTGAAATAAGACTTACTAAAAATCAATTTAAAGAAATAGGAGTACAAATAGGAAAAGTTTTATATATGAAGTAGTTTGATTGAAAAGTATACATTTGCATTTCTTCACTTCATTTTAGATAGACCGTTGCTTTTAACTGTAGGGGTGCCCAAACTAAACTAAGCCAATATCATATGCGAGTAACTAAACTGAAATGCAACTCGGTTTAGGCTACCTCTTCCTTCTTCAGTTATTACCTTATGATCATCCCTTTGTGATTACCAAACTTGTCATTGGAATTTGACTGTGGCTTCTAATTTCAGAGACCTGAACTTTGAGATTCGTCCCATAAGTGTTTTCATTGTGGATTATCCAAAATCCATTGATATTCATCCATTCATATGATAAACGAGCATGAACAAGAACTTCCACACCTCCATAAGCCTTTTTCTAAAAAATTTAAAACATTGAATATAAGTATAACTGATCAATATAACCAAAAAAATCTTACAATCAGATTTTGAAACAAGCAAACCTTAACAATTTCATATATATATATCGGCTATATTGTCTGTAATTCTTAAGCACATTTTAAGATTATTCCTTTGCATGAATGTAAGAGCTCCGATTGGCCTGGTTTGAAAAAGATGTTACTAACTTACTATCCACAATTTTTCACAACAGTAGAAGCATTTGAAGGAAAACTGAATTTTACTTCAAAACAGATGCATCACTTTGTAGACTAAGTAGCTTGCCAAGTTCATCACTTAGTTGATGATTACCATCTTGTTGTAGCCCGAAAGCGGAACAATGAATTTATAGTAGATAGGAGGTCGGAGAATGTCGTATATTGAGAAATGAGTTCGCGGGTTGTGAGCGCTACAGAGTAGTTCAGAATTGATAGACCGGACAGATCCCGGGCTATCAGATCGCTACAAACTAGAAAGAATATTGTACCGGACATATCCCGGGCTACTAGATCGTTGCGAGCTGCTGCGAAGAGTATCCTTTCTGGGTGTTTCCCGGTCAGCGGTAGCTTTCCGGAAGTGTCCTTTTGAGAGAGTCAGAGTCGTGAAAGAATGTTTCTGGTCCCTTGTACTCTCTTCCCAGGAATCAATGAATGAATTGTCACATCACCTTGCTCTCCTATTTATAGCAAAAGGTTGAAGGTACATCCTAGGTTTAACTAACTATAGTTTTCAAATCTGACCTTCTTTTGACCACACCATGATTAGGATATGAGTTGGGCTTCAGAAACTTATCGAGCTTCCAGATCGCTTGGGCCGCAGGTCCAGGCCCAACAGTAGCCCCCCGGTCAACGAAACGAGATGGGCCGAGCTTCGTTGTCAAAGGGTTCGCGATCTGGATCCTGGGTGAATTGATCTTGCCACGTGTCGATGTTCGACTGGTCTGTCACGCGGTGTTCGGAGTTTTCGAGGTGCGATGTTTTGGTTTTCGCTTTGGGTCTATAAAATGGGGTTTCCGCTGTTCTTTCTCTCATTTCATTCTGCTTGCTTCTCTCTCTAAGGTACTTTTTCTTTCTCTCTCTACCTCTCTAGTTCTTGCTTTTGACTGATTTTGTTGCTGTCCCATCATCTGGTCATTAAGTTTTCCGATCCATCTTCAAAGAATCTGCCGTGTTGATCCATGGCTTCGCCAGCCCAGACCGATTCTCAGAATGACTTCTCCTCCCCCCAAGCTTTTGGTAGTTCGTCTTCAGTATCCACCTCGACCAATCGTACTGCATCGGGGCAGGAGGTTGAGTCTGAGCCCGTTGAAATCCCTCAGAGGGGGTTTGATCACGAAGAGTCCGGGACCTCCGAGCCCGCTGCCCCCAAGCTTTGCAAGGCAGGGCATCGACATCTCGCTCGCTATCTAGCCGGAGGGGGTCGGAACCGAGGCGCAAAGAATCTCGACTCCTTTGATCTGTCAGATTTCCCTCAGGAAGGAATGGATTCTCCGGGGCCAGGTCTAGGTCGCGATATCGTGCTGAAGCTTTGTGACGATTGGGAAACGTTATCCAATGAGACATCGCCGACGATTATGCGATCTTCCCAGGATTGGCCAGACAGCGTGGAATTCCTAGTCCCGGGTGATCGTGACCGTCTCTGGTCGCCTCCGGAAAGATTCATGTGTCTATACGAATCCTTTTTTATGGACAGCGGGCTGTGATTCCCATTACCGCGACTGCTGATCGAGTACTGCGCCCGACGCGGCATAGCTATGTCCCAGCTCACACACGCGTCAATTCGTAACTTCGTGGTATGCATGACGCTGGCCGCCGAGCACGGGATGGAATGTGACTGCAATTCTTTTGAGGCGATGACCTACTTTAAATGGAGGAGGCCTACAGGTCGCTTTTACGTATTAGCCCGTCCGAAATTCAAATTGGTTGACCCGGACTCCCATAGTGACAAGTCCGAGGACTGAGAGCGATACTACTTCTTTGTGAAGATAAATGCAGCGTCGGTTGCGAATCCGAGATGACCCATTCGGGCTGGCTGGAATATTAGATACAGTATGTTTAATCTCCGATGTGTTTTTACTCTTCTTGTCCGAGCTGCCATCTAATATTTTCCTTTGCATGCAGATTCTATTGTTCCTAGGATTCTTCTCCCGCCGAAGCCCGGAGAAGATTTGCTGACCGACGTTCTGAGAAGCGTGACGCCTCAGCTTTGGCCAGAATTTCTCGAATAGCAGATTCAAAGGTGCATAGGTCGGATCCTCACAGGTCGGTGCTTTACTTCCTTGCTGCGTTCTGATTTTGACCGAGCTATTTATTGAAATAAACTCTCTTGCTCCCTTAAGGCTGTTTTGACTTAGAACTCGCTCTACTGCGTCCTTACACCTTTCCTCCAATCAAACCCAATAAAGTTCGTCAAAAGAAAGAGGCAAAGATGGTTAAGAAGCAAGCCACGTTCAAAAGGGTGAACTACACTCAAGAGGCCGGGGCGTCTGGTTCCGCAGCGAGCTCAAAGTAGGTCGCTGCTGTGACCAAAAAAGTTGGTCTTCCATCTATCGAGCAGGCCGGGGCCCTTGCAACAAAAGAGGTCAGGGCCTTGCTTGTCGAGAAGGCAGCTGGTAAGGAGATTGCGGTGACTTCTGAGGAGACCGCGAAGAAGGTCCCGAAGAGGAAGAAGGAGGGGAAGAAGAGAATATTCGAGGGGACTTCCGGCGGGCAGAAGAAGAAAGCTCATGTTGAAGAGGCGCGAGAAGCAGAGGTCGAGGCCGATCCTACCACTGAAGACACGGAGGACTATGATCTAACCTTCAACTACAGTGGGTGGGACCACATTGGAGACAATTTGCGAGCATCTGCCGATCTGCTCTCCAGGATCCCCTGCCATACGGATTTTGAGTTCCCCGATCCGGAGGCTTTGGTAGAGAAGAATGCGTACAAAGTGTTTGCAGGGAGCGCGATAGAGGTGAGCTCGCTTTCGCTTCCTACCTTGTAACCTTTTACTCCTTTCATACTTACTTTGCTTACCGAGCTTCTCACCGTTTTGTTTTGACAGACGATTACCCACGCGAACCTGCTTACCCTAAGGTATGAACCTGACAAGCTCAAGGGTTTTCCTGAGATAAAGGCGGAGGCCGACAAGGTAGCCGGTCTAAAAGATTAGATCGCTGAGTAGAATCTAACGATGAACGCTCAATCCGCGAAAGCCGAGGAAGCGAGGCAGAGGATGAGGTTCGCTGAGGAGGAACTTGAGAAAGTGAAGGCGGAGAAGGATTCCCTTAAGACCTTCCACGACAGCGAGATGACTCGCTTGCGAGCTTCTAGGGAGTACGAGGTCAACCAGATCGTTGCGAAGTGCAACGAGAAGTTGGGAAGGTTCAAGTCGATCTCGGACTGCGAGGAAGTGAACCGGCTTTCGGCTTTGATGAATCAAGCGATGGCGATTAAGGACTACCTGGCAGTTCTGACGGAAGAAGGAATTGCCATTCCGGACGACAAGCCGAAAGATCTCGAGGAGAATTTTAAGAAGTTTGAGGCTCAATTCGAGGCGTTGGACGTAGAGGAGGTCACTGACGCGAACTTTGTGATATTTCCTCCCCGTTTTATGCTCGCGATCTCCCCTCGAGCTGACGCCGAGGCTCCTTTTGATGAATACGGGACTCAACTGGCTGACGAGGATAGGGAGGATATCAAACCAGACCGCAAAAGTCCTGATGCAGTCCCTAGAGACTCGACCACGGGTGAAGTTCTCGCTCTTCTTGATGGGGTTCCGGTTACTCCGGCTGTTTAGACTCTTTCTCTTCCTTTTTTTTCTTCCAGGCTGCTTGTGGCCTTAGTATTTTGGGTTTGTAAGAACATAACTCCTCGTCTCTTTTTTTTTCTGCCCGAGAGGGCTTTAAATGTGATTTACCTTTTGCTGCTTTATCGCTTTCAACTTTTGGGAATTTTCGTGAGTTCGTAGACCGTCGTTCGACTAATCTTGCGAGGTCTGGCCGGCTTACATACTTAGGTATATCTAGGTCGTACTTAGGGTTCTTAGGATTTTCTAAGTGTGCCCGTTTTGCCTGCGACTCTGAGATCGGCTTGTGACAATATTCGTTACGTGACTAAGTATGCAAGGAGGACTCGGCTTAGGGTACTTAGACGTTACGGGACAGGTTGCAGGTCTGGCCCTGGCTTACAGGTCGCTAGGGGAAGTTCTTAAGCTTCAGTCCTAGCGACGTGGTTGATCAAACCACTTTTGTTCATGTGGAACGAAATTTGGTCGAATGCTTGGCCGAAGCATTGACGCGAAATGAGCTCAGAGCTTTCTAGACTAGGAGTGCCAGCGCGCGAAATAAGTTCGATGATTAATCGAGGGCATAAGTAAATAGACGAAAAGCTGACGAACTGAATATATATATATATTTTTATTAATAGCTGTACCTTTTTACGGGCTGCCTATGTACCCATTGTGATAGGGATCAAGCCAATCATAGTTCATTTACAAAAGTGACAAAGTGAGCTCGTAGAGCATTTTTTTTTTCGGTGTTAGAAATGGGATAGGTGACCAGTTGGCCGCGGTCTGCAGCGGCGGGCTCGATTGGTCTTTAGGCTTTGTTGGTATTGAGGAACTTGGTGTCGTAGTGGTACCTTTTGAGGCTCATGGAGTTCCAAGATCGCGGGATCATTGTGCCGTCTAGGATCATCAGTCGGTAGACTCCAGGTCGGACGATTTCGGTGACTTGGTAGGGTTCTTCCCACTTAGCTTCGAGTTTCCCAGCCTTGTATTCTGCCATGTTTTCATAAACCTTTCGAAGGACGAGGTCGCCAACATTGAAACTCCGGTTGCGGACCCGTTTGTTGTAATATCGCATTGCGAGCTGCTGATAGTTTTGTATCCGAGCTAGAGCTGCCCCTCGCTCTCCTTCGATGTGGTCGATGTTGTCAACAAGCATGTCGTTATTGAGGGCGGGGTTCTTAGTCATCATTACGCGGCATAAGCTATTGACGTTTACTTCGGCGGGTGCCATTGCTCTAGACTGTAGGCAAGGGAGAACGGTGTACGGTTAATTGACTGACGGGGAGTAGTTCGGAAGGACCAGAGTACGCCGTCGAGTTCGTCTGCCCAGAGACCCTTCTTGTCCTCAAGTCGCTTTCGTAGACCATCGACGATTATCTTGTTCGATGCCTTCGCCTGCCTGTTGCCTTGGGGATACCTTGGTGTTAATTTGCTTAATCGTATCTTCCACTTCGCACAGAAGTCTTCAAAGGTCGTCGAGATGAATTGAGAGCTGTTATCCGTGACGATCTCATAAGGGAGCCCGTGACGACATATGAGAAATTTCCAAATGAAATTCTGCACGTCAGTAGCTCGTATCATCGCGTAAGTTTCGGCCTCAACCCACTTTGTGAAGTAGTCCGTGACCACGATGATGTACCGAATCTATCTTGACTTGGGGAAGGGACCCATAATGTCCATTTCCCAACGCATGAAGGGGTACGACGCGGTTGCTGTAGAGAGTGGTTCGGTCGGGGAGTTGATCATTGGTCCGTGGCGTTGGCATTGTTCGCAGCAACGGGCGTGCTCGGCATAGTCTTTAAGCATAGTCGGCCAAAAGAAATCGTGGCGCTTAATTTTGATTGCTAAGGCCCGACCTCCAGAGTGGTTGCCAGCAGCCCCGTCGTGCGTTTCGGCCATGACCCGGTATGTCTCGTCACCAGCCAAGCATTGGAGTAATACGTCGGCGGCGTTCCATCTGTAGAGCTCGTCTTTAATGATGATGTAGTGCGCACTGCGGGTCTTCAGCCTTCGCGCTGCCCACTTGTCCTTCGGGAGTTCACCAGATACGATGTATGCGATGGTCTCCTGTCGCCAGTCCGTCGTCAGGGTGCGGACGGTCTGTTGTGAAGGCGTTTCCATGGTGTTAGGTAGATCGTCAAGTACGGTGTTTATGCTGCAGACGCCTTTAGGCAAAGTAATGCTTGGTTCGGTGATTGACTCGATCGGAATTACTCGGCGTAGATCGGAATCTGAGCTGGAACCTAAAAAGGCGAGTGCATCAGCTTGAGCGTTGTCTGCCCGCAGAATCTTTGTGACTTTGAAAGTGTCGAAGCCTTTGGTCAACTCGCGGGCAAGCTTAGGTACGCCTCCATCCTTTCATCCTTAGTGTCGTATTCTCCATTGAATTGGTTAGCTACGAGCTGGGAGTCGCAACACGCGTGGATTTGCGAAGCGCCGACCTCCTTTGCCCGTCGCAGCCCGGCAAGTAGAGCTTCATACTCGACTTCATTGTTTGATGCCTTGAATTTCAACCGGAACGACTGTTCCAAAATCTCCCCAGTTGGGGATTTGAGACGAATGCAGATGCCTGCTCAGTGTCGCGAGGAAGATCCACCGATATGAAGAGTTCATTCATGATTAGGTGGACCGATCTCTGGGAAGACCAGTGGTAGTTCGACTAGGAAATCGGCCAGGACCTGGGATTTGGCGATGGTACGGTTACGAAACTCGATATCGCACTCGCTAAGCTCTATCGCCCACTTCGCCATCATGCCGGACACGCTCGGGCTGTGGAGGATCGTTCTCAACGGTTGTGTGGACATTACTACGATCGAGTGAGACTGGAAGTATGGTCGTAGTTTGCGGGCTGCGACGATGATCGCCAGTGCGAGTTTCTCGAGGAGAAGATAGCGTGATTCTGCCCCGTCTAAAGACTTGCTGACATAAAAGACTGGTTTCTGGTCACCCTGGTCTTCGCGCATTAAAACCCTACTGACCGCCGCGTTGGTTACGGAAACATAGAGATACAATGTTTCGCCTGGTTTGGGCTTGGCCAACACAGGTGGTGTAGACAAGTAGGTTTTGAGTTCCCCAAACGCGGCCTCACATCGATCGTCCCAGGAGGAAGCCCTTTTTTTGGGAGTTCGCAACAACTGATAGAACGGTAAGCTTCGGTCTGTGAATCGAGAGATGAATCTGTTCAGGACAGCGATACGGCATGTAAGTCATTGGACCTCTCTTTTATTTTTCGGCGAAGGCAGGTTGATGATTGCAGTGATCTGCTTCGGGTTGGCCTCAATCCTGCTCCGTGTGACGATGTAGCCTAGAAACTTGCCCGAGGTGACCCCGAAAGTGCATTTGGTTGGGTTGAGTTTCATTCCGAATTCGTTCAAGATCGTAAAGCAGTATTGCAGGTGGGTGACGTGATCACCGGCCTTTTGGGATTTGACAAGCATGTCGTCGATGTAAACCTCCATTGTATCGCCGATCTGGTTGGCGAACATCCTGTTTACCAATCGTTGATAGATCGCTCCGGCATTCTTGAGGCCGAAAGGTATTACTCGGTAATAGTATGTTCCGCGGTCTGTGATGAATGCTGTTTTCTCGCGTTCGTCGGGACGCATCATAATCTGGTTGTATCCCAAGAAAGCGTCTATAAAGGAGAGAAGTTCGTTGCCAGCCGTTGCCTCGGCGACCTGATCTATGCGAGGAAGAGGGAAGCTGTCTTTAAGGCACGCCTTGGTCAGATCGATGAAGTCGATGCAGATTCTCCACTTGCCATTCTTCTTCTTGACAACGACTGGATTAGCAAGCCACTCCGGGTAGTGTACTTCTGCGATTGAGCCTGCTTCGAGCAGTTTGGCGACCTCGTCGTTCACGGCCTGGGCCCGTTCCAGGTCGAGCTTCCGCCTTTTCTGTTTGATCGGTCTGTACTTTGGGTCGGCGTTCAGCTCGTGCGTCGTTATGACTGGGTCGATTCCCTTCATGTCTTGTATTGACGACGTGAAGGTCGTAACATTGGTGCTTAGGAACTGGATCAATTGTTGTCGCAGTGGTTCTTCAAGCTCGGCGCTAATCCTGACCTTTCGCTCAGGGTATCGCTCGTCAATGTTGACTAAGATGACAGCCTCCTGCTGCGGGCTAAGGTTCGCCGGTTCATTAGGCTGGTTGATGTTGCAGGTGACCCTACGCATCTGTTGCTCTATGATGAAACAAGATCTGGCAACTTTTTGACTTCCACGGATTGTGAAAACTCCCGTGGAGGTCAGAAATTTGACGCATTGGTGGTAGGTAGAGGACACCGCTCGGAGAGAAAAAAGCCAGGGCGTTCCCATTATAACGTTGGTTTATCGACCACGACGAACTTGACGATCTTAGTGATGCCCCTTGCGTAGACCGCCATTTTGATAGTGCTTAGTGTCATTGTCGTCACTACGTCAAAACCGTTCAGGGGCTTTACACTAGGCTTTATTTTGTCATTGCCTATGTCCATCTTTCGTAGTGTCTCGAGAAAAATGAGGTCGATCGAACTTCCAATATCGACCAACACTCGAGTGATGTCGCAATATTCGATTTTCAGCTCGATGACCGTGGGTTGTTGTGCGGCATTGATAAGCTTTTGGTATCGGCTTCGCTAAAAATGATCGGCATATCGACCTCGGCCTGCATGCGGCAATCTTGTTGTAAGGATACTTCCTTTTCGTGCTTTTTGAGGGATCGGACTGAAATGGAAGTAGTTCGAAATTTGCCCATTATCATGTAATTTTACGCTTTGATGCGAGCTGACCTTGGCCAGAGCCCTTGTCGTCACCGGATCGTTTCAGAGGGAGGGGGAGATCGACGTTGTTATCCGGCCTCTGTTCGTGCCGCCTATCGTGCTCCTCGGCTTGCCGTTTATCGGACTGGTTTGGAGGTAGATCAACTTGTACCTCTCCATTGCTGAACTTGGCCATCATCTTATCCTTCAGTTGTCGACATTGGTATGTCGAATGGCCATAGATTTGGTGATAATCGCAGACTGACCTGGTGTCTGCCTCTTTTTCTTCTCCGCGAACGAATTTGAAAGGCCACTTCTTGTTTTGGTTCTGAGTCGGGCTTGGTGTCTGACTTTGCTTGTTCCTGACTAGGTTGGTCGTGAACTTCTTCTTGGTGTTCTTAAAGTCTTGGTCGAGGTGTTGCCGAGGCTCAATGTAGTCATCTTCC
Organism: Arabis hirsuta; assembly: GCA_964056655.1. Lineage (NCBI taxonomy): Eukaryota > Viridiplantae > Streptophyta > Magnoliopsida > Brassicales > Brassicaceae > Arabis > Arabis hirsuta. The sequence continues at coordinate 9,617,219 of OZ053303.1, read as the reverse complement.
ACGGGCTCCTTTACTTTGGCCTTTTGGGCTGGCGGTTTAACGGGAGAATATTTTTTTGAGTTAGCGGCGATCTTCTTCCAATTCGATGTAACGCGTTGCTCGGTGCACGCATCTTCGAGAGTGAAGGGCTTTTTCAAGACCAGGTCGGTTCGGAAGGGTGACTCGCACCACAGACCGTTTTGTAGAGCGTCGATGACCGAAGTTTCGTGGACGTCCAACTCCGCCAATGCCGGCTTGAAACGAGCCATATAATCGCGAAGGAACTCCTTAGGCCCTTTGGCCAATGCCCACAGGTCGGCGTCCGTCGCGCCGTCTTGAATGTACATTAAGTACTGTTTAAAGAAAGCCGTAGAGAGTTGGTTGAAATTGTCGATGGAGGACGGTTCAAGCCGGGAGAACCAGTCGAGCGCGGATCCCGTTAGGTGTTCAACAAAATACTGACAGTAGGCCACATTTCTTTCTTCCGGCGACAGCTGAACTCGCCCCATTGCCATGGTGAAGGCGGTCATGAAGTGCTTCGGGTTGGAGTTACCAGCGTAAGTTTGCAAACGAAGCTTTGACGTATATCTGAGCGGGGTGGAGGTGATCCGCTCTGTGAAAAGCGTTCGCTGAGTTTCCTCCAGCACCCGATCGATCTCGGGGGCCGAGCTGAGAGTCCTGTGGACTTGGGAGTTCATATCTCGAAGTTTAGCTTTCAAGGCTTCGATCTCGAATCCTTTGAACGAATCGTGGTCGGGTGGGGCAGCTGGTCGACCGTGGTGAGCGCCGATCGGAGTTCGCGACGGGGTATTTAGGTTGATTACCCAATGGTGAGTCAGAGGTCGTCTATGCCGTTCTGCTGCGTATGAGTGCGTTCGGATTTGCTGCGTTGGTTGAGGAGAATCCAACTGTTCTTGAATAACGTTCGGGGTGTTTGATAGTTCGTCCAGGCGAACGTTCGTTTGTCTAAACAGGTCGTACTGCTGATTGAAGCGTCGCATGAGAGAGTTCAACATTGTGGCGAAGTTGACAAGCTCGTTCGTGACAGCTGCGGGTTCGCTTCTTCTAGGCTCGATAATGGCGGGAGCAGTTTCTTCGTTAACTGATATTTGGTTGGTGACCGTGCCTTCTGTCATTGTAACGGGAGAGATTTTTTGAATTATTTCAGCGGTCTTTTGAGTTGTCGACTAGCCGACTAGCCGACTGGTCGATGCTTCCGGACTCATAATTCTTTGCGTTACAAAATCTCCCGCCCCCTACCTGGCGCGCCAATTGTTGTAGCCCGAAAACGAAACAATGAATTTATAGTAGATAGGAGGTCGGAGAATGTCGTATATTGAGAAATGAGTTCGCGGGTTGTGAGCGCTACAGAGTAGTTCGGAATTGATAAACCGGACAGATCCCGGGCTATCAGATCACTACAAACTAGAAGGAATATTGTAGACCGGACATATCCCGGGCTACTAGATAGTTGCGAGCTGTTGCGAAGAGTATCCTTTCTGGGTGTTTCCCGGTAAGCGGTAACTTTCCGGAAGTGTCCTTTTGAGAGAGTCCTGAAAGAATGTTTCTGGTCCCTTGTACTCTCTTCCCAGGAATCAATGAATGAATTGTCACATCACCTTGCTCTCCTATTTATAGCAAAAGGTTGAAGGTACATCCTAGGTTTAACTAACTATAGTTTTCAAATCTGACCTTCTTTTGACCACACCATGATTAGGATATGAGTTGAGCTTCAGAAACTTATCGGGCTTCCAGATCGCTTGGGCCGCAGGTCCAGCCCCAACACATCTGCGTGCATTCCCTATGCGTAAAACAAAAGCTAGTTTGGCTCAATTCAGTGATTTTTGAAACAATGGGATTGTGATGCAACAAAATAAAACAACTACCAGGCACTCTCCATAAAACCCTCTTCCCAATCGGATCTTGAAAGCTTTATTAAACTTCAGCAGTTTCTTTGCATCAATAAGCCGAGATTGAAAATGGGAACTCCCATAAGCAATGAGATCCGCTGAACTTATTCTTAACAACTACAACATAGAAGACATGAAATGATTCATAGAGAAATGATATAGGGACATGTTTAGATTGAAAAAGATTTAGATTTCATGATTCCACAAAGGAAAACAACAATGTGAAGATGCGAAGTATCCCCAAATTTCGAAATAAATCAACGGACATGTAAGGAATGGTGATGCAATTGATCCTTAAGTCTGAACCTAAAAGCCTTGATATTTGGTAATGTCCGTCCTGTCATGACTGAATACCAATTAAAGCAGAGTCATTACTCATTACCACTGTCCTTTCTAACCTTGGCAGATATTTGATCTATGAGTTTACTGGAGAAATATTTATACACAGCCTTGAAGCTACACTTTTCAATACTAACATCAATCTTAGACCTCTTCTTATCCTTCTTCATTGAGCCAATCTTTGAAATTGCTGACTTTCGGTGATCAAAACATATCTTTGAATTCTTCCAAAGACATATCTTTAACCTTGCAAGGAATTTTACGAATTTTCAGTTTCTGAATTGTAAAACCCTTGCATTCTTTTTGAGAAAAGCGAATGTAACATCAAACGATTAAACACCAAAAACAATTTAAAATTGGATGAAAACAAAGTGACGAAAACCTCTCCTGCAACGGAATGAATGATAGAAGATGAGGCAAGGTAGATGGAGGCGAGAGCTGTAGAGATGAGTGAAGAAGCGCCGGAGAAGGAAGGATAGTTGTATAGCACTAATTTTGGTACTTTCTCTTCTAACGCATAGCTATGGCTTCGAGCGCCTCATCTGATCCGAAACTCCTTGCAGCGTCGAGACGATGCTTGCCTCATTTCATTAGATTGGGGTGGGCATTCGGGTATCCGTAGATCGGGTATTTCGGATTTTCGGTTTAGAGATATAATATTCATTCGGGTATTTGAAAATTTTGGATCGGTTTCGGTTCAGGTCGGGTTCGAATTATCCGTAATAATCTAAAATTGTCGAAAATATTCAAAAATTATCCGAAAGATTTATAATTATTTCACTTTTTTTATTTGGTTTAATGTAATTATTTCTTACTCGAATTATCCAAAAATACTACGAACAAAATAACAAAAAAAAATTTGTAATAATTCAAATAATAACATAAATTGGTTATTTTTGCCGAAATGTATTCACAATATCCGAATTGATCAAAAAAGTAAAGAAAAAACTATAAAAATTACAAAATTACATGAAAATACCAAATCTTAACTCTAAATATATTAAGTAAGTTTATGTTTTGGATATTTTGGATATCCGTTCGATTTTCGGTTCGAGTTCAGTTTCTGGTTTTCGGTTTTAAGTGTGGAAGATCCATTCGGATAATTTTAGAGAATCGGTTCGAGTCCGATTCGGTTCGGTAATTCGGTTTCAGATTTTTTGTCCACCCCTAAGATTAAGCAATAGAATCATCGGTGTGATGGTAGTGGTTGTCGACATCTTAAAGTGATGGAAATATAAACTTAAGTTGACTTCCACTTTATATTTTTAATTGAATGGGTGGGTAATATGTTGGGGTAATATATGAATTTTATAATATTTATTGTATTTTAGAACCCCAATTTAATTTGTTAATGTTTTTTGTAATTATATATAGTAAATATAGAGGAATTCTTAAAAAAAAAAATATGAAATTGAGTTTTTTTAATATAAAGTTTACTTTTTTAAAATTGATAACATAGTACATTAAATAAAATATAAAATTTGAAACATACATAAACAAAAACATTTAAAACATAGATTTAGAAATCATAAACGGAAAGGAACGTTCAGTTTTAATCTTGATCATGTCCAAATTTTTGCCATATATGCTCCATCAAATTATTTTTCAACCGTTCATGCATTTGTCTATCACGAATTCGAATTCGAACGTCCAACATATCGGCATGATTTGTAGGCATAGATGTAGAAAATGTGAAATCCACATGTGAGTTTCCTCCTTTCTAATGAGTTTCCTCCTAGTAATCCATCTATCATCTTTCGTCAGCTTCATCGCTCCACCTTTGGTTGTACACAAACAGCAAGAGAAGAGCTTCTTCTCTCGGTTCTTCTTCGATCCGATACAGAGTTTGCAAAACCAATCACCTTCTGGTATAGCTTTAACAAGAGGATTCCCATAACAAGAAGCATGAACCATCAAATCACAACCATCACAAAACACAATTGGATTTATTGGATCACCATCTGTGCTTTGACATACATCACACATAATCCCATCTTCATCTTCTTCTTTTACTTTCTCTACTTCTCTATCTTCAAGTTCTGCATCACAGAGATCGAGATCTTTTTCTTTCCACAGAGGATCAATATTCTCTTTATCATCATCTTCTTCTACTAGTACTTCTAGAATCGATTCATCATTTTTCTCAATTCCTTTCTCCTCAACATAAGGCTTATACTCAATATGCAGATCAAAAGGCGAAAGAGGATTACCGGAGAGTGAATCGGGATCAAACGCCCAAATCCTTTTCTTCGCCGGAAGACTCGGATTAGAGTTCTCGGCGTCGTCATCGTAATCAATACGAGTCTGCTTCCTCTTCTTCGCCGGTAAATGCAACGGCTTCACCCTCCGATTGATTCTTCGGTAGACGATGCGAGAGAGTGAGGAGATGATGCGAGAGAGAGGAGACGATTTGTCACCAGATTGAAAGAGATCGACAGAGAGAGAGAGAGAGAGAGAGAGAGGAGACGATGCGAGAGAGAGAATCTCTTTCGTTTTTTTACACAAAATCGGGAGAGATCGAGAGACAGGAGAGATCGAGGAGACGATCGAGAGAGAGGGGCTGATTTTTCTTTCACCTTTTCTTTATATTTACCGAAAATATGAACACCATATTTAGAACCGTAAATATGGTATTAAACGAATTTTCATTTATTTAATTGGATTTAATTACTAACAACCCACTATCTTTACTCTAATTTACTACCGATAATGATGCTCTTAGGACCTCGCTTTCAGTAAAATTTTAGGTTTGTGTGTGTTTACTCCCACAATATAATTAATTTCATAAACAAATTAAAAAAAAAATTCATGACACAGTTTATTACTAAAGTAAATTATATTATATCCACAAACCAATAAAAAATACAAAGTGCCTATATATGAAAATATTGTCTTTCGAGAGTGAGTCGTTCGGGCGAGTAAGTCAGTATTCGTGTTCTTATCCCCAGTAAAATAGACAAACGCGAACACCAAAAACGATTTCCGAAACTCTTTCAACTCACTCAATTTTGAAAAAGCGGATGAACACACAAGCAATAGCCCAAAACTCGGCCGCACAAAGTTTTCACTTTATTAGAAATTTTTCAAGAAGTTTTACACACTCTCTTGATTGGTTTTATACAATCCTAAGTCTACCCTTAGTTTGTCACCCAAGATTCCTACTCTAAAGAAGATCAAAACAAATCATTTGTTTTGTACACATTCTTGCCTCCGTTTATAGAGTTATCACAACTCTCTCAATAGAAAAACTCTGCAATTTTTTTTTTTGAAACAGCTAACTCTAGAAAATTCTACTTCAATCATTTTTATATTTGCCGGATAAGTAAATCTTCTAAATTGACTTTTTTTTTATTCGAACGTATCGAGTATCTTTTACTATCTTTTATTCCTTTTTGAATAGATCCTCCATCTTGGCGTATGATCCACGTCAGCTCCTTTTGCCACGTCACTTTCGTTCTCGTGTTGGAAAAGCTCTGCATGTGTTCCAACAACTTGTATTTTGATGCTTCAAAGATCTCTCTTTCAAATTCTAGTTGGAAACTTTGGCCATTTCTCTGAACTTGACACCATTATAGCCACTTAATTAAAATCAATCATACACCACAAGCAAAAACGCTGTTTTCTTTTTGGCTTGCCGTGGCCCATGGTAGGCTATACAATTCCAAATGTAAGGGTAAGATTTCTCGCTTGTCTTGGATTTTTAAGAGATCCGTCGTATCGTCCTGAAACTCTAGCACCCATCCCGCACCCGCGGTTGAGTCATCAATTTTCCACGATCCATTAATAAAATACGTGAACGATGCATTATTGTCCTTTGGAGGGGAACGCGAAGGCAACATGGGAGGTATAGTTACATCCGTGCAATTTATCCTACACCATTCAGATGCTTTGTTTCGCACGATCTCTATAACCTCTACAGCCATGCGATCCACATTGCTAAACAAATTTTTATTACGTGTTTTTTATATGTACAGTACCACAATATCCACAAAAAGACCTCATCCCCGTTCCTCCCAACTGGTGAGTGCCCTAATAAGTATTTCATATTTACCCACAAGTTGTCATATGGATATGTTGTTGGAGATTCTGAGATATGAGAAAGCGCGCAACATGGCAAGCCGGGTAGGCGTGTAAACAACAAACAAATCAAGTTTTTTTAAAGAGGTTTATCTTAATCTTGTACTTCGGTAATTACCCTAGAAAGTCTCTAAGGCTGTAACATAGAAAAAAAGGTCTCCAACAATGTTATTTTACAAGTAGGTTAGCTGGACCAACCATTTATTAGCGGCCGCGTTAAAGCATTTGCTTTTGGAGCGTGCATGCAGACAAAATTAACCACATTTGTTAATATGCTTAATTAATTCATTACCCTATGCATATGTTCAATGAAATCTTTAATCGCCGCCTACAAAATATCTCCTACTCTGATCATTTTTATTTTTGCTACAATCCTACTCTGACTCTTACTCTTACTCTTACTCTTATCATTTAGGTCGATTGATTTATAGTCTTTAGTACATTAACTACAAGAAAACATATCAATTTTTTACCAACTTTCTTTATGATCAGAAACTATGACCATTTTCGACCAATTTTAGACAAATATTTATTTTTGTTATAAATTGGTAAAGAAAATATGATGAAATATAAAAGTCGAAAACTGGTGAAAGTTTTTCGACTAATTTTTAACGGTTTCGTAAATTTGTCAAAAAATGGTCGAAAACTTGCGACAAAGAAGATTGGTTGAAAATTGGTCAAGAAAACACGTTAATTTTTGACCAATTTTTTTACCAATGAAATGATCAAAATGTTTGTTGACAAATTTTCAACTAAAAAATTATGAAAATTTAAACTCGTCAAAATATGATCAAACTTTTTTTGACTAATACAAGTGGTCAGTAAATAGTTAAATATTCTTACCATTTACCTACTAAAACAAAATTTGGTCGAAACTTCGTGAGTAATTTTTAACAAATAAATACTTGACAGAAATTGGTCACAACATTATCAACCAAATATTGAGGAGAACACATCTATTGTATTTGTCCCACATCGCCAATATGGGAGGGATGCAACTTTGAATTTCTCTATAAAATAACACTTACGCCATTGTGAAAAAAGTCAATAGGTTTACCATGGTCCAAATAGTTGAATTTTGAAATATTTTAATCGTTGATTGAGTGAATATTTTGAAATTATTATGAATCAAATAATTTTAATTTTAATTTTAATATTAATATTTTCGAATACATTTTTTGAAATATTTATATATTTTAATTGTTTTAAAATATTTAATTTAATTTTAATTATTATTAATCAAATATTTTAAATTTGAATTTCAATAATTTTGAATACAATTTTTTTTTTTAAAAGTTAATATCTAAATTGGTAAAAAATTGGTTGGAATATATGGTCTATAATTTCAACGATTTTGATTGATCAAAAAATTTCTACGATTTTATTGGTCATAATCAAATTTTGGACTATTTTGATTGGTCAAAAACTTCTGACCACTTCATGGTCAGAACCAACTTTTTGACCATTTTGATTGGTCAAAAACTTTCGACCACTTTGTTGGTTAAAACCAAATTTTTGACCATTTTTATTGGTGAAAACGTTTTAACTATTTTCTGACCAAAATTCATTTGTGACCATCGATTTTTGACGAATCGATTTTGGTCAAATACTAGTCAAAATAGCTGTTTTTGACCAATTTTAGACCAAACTAATAGTCAAAATTAGAATATTTTCTTGTAGTGATTTACTGAAACTTCTGTAAACAGAGTTAGTGACATGTACTATAAACTAGTATTGTAATAATTTTACTATTACTGAAAAGAAAAAAGAAAAAAAAAACAACTTTCGGCAAAGCAAAGGCATTTGAATTTCTTAACAGGGCCATCTCAAACTATTTATAGGTTATGTTCCTGTTTTTTTTAAAGCATATAGTTAATTTGATAAAAATTAATCCCTAATTCATATATATAAACAGAAATTTTTGTTTCTTAAGAAAATTGTTTTTGAATCGATGCCTGTACTAGTCTTTCATTTGTATACGCTAAAAAATAACCATGTCTCATTGTCTCTCACTATCTAACTTATGTACAAAACTTTGAATGGGTATTGGGTAGTAAAAAGAGGTCAAAATCTATTACTCCTTCTGTTTCAAAATGTAAGTTGTTTTGGCTAAAAGTACAAATATTAAGAAACTACTTTTCTTCTCAAAAGTATCAACTTATATATATAATAAAAATAATTTAACTAATAAAAAAAGCGACTGCAAAATACTATTGGTCACATAATAGTTAATTCAAAAGTACATAGGATTATCAAAACAACTTATATTTTGAAACATAAAAAAACCTCTAAAACAACATATATTTTGAAACGGAGGGAGTATATATTTTAAACATTTATAGCTCTCTCCTTCATGTGAGTGTATGTATAAACAATCTTGATGCTGCTCACCTCCCAAAACGCATCCACCTCCTTGCCTTGGTAATGTAATTTGATTTTTACGTATCGTTTTAATTAACTATACTTGTTTTTTTAGGTTTATGACAGTTTCTTTAATCAATTAAACCTATTTTACGGCATTCAGATAAAGAAACCACTACATTAGAATAATCAAAGCAACACGACACGAACTAAAGGGGCTTCCCTCCAAAATCACTTTTTTAAGTTTTTAACTTTCACCGTCTCCCATGCATTCGCCTCTAGTCATCACTTGTACGTTCCCTATTAAATTCTTACTCCTAATTTATTCATTACCAAGAAAATTGGGATCTTTTGTTATCATTTCGTCGTGCTGAATAAATAGTACAATACAAACGATAAACTCAGCCGTTGCAGAAAGAATCTAGTTCACATAACGAACTTACAAATTATGATCGTTAATGTTTTTATTACCAATTTTATTCGAGGTGGGTTTTTTCGCAACTTGTAATATATCTTGTTTGCAGATATATTTTCTAACATTAAACATTACAAGAAAACAAGTCACTTCCTACCACTTTATAATTGGTCGGAAAACTTTTTAACCAATTTTCGATCTTCTTTTGACCTATATAATAAATGGTCAGATTTCAGTGGGGAAATGCCGACCAAATTATGTCGTCGAAAAGTTGTCGGAGCTCCCCAATCAATATCCGACCAAATTAAAGTGGTGAAGAATTGGTCGAAAAATGATTTTGAATATCCAACGATATTCTGACACATTTAAGAGCATCAGGTAATCGGCAGAAAGTGGTCAAAATGTCGACGAAACATTTTTAAAATATAGCCATTTTTTACCGTTGGAAAGTGGTCAGAATATAGACAAAACATTTTAAAATATAGTTGTTGATGACCGTTGGAAAATGGTCGGAAAGTGGTCGACAAGTGACAAAACCGATTTCCAAAGTCAGAACAATTGCTTATATATATATATATATATATATATGTCTGTTGTTTTAGATGTGGAAAAAAAAATTTCACAACAAACTACAAAATGTCTTCCAATGCTAATAATTTTCAGGCATAGATGTACAATAATTGGTGGGATTCAAACAGTGGACTACTTACAACAGAATTCGCAAAAGGACTTGCAAAATTCATGCGATTAACTACAAACCAAGAGATTTATCTCCAAAAAGGTAGATTCTATTGTCCATGTAATCCTTGTGGTAATATTCATTTTCTCTTGAAAAATGAAGTGTGGAATCATTTGTATCGACATGGGTTTATGCCCAATTACAAGATATGGTATTTTCATGGAGAAGTTGATATGGGAAATTTGCCTAGTACTAGTGAATATGTTGCCGATAGGTTAGTGGAACCTAGAGTGGTAGCAGAATCTAGACATACAATAGAAATGGTAAACGATGCGTTTCGTGAGGATATCCCCTCATTAATGGAAGATACAAATATGGATAAGGAACCAAATTTAGAAGCGAGGAGGTTTCCCATATAGCAGCAGTGCACCACACCCAACCACTTCCATGCCTAATATTGAATGCTCGGCCTCATTGCCTCGGATGACTATCGAAGATATGTTCTTGACTCCTGGACGCTCAACCCTTACCACTCTTGATCCCGAACGAAAGAAAAATCTACTTGGTAAGTTTTTGTTAAAAGTCATTTCTTTATTAAGTTATGGTTTAGATAAATAACATATACAACTCTTATTAAGAGATAATGCAATAATTGTTTCATATACTTTTTGTTTTGTTTTATTGTTATAGGTTCAAGCATGATAAATGTGAAATTAACGCTGCCCTTTTGAGGATGCTGAGATTGGATCTTCCAAGATCATATCCATCTTATAATCATCTCCCGAAAGATGTGCAAACACGATGGTTCTGAGCGTTTGCGATAAATTAACTTATAAATTCATATTTTAGTTTTTATAAATTATGTATTTATTCATGGTTACATTTATTTTGCAGTTGGTTACATTTATTTTGCAGCAACAATATATTTGGGAACCGAGCATCACAGAAACCGTAAGGCCTATCGTTCTCAAGCAACTTGTGCGAATGGAAGGATAGATGGAGGCTGAAAAAGGATCCTCCAATGACCATGTGAGATACAACATGGAAAAATTACATCAAGATGTGGCAAGACGAGAAAGTAGAAACCACGGCACAGAAAAATTCTAAAAACCAAAAAGTGAGCGGGGTGGTCATGGTATTGCAGTACACAATACCGGTTTGAAAACCTTCAAACAATGATATATACGATAATTTACTCATTTTTTTATATTATCAATAGGTTTTTAATAAAGAAATGAATATCTTTTGGGCTTTATATGCTACTTTTAGTGTTTTCATGGGTTTTGAAGTCAATACTATTGGAGCATTTTGGGCCTAAAAGGAGTGACAACAAGTCTTTTCAAAGAATGACAGATTTTGATCGTAAGATGTTTTGCTTCAAAGAGATAGATAAGGATCTTAGCTTCTCAAATAATATTCGATCGTAGAAATTCAACAGTTAGATCTCAAAATATGCTCAATTTACCAAAGACCGATCGTGTTGTAACGCCCATGAACCAAAAAGTGGACTTTTGGTGGTGTGTCGATCGACATGAGTAATGTGTGTTGATCGACACGAGTTGAAATCACACCGATAGGTTCGGTTTTTGATCGCGCGGTTTGGTGATCAGTTTAGGGAACCCTAGGGTTCAATATAAAAACGTGATCACACGCGTTTTGTCTTTTTTTTTGCCGTAAATCAGAAGAGAAATAGAGAGTTTTGGGAGATAATCAGATGCAGAAAGTTTGAGTGAGTTTTTGGGGATTTCCTGAGAGGGATTGATCGATTGAGGCTCGTTCTTGAGTCTCTTGAGCAAGGAGGATCGTTGTTGGGGCTGATTTCGGGACTGTGAGGACGAAATCAGGGGCTGGTTTGAGTTGTTCTTCGCTCGTTTTTCGTGTTCTTTCTCTTTTTAATCCCTTTTCAAGGTGAGTGCGTGACCGTAGGTTTATCTGGGTAAAGAATTAGATGGAATACGAATGCTTGTGTTTGTGTGGATTGGATTTCGTATGTTTGTGGATGAATTTTGTGCAAAAGATCGATGAATCGCGATGGGATTCGAGCCATGAGAGGATAGGCTCGTTTCCTGGGTTCTGCGATGTCGTGTCGATCGACACCATGGTGGTGTGTCGATCGACACGGGGGCATGTCGATCGACACCATGGTGGTGTGTCGATCAACACGGGTGCAGTGTATCGATCGACACCTAGTGGTTGTGTTGATCGACACAGTGTTTCTGTACTGGTTCGTGTTGATTGTTTCGTGTATGCTTGTTGTATGCTCATCCTGGTATTGTATCTCTTGCTTATGCATGTGTGTATAACCTGTAGACGGAATGACCGCATCGCTGAGTATTTGTGATAATACTCACGCAACTCTTTTTGCCATGTGTTGCAGGTAAAGAGAAAATGTGATCGTGGAATTATGGCTGGGAAGGAGAGATAATCTAGTGTCTCGGTTTCGTGGTCTTTGAGTTAGAATTGCTAGGTTGTTAGTAATTCTGGAACCTGTTATTGATGTTGATTGATTTGGATTCTATTGGATGTGGTTATTGGAAATGAATTGGTTGGTTATTGTATTGGTTTAGTAATTCAATAAAGTATGATATTTATTGATGTGTTGTTGATTATTGATTGTTTTATTGTTTTACTCATGTTGAGTAGTTGACCATTGAGGATTATCGTTTGTGATAATGATAATCCGGGTTTTTAATTGGAAATTTTTTAAATTTTTGGGTCGGGTCGTTTTATTTTGGTATCAGAGCCCTTATGGTTCTAGGACGGGTGCAATTAATTGATTATGTGAATTAATTGATTGATTATTGTGTGGGTATGGAGTCCTAGATCATCTCTTCCGAGCCTTCAATGAGATTCCATGGTATATGTATTATGACTTTCTATTTTTCTTGTACTTAGTAGTCTGCTGGTTAGTGCAGAGTGATGGCTAGAGTGGCTAGAGGCAGAGGTCGTGGGGGGTCGTGGGGGGCAGTGGAGGCCGTGGTGGGCGCGGGCAAAGACTGCAGAGTAAGTCTGATGCCGCGAGTGTGGCCCAGGAGACCACGCAGGAACAGGTGGCGGACTCGCAGGCGTTTTAGGAGGGGTCTGTGGGTGTGACTGCTACGAGTGCCAGCGTGAGGGCTGGTGGGGCTAGTGGGGCTAGTGTGGGTCCCGAGGTAGCTTGCGGTGCGGCGGGCCTAGGTGGGGATGTTGCTGCAGGTGTGGCCCAAGATCGAGATGATCGTTTGGCGAGTTTGCTGCAGATGATTCTAAAGCGGTTACCAGGTGGGGTGTCGGCTCCGGGTCAGTCTGGGAGTTCAGCCGGGTGTGGCTGGTGTGCAGCCAGTAGTGGCTGATGTTCAGCCGGGAGTGGCTAGGGTTCAGCCGGAAGTGGCTGGTGTGCAGCCGGGTGTGGCGGTTGCAGAGGAACTCCCATCCTACCTGAGGATGATGGAGTAGATGCAGAGGCTTGGCACCGGGTTTTTCTCGGGTGGTGCCAAGCCTGAGGAGGCCGATGAGTGGCGGCGGAGGTTGGAGCGTAACTTTTGCTCTATCAGATGTCCAGAGGGATACCGGGTTGATCTGGCGGTTCACTACCTGGATGGTGACGGGCATCTCTAGTGGAGAGGTGTTGAGGCCAGGAGGGTACAAGCCGAGATGGTCTGGGAGGATTTATTGGCTGAGTTCAATGCCAAGTATTTCCCGCAGGAGGCGGTGGACCGGATGGAGTCGAGGTTTCTGAACCTGGCTCAGGGACATCGGACTGTGAGGGAGTTCGATTTGGAGTTCAGTCGCCTCCTGGTACATGCTGGTAGGGGCATGGAGGACGTGCAGGCCCAGGTGAGGAGGTTCCTTGGAGGACTTCGAGCTGATTTGAGGACTCGCTGCAGGGCGAGTAAGTTCACCACGAGGGCGGAGTTAGTAGAGACTGCTGCTGCGATTGAAGAGGACCTCAGGGAGCAGGCTGTGGTGGTTAGTCCACCGGTTCAGCAGCAGACAGGTTCGAGCAGGGACGGCAAGCCTGCTCAGGGTCAGAAGCGGAAGTGGGAGAGCACTTCCGGGCTGAGTCAGAGAGGACAGAGTGGTCTGGGATGCTTCGGGTCCGAGAGCATGGATCACAAGGTGGCCAGTTGTCCGAAGAGGAGTGAGACTCGGGGTGCTCAGGTGTGCTACCACTGCAGAGAGCCGGGGCATATTAAGCCCAAGTGTCCGAAGCTGCAGCAGATGGCGGTAGCGGCAGTGCAGCCGTTGGCGGTGCAGCCTTTGGCTCAGATTGCAGCAGCGCCACGGGTTTTTACTTCGGCGGAGGCAGGCGGTTCTAGCGCCAGACCGATCACAAGTAAATTTCAGACTTGTTCTTTTTAAATTCTTGTGGTAATTGAATTTAGTCTGTTTAAAATTGTGAGCATGCGTTAGAGTGTCGGGTCTTAAAGCACATGGATTTGTGCAGAGATCTTAGTTGTGGGCGGGTGTGAGTTCCACGTGTTGTTTGATTCGGGAGCGACGAATAGCTTCATTACTCCGGAGTGTACGGAGGGCAGCGGGATCTAGAGCGATTTCGGAGAGCAGCCGGGACTAGTTAAGGTTACTGGTGGCAGGACGTTAGCTACTTTCGGGCGAGCTCATGGTGTGGATGTTCTGGTGGCAGGAGAGTTGATGCCAGCAGACCTGGTTATTAGTCTGGTGAGCTGTACGATGTCATCCTCGGGATGGATTGGCTGGATTGGTACAGGGTCCATCTGGATTGTCATCGGGGATGAGTAGTGTTCGAGCGGGAGACGAGGAGGTTGGTGTTTCAGGGTGTGAGAGCGACTTTCAGGAGTCTTGTGATTGCAGCGATACAGGCCGAGCAGTATATTGAGAAGGGCTGTGAGGCGTATCTGGCAACGATAGTGATGCCGGAGACTGTTGGAGAGGTTGCAGTTGGGGATATTTGGGTTGTTCGAGATTTCCAGGACCTGTTTCAGTTGTTGTTGGGATTGCCACCATCGCGGTCGGATCCACTTACGATTGAGTTGGAACCGGGAACGACTCCTATATCCAGGGTGCCTTACCGTATGGCTCCAGCAAAGATGGCAGAGCTGAAGAAGCAGCTGGATGATCTGTTGGGGAAGGGATTCATCCGGCCTAGTGTTTTGCCATGGGGAGCACTGGTTTGTTCGTGAAGTAGAAGGATGGAGTTTTCGGTTATGCATTCATTACCGGGGACTTAACCGAGTCACTGTGAAGAACAGGTATCCTCTACCACGCATTGATGATTTGTTGGATCAGTTGCGAGGGGCTACTTGGTTCTCCAAGATCGACTTGGCTTCGGGATACCATCAGATTCTGATTGATAAGGCGGACGTTAGGAAAATGGCCTTTCGGACGAGGTACGAGCATTATGAGTATGTGGTGATGCCGTTCGGGTTGACGAATGCGCCAGCAGCGTTAATGAGGTTGATGAACGGGGTGTTCTAGGAGTATCTGGACGTGTTTGTGATCATCTTTATTGATGATATCCTGGTGTATTCGAGGAGTCCGGAGGAGCACGAGGTGCATTTGAGGTTGGTTCTGGAGAAATTGGGGGAGCAGAAGCTGTACGCGAAGTTGAGTAAATGCAGTTTCTGGCAGCGAGAGATGAGCTTTCTTGGCCATGTGGTGTCTGCGGAGGGAGTTTCTGTAGATCCGGCTAAGATTGAGGCTATCAATGGTTGGCCTAGACCGAGGAGTGCCACCGAGATCAGGAGTTTTCTTGGATTGACAGGTTATTATCGGAGGTTCGTCAAGGGATTTGCGAGTATGGTGCAGTCGATGACGAAGTTGACAGGGAAGGATGTTCCCTTTGTGTGGTCTTCAGCTTGCGAGGAGAGTTTTGGGAAGCTGAAGGAGATGTTGATGAGTACACCGGTGTTGGCGTTATCCGAGCCGGGTGAGCCTTATGCGGTGTATACAGATACTTCGGAAGTTGGTCTGGGATGTGTGCTGATGCAGCAGGGAAAGGTTATTGTGTATGCTTCGAGGCAGTTGAGGAAGCACGAGTGCAATTATCCTACCCATGATTTGGAGTTGGCTGCGGTGATATTTGCTCTTAAGATTTGGAGGTCTTATCTGTATGGCGGGAAGGTCCAGGTATTCACAGACCACAAGAGTCTGAAGTATTTCTTCACTCAGCCAGAGCTGAACTAGACACAGAGGCGCTGGATAGAGTTAGTGGCGGATTACGATCTGGAGATCGGGTACCATTCGGGTAAGGCTAATCTGGTTGCAGATGCGTTGAGTTGGAAGATGGTTGCTTCAGATTAGGAGCGAGATATGGAGGCTCTGGTGAGCGAGATCAGTACGTTGAGGTTATGTGTGATTTCACAGAAGCCATTGGGGTTAAAAGCAGCTAACCAGGCAGATTTGTTGAGCAGGATTCGAGTTGCTCAGAAGAAGGATCAGGGTTTGATTGATTTTTTTAAGGCGGCCGGTTTAGAGTATGTGGTCTCAGCGAGTGGGATGATACTGGTGAACAGGCGGGTTTGTGTACCCAAAGACGAGGATCTAAGGCAGGAGATCCTGAGGGAGGCTCATTCGAGCATGTTATCGATTCATCCGGGAGCGACCAAGATGTATCGTGACCTGAAGCGGTATTATCATTGGGTCGGGATGAAGAGGGATGTAGCTAACTGGGTTGCCGTGTGCAACGTGTGTCAGTTGGTGAAGGCTGAGCATCAAGTTCCGAGTGGTATGTTATAAAGTTTGCCTATCCCGGAGTGGAAGTGGGATATGATTACCATGGATTTCGTGACGGGGTTGCCAATGTCACAGACATATGATGCGATTTGGGTTATTGTGGATCGTCTGACCAAGTCAGCACATTTTCTGGCCATCAAGAAGACCGACGGAGCGGCGGTGTTGGCTAAGAAGTATATGAGGGAGATAGTGAGGCTGCATGGGGTGCCAGCGAGTATTGTGTCAGACAGGGATCCGAGGTTTACTTCAGAGTTCTAGAGGGCATTTCAGGCTGAGATGGGCACTAAGGTGCATATGAGCACGGCGTATCATCCTCAGACGGATGGGCAGTCTGAGAGGACGATTCAGACTTTGGTGGATTTGTTGAGGATGTGTGTGCTTGATTATGGTGGTCATTGGGTGGATCATCTGAACCTGGTTGAGTTTGCGTACAACAACTATTACCAGGCGAGTATTGGGATGGCTCCATATGAAGCTCTGTATGGGAGGCCGTGTAGGACACCATTATGCTGGACTCAAGTGGGGGAGAGGAGCATGTTTGGTGTGGATTTTGTTCAGGAGACGACGGAGAAGATATGTGTCTTGAGACTGAACATGAGAGAGGCTCAGGATCGGCAGAAGAGTTATGCCGATAGGAGACGAAAAGAGATGGAGTTTGAACTGGAAGATATGGTGTATCTCAAGTAGCTATGTTGAGGGGTCTTAACAGATCCATTTCGGAGAATAAGCTAAGTCTGATGTCTATGGGTCCGTTCAAGGTTGTGGAGCGGGTCGAACCGGTAGCTTATCATTTGGAGTTACCCCAGAGTATGAAGGCTTTTCATAAGGTATTCCATGTTTCAATGCTGCGAAAGTGTCTACATGAGTCTGAAGAGGTGCTGGCTAGGATTTCAGAGGCTCTTCAACCCAATATGATGTTGGCGGCGAGACCTGTGAGGATTCTCGAGAGGAGAGTCAAGGTGCTGCATCGGAAGAGTATACCGTTGGTGAGAGTTGTGTGGGACTGTGACGGTATTAAAGAGGAGACTTGGGAACCAGAAGCGTTGATGAAGACGAAGTTCTCAAAGTGGTTCAAGAAGAAAGCGGTGGCTTGAGTGTCTTTTCTTGTTTTTAGAGTCTGTTTAGCATGTGGCTATGAGATGTATGTATTTTTATTTGATGTTGTTGTAACGATTATATATTTGAGATTTAATAAGATGAGTTTTCCTTATTAAATGTGTTATAAGACGTGTATTCTTATGGTATGACTGGCGATGTCATAGATTGTGATGACTGGTAGGTCATGTGGAGATCTAGAGATAGAGTTCTATGGGAGTTAGAGCTTGTCTATCGGCTAGGGAGACTAGAAATGGAAGTTCTATGTGAGTTAGGGCTGTCCATATTCTAGGAAGATTATCTGGGGATGAGGTTCTATGTGAGTTAGGACTTGTGCTTCCCTGGATGGCGCTGGGAAATAGGGGTTTTATGTGAGTTAGAGCTTGCCTATTTCCTAGGGGGAGTCTGGAATAGAAATCTTATGTGAGTTAGAACTGTCTTTTCCAGGGACTCTGGGGAACACCCAGGAGATTTGGGTTGTTCCGGATGGCCTAGTGATTAGCCATGGTGCTGGGGAATATAGGTTTTATGTGAGTTAGGACCTGTCTATTTTCTACGGGGAGTCTGGAAAAGAAGTCTTATGTGAGTTAGGACTGTCTTTTCCAGGGACTTTGTGGGAACACCCTGGTGATTGGGTTGTTTCGGATGACCACGAGAGGTGATTTTGGTCGACAGGTGCTTATGATGCACGCTACAACGTGATTGCCCAGGGGATATTGGTTCTCCTGGATGTACTTGAGGGGAAAGTGAGGTTCTCTCCGGGGGAAAGTGGTTCCCTTGCATATACTTTGAGAGGCCAAAGCCTCTCTAGAGGATGTGTGATTCCTCTGCAGCCATATCTCGACGGACTGTGTGTCCTGAGAGTGGGGAGGGCTGGAGCATACCTGGAGCTGGATAGACTGCAGTCCTGGAGGCAGAAGGGGTATGATATACATCGAGAGCTCAAAGGGTGACGATCCTGAGAGCGGGGTGGTGTATATAGATATGGGTATGAGCAATAGAGTCTGTAGTGTGATTATAAGTATGAGACTGGATGAACTTCAGGGATCGAGAGTGGATCTTAGGTGGTGCTGACCGGGTTGGGTCAGTGCAGCCGTGGTGAGACGGTGCAATGTGGCTAGTATGAGACTAGTGGAGCTCAGGGATCAGGTGTATCTCGAGTGGTGCTGGCTGAGGGTTAGGAGTGTGGATGTGGATGTCGAGTCTAGGGTTTTGACTTACGTTTAAAACTTTGGTTCGGACGACCCTGGAAACATATGTAGCGTCGTTGGTCGTGCATGTTCTTGTTTGATTGTTGCTCGATCATTTGGTCAAGTTCGGGGTCAACGGTTGGTCGTGCATGTTCTTGTTTAATTGTTGGACGATCAATCAGGCGGCCCTGATCCGGACCAGGGGCGTTGCATCGTTGATGTTCCCGGGTGAATCTGGTCGGGTTTTAGGCGGAAGTGTTTACCTTAGTGAGACGAAGTCGCGTGATTCGAAGTCGAATCGTGTTAGTGGGGGAGAATTATAACGTCCGTGAACCAAAAAGTAGATTTTTGGTGGTGTGTCGATCAACACGAGTTAAAATCAGACTGACAGGTTCGGTTTTTGATCACGCAGTTTGGCGATCGATTTAGGGAACCGTAGGGTTTAATATAAAAACGTGATCAGACGCATTTTGTCTATTTTTTTGTCCGTAAATCAGAAGAGAAATAGAGAGTTTTGGGAGATAATCAGAATCAAAAAGTTTGAGTGTGTTTTTGGGGTTTCCTGAGAGGGATTGATCGATTGAGGCTGGTTCTTGAGACTTGTGAGCGAGGAGGATCGTTGTTGGGGCTGATTTCGGGAATGTGAGGACGAAATCAGGGGCTGGTTTGAGTTTTTCTTCGCGTTCTTCGCTCGTTCTTCGCGTTATTTCTCTTTTTAATCCCTTTTCGAGGTGAGTGCGTGACTGTAGGTTTATCTGGGTAATGGATTAGATGGAATACGATTGCTTGTGTTTGTGTGGATTGGATTTCGTATATTTGTGGATGAATTTCGTGCAGGAGATCGATGAATCGCGATTGGATTCGAGCCATGAGAGGATAGGCTCGTTTCCTGGGTTCTGCGATGTCGTGTAGATCGACACGGGAGCATGTCGATCGACACCATGGTGGTGTGTCGATCGACACGGGTGCAGTGTATCGATCGACACCTAGTGGTTGTGTCGATCGACACAGTGTTTCTGTACTGGTTCGTGTTGATTTTTTCGTGAATGCTTGTTGTATGCTCATCCTGGTATTGTATCTCTTGCTTATGCCTGTGTGTATAACCTGTAGACGGGATGACCGCGTCGCTGAGTATTTGTGATAATACTCACGCAACTCTTTTTGCCATGTGTTACAGGTAAAGAGAAAATGTAATCGTGGAATCATGGCCGGGAATGGGAGATGATCTAGTGTCTCGGTTTCGTGGTCTTTGAGTTAGAATTGCTAGGTTTTTAGTAATTCTGGAACCTGTTATTGATGTTGATTGATTTGGATTCTATTGGATGTGGTTATTGGAATTGAATTGGTTGGTTATTGTATTGGTTTAGTAATTCAATAAAGTAAGGGATTTATTGATGTGTTGTTGATTATTGATTGTTTTATTGTTTTCCGCATGTTGAGTAGTTGACCGTTGAAGATTATCGTTTGTGATAATGATAATCCTGGTTTTTAATTGGAAAAACTTTATATTTTTGGGTCGGGTTGTTTTACGTGTAGTCTCGAAGGAGAAGCCAGCACAGAAGACTCATTGGTGATCGACCGATTGCGTATGGTGATCGACCGATCACCAACTCACTATTTTCACACCGAGACGATTTATTAAGGGGATCGACCAATCACAGGAGGTGATCGATCGATCACTCATCCCGAAAAAAGAGAAAATCTTCCTTTTTAGGAGAATACCCCCTAAATATTTTGGGATAAGCCCTAGCCGACTTCTATACCTATAAAAAGAGACTCATCAGCCTTAAGAGAGTCACCTACGCCGCTGCTAAAGCTTATTTTTAGTTATTCGTTTGTTCGATTGCTTCTACATGTTTGTTTGATAAGGGAGAAGATCTCACACTCTTGTTAACCACTACAGAAGCTATTCTGAACCCTTTCTATTTATGATTATGATAATGAATTCTCTAGCTATTGCCTTGGTTTTTGCTATCATGTCTGAGTAGATTTCTTGTTGGGTTAAAGGGGTTTTCAAAGGGGATTTCATGGCTTGACAAATAGGAACTTGATTAGGAT
The DNA here is from genome assembly GCA_964056655.1 of Arabis hirsuta. Lineage (NCBI taxonomy): Eukaryota > Viridiplantae > Streptophyta > Magnoliopsida > Brassicales > Brassicaceae > Arabis > Arabis hirsuta. The sequence goes on along the minus strand of OZ053303.1, from coordinate 9,596,423 downwards.
TTGGAACTTATCTATGCTTATTACATGATTGTATTTATTGACAACTTTAGTGATTTGTTATACATTGGTATAGTCTTGTTGACAACTTGATTAGATCTATATGAACTAGTATTGGATTAGCTTTGTATCAACTTCTGTGGTATGCATGTTTACCTTTTCACCTTCATAACCTAAATGAATTAGGTTGTTAGTCATGTTTAGTCATTGATATGAGAATGTTATGATTGATGTCAGACTGGATTGCTTACTTAAAAAGAGCTATGTTCCTCATTCTTGAATAGTTTAATCCGTGAACCCCAAAGAATTCCCTGAAACCCAATGCTTATTTAATTTGATTTCACCGTTTGCATTCCGATTTTAGTGACACAAAACCCTAAAAAATCCAATCCATATTTGTCCTAGCTTAACTTGAATCGTGTAAACTTAGAGTGCCCTTTCAGTCCTCAATAGATTCGACCCTCAAGTACTACTTTGATCGTTGTGCACTTGCGGCTGGTCTTTGTCTAGTCCGAGGTAAAACTAGATACGCATCAAACGACTCAAAGACGAATTGGTAAGTATCTATGTTATGTTAAATATTAGGTTTTCTAACATTTTTAAATTTCTCATTTATGTTTTGTATTAGATGGCTGAAAACGGTGAGGAAGAGTGTAACGCCCCAACCCCGATATCCTACCCGCGGTAAGGGAATTAGCAAACCTTGCGATCCTATTTATACTTAGTCAAATTTCGGTTTTCATTTTACTTAGCCAAATTCAACTAAATTTCAATTCAATTCAGCGGAAGACTAACAACTTAAGCGCGTTCAAACATGCATAAATATCGATCCTCCTAACGATTCAACTCAATAAAATTCCAACGATTAAATTCAATTCCAATTCAAACGAGGTTCGACAATAATACGGTTCCTTAAACAAACTAGCAAATAAATTCCATAATTAACTTAACGTATGAATTCAATCAAACCAAACCACAAGTCTAATGAATGTAACAACCGTAACATGAATCCAGCCTAAATCCATCCCTTCCGTTTCAGCTCGTCTCACGTACTCCTTAGCCACTTTTATCACCTGCGACCATGAAAGGGCGCATAAGCAAACGAATTGCTTAGTGAGAGCGGTCATCCCGTCTCACCAGCTAATATCAAGAATCATCGTATAACAAACGAACAAACATATCACAAACCAAACTTGAACTTTCGTTCATAACAAACCGTATTGATCAGACACCAAACATGACATAATTGTGTGCACACCGTCATCAAACCGTATACCAAAGTATACCTATACACCGAAGTGTATCTCCCATATATATAAGTATACATATACACCGAAGTGCATCTGCCAAACCAAACCAAACAACAAACATGGCTTCACGAGCCAACATACAAACAACCCTCGACAATAGCTACGGTCATGCACTCACCTTAGCAAACAAATGGATTGAAGAAAATTGCACGATCTACCCGCCCGATCGATCATGATCTATCCGAACGCTATCCACGTACGATCGCTTCTGCAATTCCCTTACCCAAATCGAGATCAGAACCGAACCAAGGGTAAACTATCGATAGAAAAACACCAGGGGTAACGATTCTTACCCGAACTATCGAACAATCAACTGATCGATCTACCCAACGATTGCGCACCATAACCCTTCACGAAATTACTTCGATTCGTACCCATCAACACAAAAACACCGAGTTATGGTCGAACAAGGGTAAACAAACGGTGAAACAGCAAGGTTCACGAAACTTACCCACACAACGGATCGACAGAAACTACCCGCGACCCGATGGCACTCAAGCGACACGACGGAACTCGCGACACGACAGAGACTCGCGACACGACGAAGACTCGCAATATGACGGAGACTCGCGACACGACAGAGACTCACGACACGATGAAAACTCGCGCGACACACGGACTCGCAGAATCTCTCCACACTCATGTGGCGCTCTCTCTCTCAAAACTCTCTAGGGTTGCGAAAATGAGAGAAATGAGAGAGAGCTCCCCTTTTTATAGCCCCGTGGATCCCAAGGAATATTCCTTTCAATAAATGCTCCGCAATAAACACGCCATCAATACTTTCCATATCCGGAGATACGCGATATCGCGCATTAATTCTGACTTCCATAAACTGACACGCGTAATCCCGAGTCAACCGTGCATTAAAGCTACCCGCGGACCCGCAACTTTCCAAATTTGCTGCACCTTTAATGCTTCCTGCAGACCCGTTCTTGCCTAGACCGCAAGTGGACTCGACCCGGCCCGCACTCGGCCCAACCCTTCTTGGCTACCTCGGCCCATCTATACTTAGAAAAATTTTGACAACTTTTCTCTTAGGCAAAACTTGGCCTGCCCAAGCCTCGAACCTCTCGATCCCGCTCACAAATCCGGTAAGATTTCGGAGTACGGGTATTACAAAGAGCCTCATCTGTTGCTAGTGGTCTAGGATATACATCGAAGTAGAAATATGGTGAGATTTCTAACAAAAGAAAAAAACGTGTTGTGGAAAAATGCAAAGAAAAGATTAATAAACAACTATCTCACGGTGGATCAAGCCAATCAAATCAACTTACCCTAGCTGAGATCAATGATGTAGTTCAAATGGTACGCTAATTTTTGTGCCCAACTTTGTTTATGTTTTTGAAACGTATTACACTTTCAATAATATGTTCCTTGATAGTATTCTGTTACTCTTGTTTAGATATTTTTGTTATATATGTTTGTTAGTATTTGATTTGTATTGGATAATTACTGATTTTTCCCTGTCTGTTTAAGATATCAAATTAGCTCATGGTATGTTTTATCGAATCATTATTCTGAAATTTGAAACATTTAAATTGTCTAAAACATAAAACAAAGGTGTTTACATAAACAAACATAAAACACAAATTTGAAATTAAGCATGAAAGGCAAAACGAAAATGACATTGATCTACTCTTCAGTTTCATCTTCATCTGGTGGAGAGTGAAACTCTGAAAACTTGTCTACCACTTTCCTGGCCAACTCTTCCATATATTTGATTTTCTTATCTTTCTCTGCCTTATCTTTCTTTAAGGTCGCAATATTCTCGGTGGTCGTCTTTAATTGTTTTTCTAGTTCCGAGTTTAATGAGAAAGTAGCTGAAGAAATTACTTCTTGACCCGGGTCAAGAAGTGTACCAAACCCTAAACGACGACCTTTAACCACATGTGTCTCCTAAAAAATAAGTCATGAAATAAAAGTATCTTAAGTTTCTCTTATCTTTCACAGAGTAATTACATGAATATATAAAGCCGAGTATGTTACACAAAATCAGGAACATAATAAACGTATCTTACTAAAGTCAAAATAATGAATACCAAATTCAGTTTGAATAATCTCATGTTTGACAATATAAATTATCCCGATCTATTTCAAAAAATGTCAAACAAGTTGAAAAGCATACCATGAGCTAATTTCAATATTTAAATTTGAATTGCGTTTTAATAAATTGTTTTAAATAAACTGGTTGGAACGTGGTCGAAAATCTGTCGATAAATTTTGGTCAGAAATTCGTCGGGATACTATGGTCAGACATTGATTGGAATGAATTAGTTGGAATTTGGTCGGAATTGGGTCGATCATTTTCCGATCATTGTCCGACGATTTTTTTCGACCACCCTTCCGACTACTAAAGTGGTTAGGAAATTCTGACCAAACTCCAACCATATTTTTCGACCAAGCTTTTTCGATAATATTTGGTTGGTCAAAAATTCATCGGAAACATGTGTTTCCGACCATATTCCATCTGAAATAGTTGTCGGAAACGGACTTATTTCTTATTGTGTAAAAGCTTCGAAATATAATGTTTCGACTTTCGAGTCTTAAGCATATTTTGGAACTTTTAAAAAATTTAATGTGTTTTCTGTATAATAACACTATTCATGATTAACAAATAATTTTGTATTTTATATCCAACCTCTAAAATACAAATTTAAAACATAACCCCAAATTCTAAATCATAATTTACGTCTTAACCATTGGCGCTCATATTGCAACAAGTCTTTGGAAAGTTCAAGTTTTTGAAGAAAAGACGTACAAGAAGGAGACAAGAAGAAAAAAGAGACAGAAAGAGACAAATGGTTAAAAGAAAAGTTATTTCTTAAAGGAGATTATGTAGAGTCGCTATATAAGCTAATATGGGATTATCAAAATGAGTCATTTATGCCAATTCCTCCAGAAACAATCCACTAGGGTTTAACAAATTATTGCATCATCAGTTTTGATGATCTCGTAAGAGTATGGATTCATCTAATGTAGTGCAAAAACAGAGAATGAGTAAGAAGATCCAACGGTTGGGAGTGGCCGACAAAGGGAGAAGAAGATGGGAGAAGAGACAAGAGCAATAACATGTGAATTGTTACTTTGTTAGCTACATTGCTTCGTGGTTTGATTTTATGATCACACCCCTAAACCACTAAAATATGTGTGGATGTAACATCACATTATATACAATATATATATATAATAACTCGGTTACTTATCCGTTAGAACTGAAATCCTTTCTTCAATAATCCATATCTTTTCCTCCAAATATATAAAAAGTTTTAAGTTTTCTTCACCATTCCATTATACACATGCACCCGCTTTATGATTGGTAAGTCTATAAATTGACGTCAAGATATCCAACATGTGAGTAATATGGGTTTAACTTTGATACTCTGCATTTAGCAAAAAAAAACTTTGATACTCTGCGCATCAATGAAACTGTTTATGTTTTTTTTTTTATTGGATTATAGTAGAATTTTTCCTATTTATGGTAACAAGAAAGTCCCATATATGCGGTATGTCTTATGATAAAAAAAAAACGAGGGTGTAATTACAATCCTGTTAATGGTTTTTTGAAATTGATGTATTTCTGTCTAAAGAAAGAAAAATTGATACACTTAACTAAATAAATTTCTACAAAACTGATTAGTCCGTGAAAACTTTATAAAAAGCAAAGCATAATAATTAACCTTGATTTTTGAAAGGAAGACTTAATTAAGTGCCTTGGGTATTGAAAACACAAAAGATATTTTTCTAATTGTTTTAAAAAATGTAGAGTGATGTTAAAAGTTTGAAATATTCATATTTGGAGAGATAGAAATGTGTACATACACATACACATACACATACACATTGCACACACATCCACGAAAAAACGGAAGAAAATCCGGTGGCGCCCAAATCACTGCAGTATAATAATCTAAAAAAACTTACTATTATAATATTTCTATTAGTTTGCTAAGCTGTGTATTTAATCTTATTATTTATTAGTCTTCCCAAGGCAACAACAAACGAGAAGAAAGAGACAGAGAGAGAAAAAGCAAGACCCAAGGTCCAAGGTCACCTTCTTCAACCTCACAGCTCCGGTCACCGTCATAGCCACCACCATTCGCCGGATAAAGTTCCAACCTTTATTTCCCCGGAGAGAGAGTTCTCCATGGGAGAGAGAGTGTGAAGACCTTACTAATGCTCCACATGGTTCTTTACTGTTATTGCTCTTGCTCTTCCTCTACTGCATTGGTTTAGTGTAAACCCTAAGCAATCAGACACATGCTTCTTGCCTCCTCTTCAAGCTTCAGCCAAAAGATAAGAGAGCTTTGCTTTGGATCATCAATCATTTCACAAACCCATTACCTTCGTTTTTCTTTCCAGAGATTCAATGGAGAGAGAACCAAACCATTTCATCAATAAACAGTTGGATCTTTTCTTCTTCTTCTTCTTGTTTTGTTTATGGGTCTCCATGGCCCAACCCACTCTTTCTCTTTCTTCAGATGGCCAAGCTCTTCTCTCTCTAAAGACACCATTCCCATCATCTTCTTCATCACTCTTTTCCTCATGGGACCCACAAGACCAGACACCATGTTCATGGCATGGCATTACATGTTCTGCAGACAACAGAGTGATCTCTGTCTCTATCCCCGACACTTTCCTTAACCTGTCTTCAATCCCTGACCTCTCTTCTCTCTCCTCTCTTCAGTTCCTAAACCTTTCCTCCACTAACCTCTCTGGCCCAATCCCTCCTTCATTTGGAAAACTCACTCACCTCAGGCTTCTCGACCTTTCTTCAAACTCTCTCTTTGGTCAAATCCCTTCAGAGCTTGGCCGCCTCTCTTCTCTCCAGTTCCTTATCTTGAACGCCAACAGGCTCTCTGGCTCAATCCCTTCTCAGATTTCAAGTCTCTACTCATTGCAAGTTCTCTGTCTTCAGGACAATCTGTTAAATGGTTCGATACCTTCAAGTTTGGGCTCTCTGGTCTCTCTTCAGCAGTTCAGACTTGGTGGTAACCCTAATCTTGGAGGCCCTATCCCTTCTCAGCTAGGGTTTCTGACAAATTTGACAACTTTAGGGTTTGCAGCCAGTGGTTTGTCAGGTTCAATCCCTTCCACATTTGGGAACTTGGTAAATTTGCAAACTTTGGCTCTGTATGACACTGAGATCTCTGGTACCATTCCACCTCAACTGGGTTTGTGCTCAGAGCTCAGGAACTTGTATTTGCACATGAACAAGCTCACTGGATCCATCCCAAAGGAACTGGGTAAGCTCCAGAAGATCACTAGCTTGCTTCTATGGGGGAATTCTTTATCTGGAGTCATCCCACCTGAGATTTCCAACTGCTCTTCCCTTGTGGTGTTTGATGTTTCCGCCAACGATCTATCCGGTGAGATTCCTGGAGATTTGGGAAAGCTTATTTGGTTGGAGCAGCTTCAGTTGTCCGATAATATGTTCACCGGTCAGATTCCTTGGGAATTAAGCAACTGTTCCAGCCTCATTGCTCTTCAGCTGGACAAGAACAAGCTATCAGGCTCCATACCTTCCCAAATCGGAAACCTAAAGTCTCTGCAGAGCTTTTTCTTGTGGGAAAACTCGGTATCAGGAATAATTCCCTCTTCTTTTGGCAACTGCACGGACCTAGTTGCCTTGGACCTCTCTAGGAACAAGTTAACAGGAAGAATACCAGAAGAGCTCTTCAATTTAAAAAGGCTCAGCAAGCTTCTCCTTCTTGGAAACTCCTTATCGGGAGGATTACCAAAGAGCGTAGCGAAATGCCAGTCGCTTGTGAGGCTAAGACTCGGAGAGAACCAACTTTCAGGTCAGATCCCTGAAGAGATAGGCGAGTTACAGAACCTGGTGTTTCTTGATCTCTACATGAACCATTTCTCTGGTAGGCTTCCGTACGAGATCTCTAACATCACTGTGCTTGAGCTCTTAGATGTACACAATAACTACATCACCGGAGATATTCCTTCTCAGCTTGGGAACCTTGTGAACTTGGAGCAGCTTGATCTGAGCAGAAACAGCTTTACCGGAAATATACCGCTGAGTTTTGGCAACTTCAGTTACTTAAACAAGCTGATCCTCAACAACAATCTCCTCACTGGCCAAATCCCTAAATCCATTAAGAATCTGCAGAAGCTTACACTGCTTGATCTTAGCTTTAACAGCTTATCTGGTGACATCCCACAAGAACTCGGCCAAGTCACAAGCTTGACTATAAATCTAGATTTGAGCTACAATGCCTTCACTGGAGACATCCCAGATACATTCTCCGGCCTCACACAGTTACAATCGCTCGATCTCTCACGCAATATGCTTCACGGCGATATCAAAGTCCTCGGTTCCCTCACGAGCCTAGCTTCCCTCAACATCTCCTGCAACAACTTCACTGGTCCTATCCCAACTACACCATTCTTCAAGACAATCTCCACAAGTTCTTATCTCCAAAACACCAATCTCTGTCATTCACTTGACGGCATCACCTGCTCATCACACACTGGTCAAAACAACGGAATCAGATCACCAAAGATTGTAGCTTTAATCTCTGTAATCCTCGCTTCAATCACAATCGCCCTCCTCGCCGCGTGGCTTTTAATCTTAAGGAACAATCACCGATACAAAACCGAGAAATCAGCGACAACATCGTCTTCTTCTCCGTCAACAGCAGAAGATTTCTCGTATCCATGGACATTCATACCGTTTCAGAAACTTGGAATCAGTGTCAACAACATCGTCGATTGCTTAGTAGACGAGAACGTGATCGGAAAAGGATGTTCGGGAATCGTTTACAAAGCCGAAATGCCAAACGGAGAGATCGTAGCGGTGAAGAAACTCTGGAAAACGAAAGACAGCGACGAAGGAGGAGAACCCACAATCGATTCATTCGCAGCTGAGATTCAGATTTTGGGTAATATCAGACACAGAAACATCGTCAAACTTTTAGGTTACTGTTCCAACAAATCAGTGAAGCTGCTTCTCTACAATTACTTCCCTAACGGGAATCTCCAACAGTTGCTACAAGGAAACAGAAACTTGGATTGGGAAACTCGTTACAAGATCGCCATCGGATCTGCTCAGGGTCTAGCTTATCTTCACCACGACTGTGTTCCGGCGATTCTTCACAGAGACGTGAAATGTAATAACATTCTTCTCGATTCCAAATACGAAGCGATTCTCGCGGATTTCGGACTCGCGAAGTTGATGATGAATTCGCCGAATTATCACAACGCTATGTCTCGAGTCGCAGGCTCATACGGCTACATCGCACCAGGCAAGTTTCTCTCTTTAAGGGTTTCTACAAAAAGTTGGGGTTTTTATGTTTGTTGGTAAAAGGTTTGGGTTTTTATTGCAGAATACGGATACACGATGAACATAACAGAGAAGAGTGATGTGTACAGTTACGGTGTCGTTTTGCTAGAGATTCTCAGTGGTCGGAGTGCAGTGGAGCCACAGATTGGAGATGGGCTTCACATAGTTGAATGGGTGAAGAAGAAGATGGGGAGTTTCGAACCGGCGTTATCTGTGCTTGACGTGAAGCTTCAAGGATTACCTGATCAGATAGTGCAGGAGATGCTTCAGACATTAGGGATTGCTATGTTCTGTGTGAATCCTTCGCCTGTGGAGAGACCAACGATGAAGGAAGTTGTGGCGTTGTTGATGGAAGTGAAGTGTAGTCCTGAGGAATGGGGGAAAACATCGCAGCCGCTTATAAAGCCGTCTTCTCAGAACCAACGTTGATTAGTTTGCTTTCTTCTTCTTTTTTTGATTTAGGTTAAACTGCTTGAGAATTTGTTGGCAGAGTTTGGTTTCTTTGTACATATTTTAGAAGTATCATCAATGTAGTTTTGATTCCCATGGTATTGATAATTTGTTGGAATTTGGAAACATTCAATTACAATCTTTCTCAAAGTTTTCAATCTAGTTTTAGTCTCATTGGTTACAAGGAACAAGTAGGATTCTATGCTTGGCTTCTTGATTAGCATTGGTATTTGAATCGATTAGATTTTATTACAGCTTTGCATTACTTCTGAGAGTAGTAGGAAGACAAGAGCTGGGGTTTCCGAAGCCAGCACTGTCTGAATCTCTGTCTTGAGTACTCGGCGTAATCGAACTCGATCTTGTTCACATATCCCTGGCATAATTAGTGTCACGTTTCTTGGATCGCTCTATTGTAGTATATATGGATTGGGAAAAGGATAAAGAGAGGCAAGAATCTTACAGAGATGATTCCCCATAAGCCCCAGAAGAGATGGCTTGCCAATGTGTACTTTTCAGCATCATCCAAGAGCTGTTTTATGTCTTCTTCTCTGGGTTCCTCGCCTAACGAAAGAAGAAGGCGTATTGGTCCATGAGACATTATTATTGTTATGACCAGAAGAACTATATATGATTCCTTGAGTAACTGACCTGAAGAGCTGAGATAGTTATAAATGAATCTCCTCCGTTCCTCTTCCCCTGCGATTCCCAAAACCAATCAATCAAAACCGTAGTATCAAATTAGGTAATAGAATGCATAGCTAATTTTACAATGCGTACCTGGGTATAGAGTGTAGTCCAATATAGGGGAGTGTAGGAATGGTAATTTGCGGCCATTTCGCAGAAGTGATTTGCTATGTCGTATGCAACTGGATTATAACTAGCGTATTCGTAGTCCTGTTAGAGAATCTCATGTTGGTCCATGTATGTGTGATGAAATTTTGACCTTCTGAAAGAAAAAAAAGGGCAATGAGAAGCTTACTATGATAGTAATGGCATTGGTGTCTTCATCAATCATGATGTTAGCATACTGCAAATCATTGTGACAAAACCCAATCTCCTGCTGATGATTCTCATTATGCTCCAGCAAGTTTATCTCAGCTTCAATGTTGTCTAGACCAAACTCTTCCGAATCTTCAGGTGTACATACACTCTTGGCTTGTCCAAGCCAATTCCTGTCAAATGTTTCCAAATATTCTGTTACTGATTTGACCACTTAATAACTCCTCATATAACGGAGAAAGATTGCTCACCTCATCCTCTCCCAAAGGATCACATTTCCATCACCAGGAACATTCATACCGTGAAATTCTCTTAGCTTAGCCGCAACAAGAGCAGATACTTCCGTGTCACGTAGATCCGCAGCCGATAAAGTCTGATCAAAAGTCACAAAATGCAATTGAAATAAATAAAAAAAACCCAAACCATGATGATGAATCAAGTAAATGTCCATCAAGAACACATCTCAAGCATAACACAGCTAAACCGGGCATACCTCTATTGGTATTTCCCAGTTCAACATCGATCCCAAACCCAATCAAAGGTCAAACTCAGACCTAAACACTAAAATTTGTTGGAAGTTACAATGTGTTTGGTGAATTATTGAGCAAGAAACCGAACATACCCGAGCATGGATAAACTCCTCGATTCTACCGCCAGTAAACCGGCCAAGGAGCTTAGGACCGTGACCGTATCGAGAAACAACCTCGAACGTACGAATCTCATCTTTCCTATTGAAGAACATATCAACTCCTTGGCCATAAACACGAACGAGAAGTTTCCTGTGTTGAAATTTGTTTCCTTTTTTGGGCCAGTTCACCATGAAAACTTCGTTCGTCATTGCACCTTTCATGGGTTTGACTTGTAAACTCTCGAGATCTTCAACTACGTCTCCCCATGTACCAGACAGTGTTTGAAGTACTTTCTTTAAACTGTCTGGAGATGAAACTGGGATCAGACTCAACACTCCTATCCCCATTTCTGTTCTCTGAAATTGTTTTGATTTCTGTAAGATGTTACGACAAAAGCTTCCTGCTTTACGAAACATTTTGAATTATAAATAAATTATTAAAATGAGAGAGGATTGAGAGAGGAGGAACAGAGACAATTTTGATTCAGTGACCGAATCTTTCAAAGTTGTCAAAGACATAACTCGTCTCTGTGTGATATTTTCAGCCGAAATAATTTTAGGTGTTAAAACCCTAAATACAAAGGTTAAGAAAGTAATTACGATTAAGTACAACACTAATTGTCATAATTGGTTCATACCAAGAACTCCCAAAAATGGAAGCTACTCTGTTTTTCTTAGTCGAATGAAAACCGACTGGTGTAGCGAGAAATCTTTAGTTGCAGTGCGTGATGAAGTTGAATTTCTCAACATTTTACTGAATCTTGATAGAAAACGACAAGTCTCGGTTCCACTACATTGTAAATTTCGAATCGGTCTTAAGAAGAGAAGAAAAGAAAAAAAAAAAAAAGGAAGAAGAAGCTTGCCAAGAAATTTGCAGAAACTGTATGGGAGAGAGAACCAGAGAGAACTAAAATCAAGAATATGGACAAGAAATGGATAGAAAAAAAAAATATTATATTTTATGGTTTGACCGGTCCAACCGGTAAGTGCGGTTCGGTTTGAATAGTATTTTGGAAGGGTTATGACGAAATCCCTCTCGGTCACTCTCCGTCTTGTTGCTGCTCTAACCTCGCTCTGTCACTTTGGTTAGATCTTCATGTTAACAATGGTTATCTGCTCCTAAATTTCATCTTCTTTAGCTCAATTCTGATTTTTGTTTTCTGGGTTTGGTGTCTTCATGGTTTTAGATGGATCGTGACATTATTTCCAGTAGCGGAGATCCATCTCACACACCTTTGCCTGGTAATATATCAACCCATACTCCGGTCGATTCGGTATCCCTAAAGTTAGGGTTTTTAGTGTTAGAATGGTTTAATTTTTGCTCAGCAAGTTTATTTATGTTTTGGGTTATCATCACAAGAAATTCATTGACCAATGCAAGACCAAAGGAACTGCTCTTGTTCCTATTCCATTAATGGTTGTCAAGACAATTGGCGAAGTCTAGTGAACCCATATGTCCTTTTTGAGTTCCTTGATATGTCTTTTGGGTTGTCTTATTCATTTCTAATTGATTGGTTATGTTTATCTCAATTGTAGATGCATTGGCATTCAAGACTACCAATGGTCTTATCAAGAAGAAGCAGATCAATGGTTGTGCCACAATCTCTGTTAGACAAGATGATCCATGCCATTTTTTGCGTGTTCTTTATGGTATGGTTGCAAACAGTACATCGTAATGCGCCCGTTTATAGAAATACCAAAAAAAAAAAAGAATTTCCAGTTAATGTCTTATAGAGTGAAAAAAACAAATTGATGTTGTTTGCAGAGAGTCTGATAGCAGGAGGGATAGCTGGTGTTGTTGTGGAAGCTGCTCTCTACCCAATCGATACAATAAAAACTCGAGTACAGGTAGTTTCTCCTCAAATCAGTTTTGTTCATGATCCAACAGTAGCTCCTTTCTTTTTTTCTTGTATTCTAATATCAGCGAGAGTCCCACTATGGCTCATGTTTGCCATAATGTTTCTTTACTTACATGGAAAAGCCAATGTTTGACTTACAGCGACTAACTATAATGGTTTGGACAATGTTTAGGTAGCTCGGGATGGAGGAAAGATAAAATGGAACGGGCTATACTCTGGTCTTGGTGGAAACCTTGCTGGTGTCATACCGTAAGTATTTTCTTAAAAAGAAAAGAAGAAAAAAGACATGAGAGCACATTGAAACACCTGTGATTCTTGTTTCAGATGAATAATGTTTTCCTTCGTGTGCAGTGCTTCGGCCCTATTTTTCGGTGTATATGAACCAACCAAACAGAAGCTGCTGAAGGTTTTACCTGAAAAGTTTAGCGCGGTTGCGCATTTGGTATGTATAATCTCAAAATAATCCTAGATAACAAAATTAAACTAGATTGTCTGCCAGAGATTTTCCAGTTAAAATTTTCTTATAGTTGTCTTCTGGGGCTTTGTACATTGCTGCCATTTAATTTTAGAACTTACTGATTTTGACATAGTGGAGCTTAGAATCTAATATAGTTTGTTAGAAAAGGATATATGTCTTAGCGAGTTATGTAAGCTCAATCAGGCTGCAGGTGCTTTAGGAGGTGCTGTTTCATCTATTGTTCGGGTACCAACAGAAGTAAGTTTCTTTCTTCTTGTTTCTGTGCTTATTACTCTGTATTGGTTATAATGGAAATTCCAACAGGTTGTTAAACAACGGATGCAAACTGGACAATTTGCTTCGGCCTCTGATGCTGTTCGCCTTATCATAGCCAAGGAAGGCTTTGGAGGCATGTATGCGGTATATATGTTACTTCTTGATTTATGGTTCTAGTGTTTTACTATTTGCTTTGGAGCAGCCACTACTTGAGCTTGTAGTTCAATTAATCACATCATTTTGGATCTTTTCATCTTATTTTTCCAAACATGTAGGGTTTTGGATCTTTCTTATTGCGAGATTTGCCTTTTGATGCGCTCCAGTTTTGTGTATATGAGCAATTACGGATTGGATACAAGTTGGCTGTAAGTATTTGTTCCTAGAGTGATTAGTGAAGAAACATCCCTTTTTTACTGACTAATGACAGTGAGATGTCCCACATGTTTAGAACAGGCGAGAAGAGATCTAAACGATCCAGAGAATGCAATGCTTGGTGCCTTTGCCGGCGCTGTCACTGGAGTTTTGACTACTCCTCTTGACGTAATCAAAACCAGATTAATGGTTCAGGTATGTGAAAACAATGAATACACAAAATACTTAAAGTAACATGTTCTTCTTGGATGGATTTCACAGGAGCTCCAGCAATATAGTACTGACTTTTTTTTGTTTTGAAAAATCTGACAGGGCGCAGGAACTCAGTATAAAGGAGTTTCGGATTGCATTAAGACTATATTAAGAGAAGAAGGGTCATCAGCTTTGTGGAAGGTGAATCGATTTCTGCTCTTACAAACAATCGAAATTTGGCACAAAGTAGTTACTCATATTTGTGCAAAGTTGTTGACTAAGTCTGAGACTAAATGTATACAGGGAATGGGTCCAAGGGTATTGTGGATTGGTATTGGAGGTTCTATTTTCTTTGGTGTTTTGGAAAAGACAAAGCAGATTCTTTCAGAGAGCAGCCAAAAGAGTCACAAGGCTTAAACACTTAGATTCTTACCTGTGAGACTTGGATTCCTATCTGTGAGTCTACATCAATCGTGTCTCTTTCTTGTTGTTTTGGTGAAGATGGAAGTGTTTATTTTGTTTACGTATCTTGCTTGATTCTTTCTCTCTCCTAGGAAAAAGAAGTCATCCTTTCTTGTTCAATTACCTTAGACATTTTGTTTAGTTGTATTTTAAGCAAAGTATTTTGGTATATTATTATTTATATTTTGTTTGTTATCTTTTGAATTACAAAACACAATTTTTGTTTAGTTTATTTGAAAAACAAAATTCCTAAACGAATTCAAACAACACAATATGCCATCTTTAAGTACGTCCAATGATATATGGTCCTCTCGTCATTATCAAAGGACAAAATCTTTCAATTATAATTTGCCAATTACGTCCCTTCGCACTAAACTTTATCTTTCTCTTCCATGATAATGACGAGCGAGACTTAGATTTATCTGTAGCCTATGAGGTGAGCCCAAAGTTTCTTATAAATAAACAAATGATACTGAAATATTATTCTTATCAAAGTATTTATATAATTCTTTGTAATTATGCCCCACCTGATAGTTACCAGTAATCTGGATTCTGGAATCTCTGCTTAACATTTTATGCTATGAGTACATACACACACACACACACACAAAGAAACAAATTCCAATCTTTAGTTAAGTAAAGAGATGAAGTTGAGACTAGTTGTTACAGTGTCGATCATTTTGAATATCATACTCACTATTCATATTCTTTATAATGATTCAACCACATGGAATCCGACTTGGACCAGTCGAGCCGCTTCTGAAGCAGAAATTGCAGCATCTGTATCATGCTCAGGCCACGGACGAGCTTTCATGGACGGTCTTGGTGCTCTTGACGGTTATAAACCTCCTTGTGAGTGTAACGAATGCTACACAGGCAAAGATTGCTCCATTCTTCTCGTGGATTGTCATGTCGATGCTAACTCGTATGCAACAACTTTCCATCTCTCTCCCTTTTCGATATCTATAAACTTTGGATTGAACTTTTCAGTTTTGTTTTGTTTCTTGAAGAGGAGACCCTTTGTTTTTGGAACCTTTCTGGATGGGACAAGCCGCGAGCAGCGCTGTTTTGGTCTCGGGATGGAACAGAATGAGTTATTTTTATCAAGATGGGACTTCTCTGTCGAAAGAGCTTGAGAAGGTCATTAGAAAATTGCATAGTGTAGTGGGAAATGCTGTTACAGATAACAGATTCGTAATCTTTGGAGGTGGAACAACACAATTGCTTGCAGCAGCTGTTCATGCCTTGTCTTCTTCTGCAAACTCATCTTTATCATCACCTGCAAGGCTTTTGACCTCTGTTCCATACTACTCGGTAAGCAAGCTGGCCCTTGAATGCTTGTTTGAAATAATCGGTAATTCTAATGAGTCTGTGTGTGAGTAGATGTACAAGGACCAAGCGGAGTTCTTTGATTCAGTACATGTCAAGTTTGGAGGAGATGCGTCTGAGTGGAAGAAGAGCGAGCGCAATGACAATATCACACAAGTTATAGAGGTAGTGACATCTCCGAATAATCCAGACGGGAAGCTGAAAAGAGCGGTTCTAGATGGTCCCAATGTCAAAACAATTCATGATTACGCGTATTACTGGCCTTATTTCTCACCTATTACAAAACCAGTTGATGAAGATTTGAGCCTGTTTAGTCTCTCCAAGACTACAGGTCATGCGGGGTCAAGATTCGGGTGATTTACTTTTGCTCTCCTAGAATTACTCTAAACAAAGTTTTACAACAACTCACAAGTGTTTTTGTTATTGTTGCTGCAGATGGGCGTTGATTAAGGACAAAGATGTTTATGAAAGAATGAGACACACAGCTTCGTGCTCTGCAGTTGCTTAAAGTAGTGGTTGGCGATGGAGGCGATGAGATATTCCATTTTGGCTATGAAACTTTGAAGAAGAGATGGGAGACACTGAACAAGATCTTTTCCTTGTCGACCCGTTTCTCCTTACAGATGATTGAGCCGGAGTACTGCAACTATTTCAAGAAAGTCAGAGACTTTACTCCTTGTAAGTATTGATTCTAATGCAGGAATGTGAGATTTTGTTTTGGTACTAAATGAAAAAGTTATATAACCTGTGTTTGTTTTTTCATTTGAAAGCTTATGCTTGGGTGAAGTGCGAGGGACTAGAAGAGATAAACTGCTATGAGATTTTGAGAGCGGCCAAGATAATAGGACGTGAGGGCAAAGTGTTTGGATCAGAGGAAAGGTTTGTGAGATTGAGTCTCATCAGATCACAAGATGACTTTGATCAGCTTATTCATATGTTGAACAAGTTAGTCTCCGAGGAAGCTTTAGGAGGTGATTCCATATGAAAATCTTGATGGTGTGATTAAATGTTTCTATACAATTATATGGACTAAGGTAATTGGGGCGCTATAGTTAGTAACACTATCATTTCCATTTGGTTCAACAAATAAATAAATTTCCATTTGTGCCAATTAGATTCTTGTATCTATATATTATTTTTGCAACTTTTTAAGTTTGTTTCCAAACACTCCTAATCTAACTTTTTAAGTTTGTTTTCAAACACTCCTAATCTAGGATATTTACCAATCAAAAATCGAAAGTCACTTTATGGAAACAAATTAAATCGACAATAATGTATGATACACAAGTCTTAAAAGCTTTTTCCATATTCTAAATCTAAAATATTCTTCATTCCTCCTAAATCACGGGTCTTAAAAGCTTATTACCTATTAGATGATCGAAAATATTCATCATTCTTCCTAAATCATGGATTTAAAAGCTTCTTCTCTTTTCCTAAATCGAAAAGTCCCTCTATGGAAACAAATTAAATCGACAATAAACTCCTAAATCACGGGTCTTAAAAGCTTCTTCTTTCTTCCTAAATCGAAAAGTCTTTTTATGGAAACAAATTAAATCGACAATAAACTCTTAAATCACGGGTCTATATCATTATTTTTGCAACCTTTTAAGTTTGTTTCCAAACACTCCTAATCTAGGATATTGCCAATCAAATTCCAAACACTCCTAATCTAGGATATTTTCCAATCAAAAATCGAAAAGTCACTCTATGGAAACAAATTAAATCGACAATAATTTATGATACACGAGTCTTAAAA
This sequence comes from Arabis hirsuta, assembly GCA_964056655.1. Classification (NCBI taxonomy): domain Eukaryota; kingdom Viridiplantae; phylum Streptophyta; class Magnoliopsida; order Brassicales; family Brassicaceae; genus Arabis; species Arabis hirsuta. Next base: position 9,579,045 of record OZ053303.1, on the reverse strand, counting down.
GCTTATTACCTATTAGATGATCAAAAATATTCATTCTTCTTCCTAAATCATGGGTTTTAAAAGCTTATTCTCTCTTCCTAAATCGAAAAATCCCTCTATGGAAACAAATTAAATCGACAATAAACTCCTAAATCACGGGTCTTAAAAGCTTCTTCTCTCTTCCTAAATCGAAAAATTCCTCTATGGAAACAAATTAAATCGACAATAAACTCCTAAATCACGGGTCTTAAAAGCTTATTACCTATTAGATGATCGAAAATGGGAAATTGATGTTTATGAAGTTTGTTATGTGGTTTAATGTCTTTTTTTTTTAAGTCTGTTAAGTTATCAGTTGTTGGTATTTTGTTTGGGTGTGGTATATTTGTATTACTATGATGTGCGTTTAACTTATCAAACAAAAATTATCTCATTGTCTTTTATATATTCGCTATTCTGAATAATCCGCTATTCTGTAGAACTACGTCATAACATTTATATTCTCATATAAGAAACTGATGTATACAAAAATGAATTGTAGTCTATACTAAAGTCAGAGATTCAAACCAATTAAAACAAAGATAAAATACAAACAATACAAACGTTAAAATAAAGTAACCGCTGTGATATTCTAACAATACAAACCTTAAAATAAAATAGATATAAAAATTTCGAAAAAAACATAGACCCGTGGTGTACCACGGGTTAAATCCTAGTATCTTTAGATGACTGAAAAATAAAAATACAATACCTCTTTCTTTATCACATTAAATTTCAACTTAATGTTTTTTTCAACATTTAACACAACAGATAGATTATAGGGACATCTTCAGTTTCAAAAGGACAACAAAAGCATAAAACACCAGTCACTAAACTAAGATGCCAAGCTAAGCACAAACGACAGTAACAGAGGAAACTAACATGCTCTTGAGTTTAGCTCAAAGGGCTGAGAAACCAAGTATACCTTTCTTCTTTAGGAGCAGACCAATTCGTCGTTAAAGAAGAAGGCAAAGTAGATGACAAACTAACATTCTCAGAGATTATTTGGATCTTGCACTTTGGCGAAGCTATTTTAGGAATCTTCTAAAGCTTCTTGGATAATTGAAACACATCATGGTCACTTGATGTATTAAAGTATACTATCAACTGTTCGAGGCGCGGCGTTTTCTCCAAAAAATACTTGATCTGCCCTATTGACTCAATCCTATCACCATCGATGTGTCCAAACATTAATATCTTCAGCAACTTCACCGGAGAAGATGAAAGGCAAGAAGGAACATTCATTAGACGTTTACAGCAGCACACGTTCCCACATCCATCGTTATGCTTGTGGTCGAGACCGGGTTTCTAGACTTGGACAATTCATGAGCAGACCTGGCAATGATTCCCATCCGATTTCCGAGTTGCTCTCAATCGTTAGCTGAATTAGGTTATTGAATACCGGTGTTGCTTCACAACAGAAAGTAAGTACCTCAAGTGCTTCGGCAGATAAGAAAAAGGATCCGAACATTGCGTATTCCCGTAAGAAAATCCGTGGCATTTCCGACCATTTCTTTTTCCTCCTCACCATCTTCTGGAAAATTTGCATCTGCACTCTGATCTTCTGTCAGTCGAAGACCGATATGAGCTTCAATAAGCGAATCAAAACTGACTTTTGGATATTTGAGAGCAATAGTATCAGAATACTCTAGGTAGACAAGATTCGGAGTATCAAATGACAGTCTTTGGATTCTCATCCATATCCTTGCAAAAGAACCTAAGCCTCTTGAGGGTTGCGATAGACACAGAGCATGACTTCCAAAAATCCCACCCTAGATTCATCAAAACTAACTCCTCAAGCACGGGACAACCAGAAAGAAGCTTTGCAAACCCAACATCATCCTCTTCAAACTCAAGTGAATCAAGACATAGATACTTAAGCTTTGGAAGAAAAACATCTTCCACATCAAAGGTGAAAATGGAACCATCTCCCTGTCCCAATTTAAGCTTAACCACTGTCTTGCTCACAAAGAGCTCTGAAGGCAAGGGATATTCCAATTCCGATGGCGATAGGCTTATATCAAGATCCGATACACCGCGTTTCAACACATTCAATATCCAACGAGTGATACGAGCTGGATCAACACCATCTCCACAACAAGTAAGAGAAAATTTATTAACGGTACTATTCCCCTGCAAAGACAACACTCTCTCTATCCAAAAGTTGGAATTAGGGTTTGTATGTCCATCGTTGCAGTCAGTGAGAGGGATTAGTGAATTCCAATGCTAAACGACGTCGTATTTTATTGTGGGCCAAAAAGATAGTTTGGGCCCAAGTGTATTATAGGCCTGTAGAAAAGAGGAATATATAAACCACTAAAGAAACCCTAGTTTTGCAATCTATTTGTTAAGAAGGAGAGATCGTGTTAAGACGCCGAGAGCTTCTCATTCTTCTCACAGGCGGCTCTTCTCTTCGAATCACAATGGTAATTAGGGTTGACGATTTCATTTCCCCAGAAAACTACCATTTTTAGGGTTTCTACACTGATTTACTGGTTCAGCTCGATCTGTGATAGTGTAGCTTGCCGTTAAATGCATTCATTCTGTTCGAATCCAATGCTATTTTGCTAATACAATAGAAAGAGTAGGGTTTTGTGTTAGAAACAGTGAGTTTAAGTTATAAATTTTCTCATAGAAAGAGTAGGATTTTTGTGTTGATTTACTGAATCTAATGTTAACGATGAGTGAAGAACCAAGTATCTCTCTATCTTGTGTTGATCTTGTTAATGGGGGATTTTGTTTTGTTTTTTCTGATGAGATGTAATTTGTTATCTTCTGTTACAGTCTCTGGTTGCACAGGAGGAGTTTCAGCACATTCTTCGTGTGCTCAATACCAATGTTGATGGTAAGCAAAAGATTATGTTTGCCCTTACCTCTATCAAGGGTATTGGTAGGCGATTTGCTAACATTGTCTGCAAGAAGGCTGATGTCGACATGAACAAAAGGTTTGCTCTTTTTTCTTTTCTCTTTTCTTTTGGTCTTAAAATGAGTATCTGTTGGTATTTGTATCAATCACATGGAAGAGCCATTAGGAAGATAAGAGTATAAAAGCTTTGGCATTGAACAGATTAGTGTATATGTTCTGAGTCTTTTTTCGGTAAGGTCTGGGTCCTACTATTTAGATGAGTGAAATCATTTTCGCCTTTGCTATAGGCGGTCTTTTGAACTGTGTTTCCACCTTGAAGTACAGAATCTTTTGGTCTTTTTTTCTTGGGTCTTTGCTGAGTGTTGTTTGTTGTGGGAAGCATCAGAACTATAGTAAGATCCTTGTTACTATAGCCAAACATTGTTTGGTATATAGTAAGATTCTTGTTGATCCTGGTTTGCAATCCTTGTGTCTAATATCGGTCTTGACTCTTCAGAGCAGGTGAGTTATCTGCAGCTGAGCTCGACAACCTCATGACAATTGTAGCAAACCCAAGACAGTTCAAGATACCAGACTGGTTCTTGAACAGACAGAAAGACTACAAAGATGGAAAGTACTCCCAAGTTGTCTCCAATGCCCTTGACATGAAACTCAGGGATGATCTGGAACGTCTCAAGAAGATCAGGTAAAACTCATACTGATCCCAGTCATAACATTACCACTCTCTCCTCTTCGATTGAATCAAATGAATTTATGTAATGGTGGTTTTGCAATTTTCTTGCAATGAGCAGAAACCACCGTGGTCTGAGACATTACTGGGGTCTCCGTGTCCGTGGACAACACACCAAGACAACTGGTCGCAGAGGAAAGACTGTTGGTGTCTCTAAGAAGCGTTAAGTCCATGTATGTTTCAAGTTGCAGCTAGATTGGATCTTTGATAAAGACTGGTTTATATCTTGTTATCCGTACAATTTTGCACGGTTTGGTTTTTGGGTCTTTTATGAGAGACATGTTCACTACTTTTTTAATTACTTGAAGAAAATATTTTGTTGCTGGATATTCGTCACTTCTCTAGTTACATCTTTTGTTTTCCCATTAAATGGTTTTTTTCCTTTATCAGAATATCCAAAAGTGCTAATAATATTAAATATTATTTGTGCAAATTACTAACGAATTTACACAAATTTAATATTAATATTAAATTTAAGCCATGTTGAATTCATCGAAGATAATAAATCGTATCATCAATGGAAATATTACCAATTTAAAGCTCCAATACTACCATTAACAATTAACTTTTCTCAAATTTTTCTATAGAAATCGTATTACGAATAAATGTGCAGATCTATTAGTCAAAAGTTCTATAGTTTCTCATCATTAATGGAATTTTTTTTTTTGTTATCCATTTTGTTTTAAACATGTGACAATTACTCAAAATGACTCAAAACTATAAAAAAGTAACTATACTAACCCACCAAAAAAAAAGATCACTAGTATAACTCAGATTTTGAGTAAAAAGACCACTCACATTATAAACTTCATCATATTATCCAAAATACCATATATATTTACATAAAAAAATAAAATAAAATAAAAAATTTAACCAAATTAAAAAATCTGTTTGGCGACTAAAAATAGTTGGGTCTCGTCGTGGCCAAATAAATCTCGTCGTTTGAAGTCGCAGGCGGAGTCGACAACCGTAATCGGAGTCTCGTCGTTTGAAGTCGCAGGCGGAGTCGACAACCCTAATCGGAGTCGGAGTCGTAATCGGCGTCGGGTTTGTGGTCTGGGTCGAAGGCGACTTGTAATCGGAGTCGGGTTTGTGGTATGGGTCTCGTCGTGGCCAGGCAAGAGAGTGGATTTAGGCGTAAATTATTCTTTTTTTAATACAAAATCGTTTTAATTTTAAATATGTCTGCCATAAAAATATAAGGCTGTCACTAAAGGAAATTTGGGAAAATAATTCTCTGAGTTATTCCTGTAGAAACAAATCTACCATTATGTAAAATAAGTTTGTCAAAATTGAAACACAAAATAAATCAGTTATAACCGAAAGTAAATCTGCTATCACTATAGGTTACTCTAGTAAGCAAATTTTATTTCAATAAATTTGTTATAACTTGACAGATTTTTCGTACATATAATAAGTCTGTGGAGTCGCACTTAACAAATCTCTGGGGAAACAAAAAATTACGCCGGTCACGTAAAAGTCTGTCACGAATTGTTAAATCTGTGGTGTCATCATACAATAAGTCTGTCTGAAAACAATAAGTCTGTCATAGATTTTAAATTTGTCGTACAAAACATAAATTTGTCATCACGTATACAAATAAGTGTGTCGTACAAATAAGTCTGCCGAAGTAAATCTGTCCTTACAAAAATAAGTCTGTCGTTAAAATAAATCTGCGGTTATAAAAACAAGTCTGTCACAATGCTGGTTTCGTAAATTCGGAGTGGCAGTTTCGTAATAAAAACAAACGATGGTTTTTTTTTCTGGATTTTTGAAATTTTTTTTTCTTACCAAAGGCAAAAGGGCTATTTTGGGTATTAAAAAAACTCATATAACCCTCAAATTTTTGGATACATTCTAGTAATAAAAACATCTTTATGAGTCATATAAGTTTTTTTCCCTTTAAACAATTGTAAACAAAGATACTAGTTGATGATATTGATGTGCATAAAACTTCTATGTAGGATTTATGCAAGAGAAAAGTACTTAAATAGCATAGAAAAGTTGTTATATTACTAGAATAGCATACATCTTTTGGAAATTACTCAAAAGTTTTTAAAGCCTAGTAAATTACAATAAACACCCTTGGTTATTTTTTTTAATTGAGGTTATTTATAATTAAAAAATGATTAACTAATCCACGTCACTAATCACTGTTCCACGTCTCTAACAAGGTTAACCGTGTTAACAAGTCAGAGTAGGAAACTCAAAGGACGGAAAAATTAAAACTTTGTGTGTTGTCGTCGAAACTTCTACTTTTTTCTCTCTTGTCGGTTTCTGAGAAACATTCACCGCCGTTGTCGTCGAAACGTCTGCTCTGCATTTTCACAGTCGGATTTTAGTCGAAGGTGAGTATAAACAGAGGAGTGGGGATTCTTCATCTTCTTTCGTTTTATTTTGAGTATAATCTGAGGAATCGAAAGTGTTTGTCGCTTGTTAACGGTATTGTGGCTGATTTATTATTCTGTGGCGGCTTGTTTTTCGTTGCTAGTGGCTGTTTAAGTTATTTATTGCGGCTGATTTATTGTTATGTTGTGGCTGATTTGTGTTGTGGTGCGGTTGATTTACATGTGCAATGCTATTGTGGCTGAGTTTGTGTTATGCTTGATTTATGTGCCGTTGTGGCTGAGTTTGTGTTTGGTTGCGACTGGTTTATTTGTTAGTTGTGGCTGAGTTTGAATTTTGTTGCGGCTGATTTATCATTAATATGTTATGTCTTTTATGTTCAGATGTCTGAATATCATGCAATTCCTGAAGATCAAGCAATTCCTGAAGATCAAGCAAGGGATTACCCTCCAAGAATATGCGCTGAAGGGGCTTCTAAGCTGGAAAATAAAAAAATTAATCACAATGTCCATTTGGGAGACTTCCCTCGAGTCAGAGACGCAATAGGACATGATGTGTGGGAACACATGAAGCAGTTTCCTCTTGGAGTAGTTGCTAAGCTAGCTGATAGCCAATTGGTGTGGGAAGACTGTACACTATCTACTATGTAGACAGCTACGAGTACATGACAAGGAGATTTGGTCTCTCGTTTTTGATCAACCTATCAGGTTTAGCTTAATCGAATTTGGTGCGCTCACGGGTCTAAACACAGGTCCACTGCCAACAGAAAGTTTTGAACCTGAGCAATACAAAACGTTCTGGGAGGAGTTGAAGGTGCCGCTTGGGGTAGGACCCAAGTTAGATGAACTGAGGCCAGCGTTAGAGGTCTGTCGAGGCTGGAGTTTTGAAAAGAGGAAATGGTTAGGGCTGTTGCTTCTTCAAGCCATGGGACTTTATGGCTTGCATCATAATTCTATAATACCCTTTGAAAGTGCAAAAAGAGTATTCGACGATGAAGCCTTGAGGACTTATCCGTGGGGTCGGACTACATTCGAAGTTCTGGTTGGTTCAATTAAGATGTTGAATCCAGAAGGAAAGTCGTACACCATTAGCGGCATGAAGGACGTGTTGCTGGTTTGGGCGTATGAATCAGTGACTTGCTTCGGAGAGCGTTTTGGAAGAGTAGTCAATGAGAACGAAATTCCTCTTTTGCGATGGGGTGGAACCCGTACACGTAAAAGTCTTACTACAGCCATAGCTGAGGAGATCAGAGACCATGGTGAGGTAAGAAGGTTGACTTGGCTGAGTTATGGATCTTTTTATTCTGTCTGACTTATGTGTTACTTGATGGCTGAGTTATGAATCATTTGATGTCTGACTTATGAGTTACTTGATGGCTGAGTTATAAATCATTTGATGACTGACTTATGAACTACCTTGATGGCTGAGTTATGAATCATTTATTTGATGTCTGACTTATGAGTTACTTGATGGCTGATTTACTATGCAGGTGCGTGTGAAGAAAATGGTTACGAAGGAGGCTGTAGAAGAGCTGTTTCCGCAGTGGGCGAGTGAAGAAAATGACCCAGAAGTTGTAAATTTGGTAACAGACATACATGCGGATAGGTTTGTTAGAGGTTTTTGGGATGTGAAGAACGATGAGAAGAAAAAAAAAATGAAGGCTGCAGTTTCGTTAGATTCCGATCAACCCTTCGCAAAAAAAAGAAGAAAGCTACGAAAAAACAGGAAGTAAGCAACAGTGAGATTGTGTTGTAGCATGTTAGTGAGGAGGATATGGGGAAAGAGACGGATTTGACGACCGTAGTCAATGTCTTGGAAAATCTTGTCAGAAGATTTGACAAGTTTGACAACTTTGCTAGTAGAATAGAGAGTGTTGAGTCGTAGTTAACCGCCTACAACAAAAAATTTGGAGAGTTGTCAGATTTGAAGAAGATGATTGGTGATACAGTCCGAGCTGCTGTGGAAGAAAGAGTTGCATCTATTGAGAATGATCGGATGCAAATGAGAGAGCGTCTGAATGCTCTCGAGGCACGGAACAGTACTCAAAAGGATGATAACCAATCAAAAGTGAACAACATCCCGCAGAAATCCGTTAATAGTCCAAAGGTACGTTACAGTTGAGTTATGTTTATTTTTGACGACTGAGTTATCCTTATTAGTCTCGGCTGAGTTGTATTTATATGTTAATACAGCCGAAGAAGGACGAGTTTAAAAGTCTTGAGCCAGTCAACAGCCCCCTGCATAATGTACGTTATAGTTGATTTATGTTTATTTTTGACGGCTGAGTTATGGTTACTTTTGACGGCTGAGTTATTACCTATTTGACGACTGATTTATTACCTATTTGACGGCTGAGTTATAGTTAGATAGCGACAGATTTATTCTTTTTATTCTGGTTGAGTTATGTTTATATGTTAATACAGCTTAAAAGTACTGAACCAGTTCATAAGACCAAAGAGAAATTGGCTGAGGAGTTCGGTAATGACGAAGATGAAACAGTTGATTTCGTTACTGTTTCTCCTGCTAAGAAATTGGTTGAGGCAAAAAAGCAGGAGGCTGAGGTTAAAAAGAAGAAGGAGGCCGATGCTTTAAAGAAGAAGGAGGCCGCTGCTTCAAAGAAGGAGGAGGCCGATGCTTTAAAGAAGGCCGCTGCTTTAAAGAAGAAAGAGGCCGATGCTTTAAAGAAGGAGACCGCTTTAAAAAATGAGGGGCAAGTAAGAAGGAGGTTAACGAGGAATCGTAAAGGTGATCCGAAACCAACGGAAGTGACTATCCCAGCAAAGAATAAACAGATTTTAGACGACAGTGAGATTGAGGATGTCACCAGCAAAATTGTCGCAGAATATAACGAACTGTTGCCGGAGTCTGATGAGGAAGAAGAGGAAAGGATTAAGTCTGAAAGAATTAAGGCTTATCGGGAGTCCAGTGTGAAATTATCTCCTGATGGGTCTTCAGAGAGGCTAGTAAATGATCCTCCTCAAGCACGAGTTTTTCCTTATATTGGAGACAATGGAATGACGTGCATGAGGAAAAATTATGAACTTTCACAGGCAATCTATGATCCTCTCTCACCTGCTGATCCGGTTAAAGTGGATAAACTTTTGGATCACCTAAAGCCATTCAAGTATGACCCTTTAGAGCATGTGTTAATACGGCTATTAGCAATATTTGCCTAAACTAACTTGTGTTTCATAGTTTTAGGGACGTTCCACTTAAAAAGGTTTCTGAGGAGATCGAGTTCGTTAGAATTCTCATTACTGAGAGAAAGTATTGACCAACTATAGATTATGGATGGCTGTATGATAATGTAAGTGTACTGTTGGGGCTGAGTTAAATTTACTTAATGTCTGAGTTCTTTATTATATGTCTGAGTTATGTAGGCTTAAGTATGCTTTATATTTGAGTTATATATTATATGGGGCTGAGTTAAATATACTTAATGTCTGAGTTATATATTATATGGGGCTGAGTTAAGTTTAATTTTTGGGCTGACTTGATTCTCTTTGTACAGCATATTTCCGCGTATATGAGAATCCTCATAAAAAAATCCATGCTAGATCCCTGCCCATTCTACTCCAAGCGAATTGGATTTTTGGACTCTTGGTTTACTGCACAATGGTGTATGGATTACAACCAGTTCAAGATCAAACCAAAGATATTTAAGTTCAAAGGTGTTGGGTATGAGGATTTAGTAAACGGCAAAGTTCCGGCAGATCTGCAAACAAACAAGAAGTGGTTAGAAGATGTCGATCACTTGTACGGAATTGTACAGACTGGAGGAGATCATTGGGTGGCATTTCACGTGGACCTTCTTAATGAGCAGATCGAAGCTTACGATCCCATCATTGGACAGGTGACACCCGAAAGTGAACAGAAAATCCTAGATTCATTTAGGCCGTTTACGCAAATGCTCCCAGTTATGATGAACAACTTAGTTCCTATCAATCTCCGAAAGCCTAGATTGAAGCAGTTTGGGTTCCGAAGGAGGAGAGGCAAATACATCCCACAAAACGTCCAAGTTGGCGACTGTGGGGTGTATGCATTGAAGTTTGTCGAGTGTCTAGCGCTTGGCACTACTTTCGATGGGATAAATGATGCGATTATTCAGGGTATACGGGTGAAGATGGCATCAGATATCCTCGATGAAGGAACTTATAATATGTTTGGGGTTTAGGGTTTTGTGAAACAGTAAAGAGATTGTATTTTATTGATATAAAAAAAAATGTAATAGCAACTCTTCGGTTACTGAGTAAAGGCTGACTTATGTGTCAGTCAGCTTTTACTCTCCTTAATAGCGACTGACTGATTGCGCAAAGAAGCGGCTGACTTAAAAGTGATGAATTCGGGATTCGGCTGAGTTATGACTGACTGATTGTGCACGGCTGACTTAAAAGTGACGAATTCGTGTTTCGGCTGAGTCATGACTGCTTTGTGCAAAAGAAGCGGCTGACTTATTGGTTTGAATATTCAAAACACAAATAACTAGCTTATCTATCCGGTTGATTTATACATGCAAAAAACAAAAGATACGGCTGATTTATACATTCAAAACACAAAAGATACGGCTGGTTTAAACATTCAAAAAACAAATAACTAACTAAAGGGTCTCATAACTAAATTACATTCAAAAACCAAAATTATCAGGGCCAAACTCTTCAAACATATCGACCAGATTCGTCCAAACTATATTGTTTATCCAATCTGGCTTCTCGCCACCATGCGCCCATATCCTCCTTAACGTGCGCATTTGAGTTCGAAATAGCGTTCTAACCAGCAGATTAAAATTTGTCCAAATCGTCAAAGTGTGTTTCGGTTCCCATCTGTATTTTCGCTACAAAATAAAAAAAGAGAAATATTATTGTTGTTCATAATATGAACCCAAAAGAAAGATATTAGGGTTGGCTTACAACGAGTGTAAGAAACCATCGTTCCTTAAAATAATCGGGAATGAAGCGGTAAGTCGGCCACTCATGAATCCAGCCTTCTCGAAGAATCTTCGGGATCGCCTTCGAGAGCTCGTGTAAAAATTTGAACCACGTGATGGTTGTTTTATCAATAATACCAATACCAGGGTTTAGAACAGGAAGGTGATCCCGCTCAGCGGAGTATAATATGGCATCGACACTGCTGAATAACTTGGAACTACAGGGTGGGACAACAGACATGTCAAAAAGGAATATGAAACAGATAGATTTATGAGAAGGGAGAAAATAGTGTTGGATAGAATGTGATGGGAGAGAGAAGGTTTACGAGAAGGTAGATATATACAGAATTTCAAATACGAAACATCGCGAGACAAAATTATACATTTGCGACTGACTAATGGCTGACTTATGCCACGTTTCGGCTGACTTATATGTTGAAACTCCTAGTTCCCAAAAGATTAATCATAAAAGTTCCTAAAAGTTCAATCATAACTCCTAGTTCCCAAAAGATTAATCATTACACCTAATATAGGAAGCGTCTCGAGAGTATTAATTTCAATATAATTACGTATTCAGAAAACCCTAGGTTAGCAACCAATGGGGCTCCTCACTTTCTCCTCTCTTACGAAATAAAAACTTAAAATCTCAATCAATCACCTATAATGGCCTCTCCGTCATGATCCCCAAATCTGCAACCGGATTCTTCCTCTTCTACCTCTGAAACTCGGTTCCCTAGACCCGAGAGGGTTGGATATTCCATTGAATTCAATGCATATCCATGTAAGTCTCTTCGACTTCCCCTGTTCAAGATCTTCATGTTCTGACTTACTTCTCAGTGTCTGACCCCTTTTCTCTTTCCCTTTCTCTACGAACCAACGACAACCACTGAAGCCCCTCAGGAAATCGCTGACTACACGATAATGGGAGGAAATCTCTTGTAAGTTCCATGAACCAACCCTGTTTATCGCCATTACAAACCTACACACTTCTAACTGCATACATGTCGATTCAAACACCAATCTCAAATTTTGCAGCACTAATCTGAAATCTGTTTCTCTAGTGCGAGATGACCAATCGACAGGACCATCGACAATTATGCCCAAAAGATGTCACGAAACGGAGAAAGCTTTTTGTTCTATGAGGCAATTGTCGAAAGAGTTTTCAGGTTAATTCTTAGTCAACATGTGTATTGTATTGAATGTCGAATTCTGTCATTATGTGTCGAATTCTGTCATTATGTGTCGAATTCTGTCATTATGTGTATTGTTGTTTTCAACCTGGTGAAATTAATACTGTCAAACTGTGATGTTCCTTGTATTTTGTTTGTTTATCGTTGTACAGGTACTACCAGAACTTTCTCGTTCAAAGGAACAGAGCTCGGTTCGAAGAGGAGAAGCCGAAAACTGGAGATGAAGGCAAATCATCTCGCCGGAGTCCAATTCAACCACCAAATCCGAAGAAACACAGAGCCGATACCTCGCCGTAGCAACCCGGCACGCCAATTCGACTTTTATCTCAAGCTTTCTGTAAAAGATTGAACTTTTTAAGTTTTGTATGAAATTTCTCCTACTATATCTCCTGTTTTGTATGATAAGTCTGCTACTATATCTCCTGTTTGAAGACTTCCCTATATCATCTACGAAATTATACACATACACATTGTTCTTAAACCCTAAACCCTAAACCTTAATTCCTAGAGGTATAGCAAAACATACACATTGTTCTCACAAAACTCTAAACGAAACCCTAAACCATAATTCCTAGAAGTATAGCAAAAGATACACATTGTTCTTACAAAATCCTATAAACCCTAAACCCTAAACGAAACCCTAAACCATAATTCCTAGAAGTATAGCAAAATATACACATTGTTCTTACAAAACCTTAAACCCTAAACCCTAAACCTTAATTCCTAGAGGTATAGCAAAACATACACATTGTTCTCACAAAACTCTAAACGAAACCCTAAACCATAATTCCTAGAAGTATAGCAAAAGATACACATTGTTCTTACAAAACCTTAAACCCTAAACCCTAAACTTTAATTCCTAGAGGTATAGCAAAACATACACATTGTTCTCACAAAACTCTAAACGAAACCCTAAACCATAATTCCTAGAAGTATAGCAAAAGATACACATTGTTCTTACAAAACCTTAAACCCTAAATCCTAAACCTTAATTCCTAGAGGTATAGCAAAACATACACATTGTTCTCACAAAACTCTAAACGAAACCCTAAACCATAATTCCTAGAAGTATAGCAAAAGATACACATTGTTCTTACAAAACCTTAAACCCTAAACCCTAAACCTTAATTCCTAGAGGTATAGCAAAACATACACATTGTTCTCACAAAACCCTAAACCCTAAATAATCATATAATTATATAAATAATAAATCATCTATTCTCTATTATATAAATATGGCGCGTGAATATAATATATGTACGTAATCGTTACGCACGCGTTTGGTACTCTCAATACGCTAAGCATATTAACCTTTTCTATGCTATTTGAGTAATTTTCTCTATTTTTGATAATATTTTTGGCAACTACGCAGTAACCGAACAGTTTCAGTAACCCAACAGTTTTCGTTTTTTCTCTATAAACACTCAGTAACCGAACATTCGTTTTTATTAACTTTGAACTTGTTTTCTCCTTTTGCAATCTCAAATACAAGTTAGTTTTTCCTTGGTCTTTACGTATATGTAATTCACGTTTTTGCAACTTGATTTGTTTATATGTTTATATGTTTTCAATTAACATCCTATTTTCGATATACATGCAGCATCAATGGCAGAATCGAAGAAGATGATGAAGCATCCAATGGAGGATGACCATGGATCAAATGCTGTTAAAAATGCCAGAAAGGAAACCGAGGACCATTACAAGACGTTGATCCTCTCGCTCAAGAAACAGATTAATTCTAAAGTTGAATTGCATGATGCTTTTGTGGAAGTTCTGTTTATTTCTGTGAAAATGGATTTGCTTGAAAAATTTATCGGGAAGGAAAAGGTTGTTTACTTCCTTGCTGAGTTGGACAAACTTGCAGCAGAACTCGTTGAAGCAAAAAAAAAGATGTATAATATAACGCCAGCGTTGAAGAACTTGATTGGATAAAGTTTCATGCTAAGTACGGAAATATGTTTATCTAATGCTTATGTTTTAGTAGTCTAATGTTTTTATGTTTATGTTTATCTAACTTTATCTAATGCTTATGTTTTAGTATTCTTCGTAATAACTCAGCCTTACATTTGATATAACTCAGCCGAAACTCAGCCTAACATCTGATATAACTCAGCCTTACATTTGATATAACTCAGCCTTGCATCTGATATAACTCAGCCGAAACTCAGCCGAAACTCAGCATAACATCTGATATAACTCAGCCGAAACTCAGCCTAACATTTGATATAACTCAGCCTAACATTTCATATAACTCAGCCTAACATTTGATAAGTCAGCCGTGTATTAAATATATTATAAGTCCACCGTGTAGTTAGCCGTGAAGTTAACCTTAAGTTACACATTTTTAAATTTAAATAAATAGAGAATATATGATTTATTGTGGCGTCTGAATACGTAATCATAACCAAAATTAATACTCTCGAGACGCTAATCTGACGAGCTATATGGCACTTCCTATATTATCGGTGTAATGATTAATCTTTTGGGAACTAGGAGTTAGAGCATGTACAACGGATAGAGACTTGATGAATCTCTAAAAAATAGTATTATATTCATTTTCATTATTTGTTTAAATTTTAAATTAATAGAAAAACGTGGATCCAATAGAAAATGAACATATGTTCGTGGAGGGTATGGCTAAAACTGTTTCTCAAATGAGAAATTTAATTCCCTTCTCTCTCAAACTTTTTATTATTTTATACTTTTTTATTTGATGAGAAACTGATGCTAGAGACTCCGTTGTACCTGCTCTTATGATTGAACTTTTAGGAACTCTAATAAATAAGTCAGCCTTAACACGTTTACGTCACTAATAACTCAGTCATAACTATTCAGTAACCGAACAGTTTCAGTAACCCAACAGTTTTCGTTTTTTCTCTATAAACACTCAGTAACCGAACATTCGTTTTTATTAACTTTGAACTTGTTTTCTCCTTTTGCAATCTCAAATACAAGTTAGTTTTTCCTTGGTCTTTACGTATATGTAATTCACGTTTTTGCAACTTGATTTGTTTATATGTTTATATGTTTTCAATTAACATCCTATTTTCGATATACATGCAGCATCAATGGCAGAATCGAAGAAGATGATGAAGCGTCCAATGGAGGATGACCATGGAGCAAACGATGTTAAAAAGGCCAAAAGGGAAACCGAGGAGCATTACAAGTCGTTGCTCCTCTTGGTCAAGGAACAGATGAAAGCTAAATTTGAATTGCAAGATGCTATGATGGAAGTGAAATCTATTAATGCGAAAATAGATTTGCTTGAAGAAATTATGGGGGAGGAAAAGTTTGACTTATTTGCTGAGTTGGACAAACTTGCTCATAAACTCGTTGAAGCCGAAGAAAAGATGGCCAAAGTCGAAGTTCCAGAAATTGATTGGATGAAGCTTGGTGCAAAATATATGGCTGACTAAATGTTTATCTAATGCTAATGCTTATGTTTATGTAATGCTTATGACTCAAATTTGTATGTATTTTTAGTACTCTAATGCAGAATTTGTTTATTTTATCATAACTCAGCCTAACCTTTGACATAACTCAGCCTAACCTTTGACATAACTCAGCCTAAACTTCGTTTATAACTCAGCCGTATGAGACCCTGACCCTTTAGTTAGCCGCTTCTTTTGCACGAAGCTGTCATAACTCAGCCGAAACACTAAACTGACGGTCGAAAACGAAGAGTCGAGGAGTCGCTATTTTTTTTTTTTGAATCTGTAAAGGGAACTTAACTAGTCATAAACCCTATTTGTTTTTCTACTCAGTTACCGACCAGTTGTTTTTCGTGACTACTCAGTAACCAAAGAGTCGCTATTAATGAGAGTAAAGGCTGACTAACACATAAGTCAGGCTTTTCTCAGTAACCGAATTTTAAAATTTTTAAAATGTTTTAAATTGTAAAAAAATTTTAAATCTATAAATACCATCTGTTTAGATTTTCATTAACTTTAAATCTCTAGAGAAATACACACCATCTGTTTAGATTTTTATTAACTTTAAATCTCTAGAGAAATCCACTTTGTAATGGAAGTATTCCCTCTTACCGCCCTACCTGAAGAAATCCAAGCCTTAGTGGCCGAACGTGTGGCCGCTAACTCTGTTGCAGATCTATATAGATTGAGAGCAACATGCAAGTCTATGAAGGAATTAACAGACCGGCCCGGAGTGTATGCATTATAGATGTGTTTACCTTCCCTTCGTACATACATCTATCTAGCTTGGTGATGCAAGTTTGCTACGCTAATGGAAACCCGAGTACACTGTTCTTAGAGGGTGTACAGAAGTTCTTCACGTTCGACCTCCAAGATGAAGGCATTGCTTTGATTAAGAGAGCAGCAGATGCAGGATTCGAGCGTGCTTTGTATACATATGCAATGACACGCAAGGTATTTTGGAATACTGAGGAGTATTTATCTCTTTTCACAAGGGAATATGTTCAGAGAGTAGGCAAGATTGTTAGATCTCTAGACTGGGGTTGGGGAATGTCTCACACTGATGCGTTTCTAACAAAGAAGTATGAGTTCATGTCAAGGGAATTAACCTTGTTCTATAATTGCACATGTACTCCATTGGTGGACCGAGATTGGGATCTTTGGTACATTGAAGACAGTAAGGAGAACAAATTGTGTGACAGATACTTTTGGATCAAAGAGTTAGGTCTTTTTTACCGTGATTTTAAGCCGATTATATATTGGCCGGACACTAGGCTTTGGGTGTTGTAATATAAACTACTGTTTCCTCCTTTATAATGTAATTCAGATCAGTTATGTATTTTTGGTACTATAATCCTTTGTTTCTTTGTTTATGACTTCACTTTTGACACGCATGACATAAGTCAACACTCTGTTAAATATAATTCAACCGTGTAGTAAATATAAGTCAGCCGTGTATTATATATAAGTCAGCCGTTTAATATATATAAGTCAGCCGTGTATTATATATAAGTCAGCCGTGTAGTATATATAAGTTAGCCGTGTAGTATATATAAGTCAGCCATGTATTAAATACTCCCTCCGTTTCGGTATGTAAGTAGTTTTGCTTAAAAGCGCGGGTATTAAGAAATTTTAACCTTTTCTAAAACAGCAATAAAAACATTTTTTTGTTTATTGCAGACAATCATTTTGTCTGCACATTTAATTAGAGAGAGATTACTGTTAGTAATAAAATTAATAAAAATTTGAAAGTAATACCAACAATCTGAAAGTAAAACTAATGGAAATAAGACAACACTTACGTTAGTATTTATAGTGAATTTACACTAATAAATGTTAGTTGACTAAACATTGTAAGTTGTGTTCAAAAACATTGAAAACTAACGACAAGGCATTTAAGTTCTTAGTGGAATACTGTTTATTTAAATTATTTTATTGCTTTGGGTTTTGAGAACACCTTATATTGTGAAACAAACCCATTTTGCTTAAACTACTTACATACCGAAACGGAGGGAGTATAATTCAGCCACTTATGTTTTAGTAGTCTTATGTTTATGTAATAACTCAGCCTAAATTCTTCGTAATAACACAGCCTAACATTTGATATAACTTAGCCGAAACTTCGTTCATGACTTCACTTTTACACGCATTAGATAAGTAACCCTTTAATCATAGACACGAAAAAAAAAAAAATCAGAACATATAAAATCTCCACCTTTGGCTTTTGTTTCTAAACCCTAGGTTGTGAAACAACGCGGCTCCTCTCTTTCTCCTCTCTTGCGAAACCGAAACTTCTGACTTCCTCTGCGAACTTCATGAAAGAAGATCCATGTAAGTCTCTTCGACTTCCTCTGTTCAAGATTTTGAACCATGTAGAGAGTATACTCCATAAGTATTAGGAGGATTACGAACAACACTCATAAACTTAGGGTTTTTTTTATCTTTGAAGCTCCTTTTCCAACTTCGAAAATGGCGGATCAAGTATGTAAATCTCCTACAAACCCACATTTCTTTCAACCTCTTCTTCCCGGCTTCCACTCCCACCTCGTACGTAATCTCCCTTCTTCCCTCCCTCTCAATGTCTTTCTTCTTCTTTACGGTTTGTGTTTGTTGCAGAGCATTCCGGTGAAGTTCTTCTCGAAATACATAGAAGGCAGAAACGAAAGAAATATGATGGAGCTTAAGTCGGACGCGTCTAAGAAAACATGGAAAGTTAAGATGGAAGGTCGGACACTCACCTTTGGATGGAAAGAGTTCGCAGTTGCTCATGATTTCCGAGTCGGAGACTTCGTCATTTTTAGACATGAAGGAGATTTTTTGTTCCACGTCACTGGTCTTGGACCTAGTTGCTGTGAGATTCAATATGTACAGTCTAGCAATAATGTTGATGATGATGATGATGTGGAGGGGGAGGAGGAGGAGGAGGAGGTGGACAAAGAGAAGAAGAGAGAAACCAGTGAGAGTAGTCAAAGTGAAAACCGATTTGTAACACTAACTGTCACACCAGCTAGTCTAAAAGATTCTAGACTTGTAAGTTTAAGTAAACTTTCTTGAAGGAGTTTTGTTCCCTTATTTTTTTCGTTATTGATGCTTTGTCAAGAGCTTATTGTCTCTTTCTTATGCAGCATATTCCACTGAGCTTCACTAGGGCTCACCAGATGAAAAAAGCAGGAGGGAAGGAGATTATTCTTTTGGACCAGCATGGAGTAGAGTGGCTAGTGTATCTATGCGTGCCAGACATACGTATGAGGTTGCGCTTTGGTTCAGGGGTTAGAGAATTCTTCAAGGCTATTGACATTAAGGCGTACGAATCTTTTGTGTTGGAGTTGGTTTGGGAAGACAAAGCATCTCCTCCTATGCTCAAGTTCTGCTCCAAGATCGAGGCATGATGCCTCTAGTTTCCTTCCACCAAGTTCTTCCCTCCGTCTTTTTTTTTTGTTTTGATGAAACTTTGGCTTGTTTTTGTTTTTTAGATGAAACTATATTGCTTGTTTTTTTTTATTTTGGATGAAACTAAAGCTTCTTTTGGATGAAACTATTGCTTATTAAGTTATAACCTTATAGATTAAGTACAACAATTTGCCAAATTTTAATATCAACAGTGCCATCCATAGACTACTCGAGAAGTCTACATAAAGTCTACATAACTTAGTCGTATTATAATTCATTTGACGGCTTATTTATCGATGTAACAAAAAAAAAATCAGCCCTTACTAAGACATACCGTAGCCCTGTCGTGTATATAACTCAGCCAAACCTCAAACATACCCTAAAATCGAGATAAATAATGTTGAGGCATAGGTTCTCTTTCAACGTATAAGTCAGCCGAAACGTGCCATAAGTCAGCCATTAGGTGCATATAAGTCAGTCGAAACGTGTAATTTATCTCTCGACGTTTCGTATTTTGGGCGGGAAAAAAAAACTCAATTTATTCAATTTATCTCGCGACGTTTCGTATTTTCGGCGGGAAAAAAAACATTATTTATTCAATTTTATCACGTTTCGTACTCTCGAGACACTATACTGACAGTTATATGGCTCCCTATACTAGGAGTAATGATTAATCTTTTGGGAACTCTAATCTTTTTTATATATTATTTGTTTTAAAATATTATGATTTGTTTTTAAAATATTATGCGGTTGGACGAGTTACCATCTTCATCTTCTTCCTCATCTAACCCAATCTCATCGTCGTTTATTGACAATCAGCCGTGTTGTAATCATAACTCAGTCGTTTATTGACAATAATTCAATCTTTACGGCTGATTTATCGCATTAACAAAAACACAAATCCATACATATCCAAACAACACTTTTAAATCGGACAAGCTTTTGCATTATGCCCAGACTGTTTACAACGGGAACATGCGTGTCGTTTCCTAGGACGTTTTTTGTCAAGGGCAACTTGTAAAGCAGATTTCATCCTACTTTTCTTAGGCCTTCCTGGTTGTTGACGCACAACCGGGGGCAAGCACGGTTGGTTAGCAACGTTTTTTGGAACTTGGAGCGCTGAATCTATCGTCATGATCGACTCATCGTATGCGTTTACCAAATAACTGCTGTTGTAGTAAGGACTGCACAAGGATATACGACAAATTTTCCTGTCCTCGGCAGCTGCGATTGCATGCACGCATGGTAATTTCTCGTGTTCAAAATGCCGACATGTGCATTTTCTCGTTTCCAAATTCACAATATGCAAAGATGATCCATATGTAACTTCCGTGTGATAAGGATCAATCCTTTGTACCGTCATAAGTCTGACGGCAATGACACGGCCCTATTTATTCATAAAAAATTATTAAACATTACGGCTGGCTTATCATAAAGGCTGGGTTATGGAACAATAACGACTGACTTATGAACTGCAATGGCTGACTTACATGTAGTAGTTTCTCGACACCACGCGAAAGCGTGGTTAGCTGCGATTTCGCTTCCTCTCTCCGTTCTTCAAACCATCTGGTCATCATAACCCGTATCGATTCTAATAGTCGATCAATGTGAAGACTTCTAGCATTTGACAGTGCTCTGTTCATTGATTCCGTTATGTTCGTAGTCATCAAATTGTACCTTTGGCCCGGGAAATAAACACGCGCCCACAGTCGGACATCAGCTCTTTGGAGGTAGTCATGAAGTTCAGGATTAATCGCTTCAACCTCCTCTAACAACGTATTAAACTCAGAAACCCTAAAACATTTTGCCGCTTTCCTCACCAGATGAAAGACATCTTTTCCTTTGTATCGTTGCAAAATGTTCTTATATAAATGGTAAGTGCAAATTCCACGAGAAGCCAACGGAAACACATTTCCAATTGCTTTTCCTATCGAATTATGCCTGTCCGATATAATCGCAAGACCCTCATCGTCAGGAATCAAAATTTTTAGTTGCGTAAAAAACCATTGCCATGAATCATCATTTTCAGTGTCAACCACACCGAAGGCTATTGGGAAAATCTGAAAGTTACCATCCTGAGCTAGTGCTGTGAGAAGTGTCCCTTTGTATTTACCGTTAAGAAACATACCGTCGACAATGACAACTTTGCGCATGAAAGGAAACCCATTTATGCTCGCACCAAACGAAAGGAACATATACATGAATCTTCCAAACTCATCAATTTGAAGACGCGTAACCGTACCCGGATTTGCCCTTCTTATCATATATAGGTAAGGAGGCAAGTCTTCAAATCCACTCTCAGGAGTTCCCATTCCCTTGCAAATTTTAGCGTCCTATGTGATTTCCAATAATCCATCTGTCCACACGGAAAATAAGTCAGCCGCATCGTACTAATAAATCAGCTGAAATATAAAAATAAGTCAGCCAAAACGTACTAAAAATCAGCTAAAATATAAAAATAAGTCAGCCAAAACGTACAAAAAAATCAGCTGAAATATCAAAATAAGTCAGCCAAAACATAGTAAAAATCAGCTGAAAATAGAAGTCAGTCGCAACGTACGAATAAATAAGCTGTAATATACAAATAAGTCAGCCTAAACGTACTAAAAAATCAGCTGTACTATACAAATAAGTCAACTGCAACGTACTAATAATTACCTTTACACCAAAATGCTTATTGATAGTTATTCCGACACTCTTAGGTCGAACTGACGGACTAACATCGCCGAGATAATCCCTGTACAACTGGCCTAAAATATCTGGTGTTGCCTATCGAGATCGATTAGAACGCTCAGTTACAGAACATGTATGCTCCGAATCGTAAATACG
Organism: Arabis hirsuta; assembly: GCA_964056655.1. Classification (NCBI taxonomy): domain Eukaryota; kingdom Viridiplantae; phylum Streptophyta; class Magnoliopsida; order Brassicales; family Brassicaceae; genus Arabis; species Arabis hirsuta. The sequence continues at coordinate 9,557,324 of OZ053303.1, read as the reverse complement.
AACATAAAATGCCGGTAATTCCCCTTGTGTAGAAGCACAAACTCTCCAGAGACATCCATCAACCCAACACTTAACAATGAGTGTGTCCGAATTGGATACGTCTACATCAAAATCAAATTGATCTCTCACCGTAAGAAGTTTCAGTCGTTTCTCCAAATCGGCTTTACTCTCGTATCGTTGCCCTACCGCGAGGTTTAGCGAAGACATCTCCAACCTTAGAACCTCTGGATTCCTTTCCGATCCACTCACCAACATGTTGTGAGCTCTCTTCTTAGGCGGCAGCGTCGGTGAATCTTCGTCTTGTGTTGGAGACTCACCGTATGAACTGAAGTTATCATCTTCAGATGAAGCACCAACCGAGTCGTCGAACATATCAAATCAGCTTTCAAATTCATCATCTTCTTCGTCTTGTTCGCCTACTTCGGATTCTCCGCCTACTTCGTATTCCTCACCTTCCATTTTACTTGCGCAATCCATGTCTTCATCGTCGCGTTTATCTTGGTATTTTGTTTCAACACCAGGACAATTATCATTACTTAAACCACCGTAATCTTCGTATGTAGATTCTACTTTTGACCCATATCTGAATAACCTTTTCTTCTTCTCTCTCACTTCGTCATTCCGACTAATTTCGCTCTCCTTTTTCTCCGTAATCTCTACACAGAGACGTATCTGTTCGAATTTCCTTAGGCTTAGAAAACCTATCAACTGTCGAGTATTGGAGACGTAAACTGGTGGAGAATCGTGCGCCATTGCTTTCAAAGTTTTATTCGAGAACATGTAGCTCAGCTGAATCTGATGGCTCGACTCGTTCAATCCGTAATCATCGAGTATAAACTTCACAAGTTCATCGTGTGTTGTTTCATCATTTAAATACAGAACTCTACACCCTCTACCGTCGGCGTTAAATACGTATCTGTTTTTCTTGACCCAGTTACCGGAAACAATAATTACCGGATCCATAAGATCTCGAACAAAGATCAATGAAAAAAAATAATAAGGATGGAAAATAGATGAAGAGGGTGACGATTAAGTTTTTGGGTATCAGATGATAAAGAAGGTAAATAGATGAAGAAGAAGAAGACACGGCGTCACAACATAAAACTCTAACAATGACATGGAAAATGACATGGAAAATAGGAGCTGATGACATGGAAAATCGGATTTGATGTCATTAATTTTTTGCTTATATGGCAAGTGAGCCACAAAACGAAAACGTAAATTAGCCTAACTAAATCAGTCATCAAATGCAAATGTAAGTCAGTTGCAACGTGAATACTATTTCAGTAATAAAAACAACAAAAATCGGATTCGAAAAGAGGCCATAAAAGGGCGTAAATCAGCTGGAAAATATTATGTCAGCTGTATCGTCAAATAAATCAGCCGTCAAATAAATGCTATTGTAGTAATTAATATTTCACTAATAAATCATACGTAATAAGGCCGAGTTTACTATTAATCAAGGTAAACACGGCTGATTTACGCTAATTATACTTAAATCAGCCGCAACTACCTTTCATAGGTAAGCCGTCCGTTTAGTAACACAGCCAATCGATGATCATTCCATCATCGTGAAAAACATATCTCAACCAGGCGATGTACAAATCAGCCGTCATATATGTACGTAAGTCAGCCATTAGCTCATAAATCAGGCAGATTTTTGTAAACTCAGCCGTCACATAAATCTTAAGTCAGCCAGAAGATCTTAAATCAGTCACGTTTTGTAACTCAGCCGTAACGTTTGGCTTATTTGTATATGTAAATCAGCCAATTTTTTAAGTCAGCCACCTCGTATATATAACTCAGCCGTCAATACCGCCGTAATGCTTTACGGCTGAGTTCATTAATGCACGTCAGTGATTTCCTATGTGGCGCCGGATTTTATCTGACGTGGCACTCAAAAGTAATGGAATTCTTGTAATTAGGTTTTTTGTCAGAACGTAATTACAAGGGCACGCTGGGCATTTAAAATAAATCAGTAATAAAAAAAAGTTTTATATACTTCTAGTAATATTACCTAATTTATGTGCCGTTTAAGTTAAGTTCCCTTTATGCAATTAGGTCTTTAAATTTATAACCCTAGGGAACTGCAAGTGCACAGTTAAGATAATTGTAGTACTTAGGGATCGTTCCACTGAGGACTAAGTGATGAATGCACTACAAACCTATATGATTCGGATTAAGCTAAGGGAACATATTATTTGGTTTTTGGGGTTTTTTATGGAAGCAAATAACAAATCAATAAAAGTAAAGGGATAGATATCAATTAAGATTATAATTCAAGTAATTCACAAAATATATGCAAAACACAAGCAATCGATTTAGGATTTTAATACTAGTTGTTCTAGAACTCATATCACTAAGGTAAGGTCATCCCACTATCGTGAAGTAACTAACCATCTACATTTTGCACCCTAATAGACTCAACTATCGCAGGTTATTACAAGGTGAAAACATGCTTTATGCTCAAGATTGATTGTTCACTAGACTCCTTAACTAACCTATCGAATTGTTAAGATGCCTAGCTCATCGAATACTAGGTCCGGAGATATAACAAGCTTTTAGAGAGTATATCAACCTAAGATCACTCCCTGGGTAGCTAGGCCAGTTCGTGCTTTGAGTATAAATAAAGATGAAGAATCAATTCTAGAATAAAACTCTAAACGATTAAATACGTAAAAGCATAGAATTAAGAAAGTGCATAGAAATCAAATCAAAGCTATAACTCTAACATGTTTTGCAACACGTAGCAGCAAGAGTAAAGCACATAGACAGTATAATTCATTGATCTATCTAAGCGTAAGGAGTTAGATCTCATCTCTTCGCAATAGGGAAAAGTCAATCTATCCTTAAAAGCTTCTAGAATCAAATAAACATGAAGAACAAGAGAAAAACGAAATACATTGTTTAGGAATTGATTTAGGCTGTTAAGGCTGGCTGCTTGAGTTCCTAGAGAGGCTAAAATCAAGTATATATAGGTGTTTAAGGAGGCTTAATTCGGTTAGGGTTTCTTCGGGAAAATACGTCTTTTTGGTCAAAACTGAGGCAATATCGGTCCAAATAACGGACGGGTTGCGTGACTAGTATTGGAGGCTTCCATGACTCTTCTAGAAGGTAGACAAAAGTCTGGATATCGGTCCATGGGCTGGTCCGGTGCTTGGTTCCATTTTGCACTCACTTCACTTCGAAGGCAGTTTGACATGTCCTAAGTGTTTCGGGTGTATCTTCTAAAGTACAGCTCTAATTGATGAAATTCCAACTCCATTGAAAAGCTAACTCAAAGGAATATATACATACCAAGTTTAATTAAATTCTCGACTGATTTGATCCTCTGTTATTCAGCGAACTTCTGGTGTATACGTTATGTCCAGTTTGAGAATGTGCATTATCTTCAAGATAAAATGACTTGGCTTGGTTCCTTTGACTTGGATGAGTAGCTGCATCTTAGATAAAACTCTTTTTGCTCCTTTTTACATCCTTTTGATGATAAAACCTGTTAAGACCTTAAAATCTACATATACGAGAAAACTACCTCTTTTGGTCCAAAAGCTTTATTAATATATATATAAAAACCATAGTAAAATAGATAGTAAAAGTGGTAAAATATAGGGTATATCAACTCCCCTAGACTTATCTTTTTCTTGTTCTCAAGAAAACAATCGTCAAGAATTGAGAAGAGATTTGAAATTCGGAGGAACTCACATATCCTTTGGATCGTTGCATCAAATTCTAAACTTGTAATCCACATGAAACAAGATTATCTCATAGACGTTGTCATCTTCTTCCATCATGAATTCGCAATATGTCCATACTCTAAATCTTTGTCCCTGCAAAAATCTCAACTTCAACTCAATTAACTCTTTCTACTCTCTTAGACTTAATGAAAACTTCTTATCAAAAACATCATTCAAGGAAGACGGGCTAGGTATTGGGAAAAGCTGATTTTAGTGGTGAGGTTAAAAGTGTTTAGGGTTACCATAGACTCCGGGTGCGAGATATTATGCAAAATCGCAAGAGAGAATGGACCTGTTGATGTCCACAATTTCCCAACCACTTCTTCACGTCTTTCTCCCCCAGACTTAGATTTTTTTCCGGGAATCACTTGAAATCTCTTCTACTCGTCTCTTTCTTTATATCATGAGATTTCTTGGGTATTTCTTGGCCATAAGACTCTTAGACAACCGTTTTTCTTTCTCTTAGATTTTCTTTCTTTTTATTTTTTTTATTTTTTATTTTTATTTTTATTTTTTTATTTTTTATTTTTATTTTTTGAAAGGGGGAAAACGGTATCTGTTTGATATAAGTCAAGTATAGGCACGAATTGTTACCATGTTTTAAGCATCCAAGGAATGGCCAAACTCTTTTTAATTCGTTCTTCGTACTCCTCCATTCTTTACCAAATCGTCGCATCTCTTAGTGATTGGAAAATTGCGTCAATCCTTTTTTCTCCGACGTTTTTGCACATATCTGCAAGTATGAAACTAAAAGAGAATGCATGAGGTCTGAAAGAAGGTAAAGGGTTTAAGGTAGGGTACCAACTAAAAATGAGCTGGCCATTCATGACAACAAAGAGTGGTAAAAGAGATAAGATGTCATGAATGTGTGATTCGTTTCCTTGATCTAACATCCTTAATAATAAGGGATCAAAAATCATATTAGTAGTCCAAATATAGAGTCAAAATCATATCCATCAAAACAGTTGCAAGTAGAAAATTTCTGGGTGGAAGCGCCAAATTGTGGGAGTCCAAACCCGCACAATCAAAACTTATAGAGATTTTCGTAGGGAACTGAATTTCTATGGTTAAATCAACGAAAACGTAAACGTAAAGAGAATTGAAAAACTTATTCTATTGCTATTCGGAAAGCTTTAGCATACAAGTGTTTGTGTATTTATTTTTCGGATTCCTTTCTCAAGGGATGTGCATGAGTATATATAGTAATCTAAGTCGGCCGAGCTATTCCTAAACGATAATGGAAATCTTCTCCTTCGTCTCGAGATTTCCATTCTTCCCGGGATTGCTTATGTCGGTCCCTTGTTGGGCTTCGTTGTAGCCCACTTCGGTCCGACACCACTTTGGTCCACTTTGCCTCTGGTACGGTACTGATCAACATCGTTCCACCAATCGACTGTAATGCTAGACGCTTCGGAACCATGACATCGGTACCATGCACCTCGCGGCATCGGTTCTGCGACATCAGCATTGTGACATCGGTACCGCGACATCGGTATTATGACATCGGTACCGCGATATCGGTACTATCACTCGGAGACTTCGATTGCCACATTTTCTTGACATCGGTGACATCTCCCGTCGACATCGACACCCTTGGTATCCGACATCGGAACCACTTCAGCACGATATCGGTCCATAGCGATATCCCATGGTCAAGGATCGATATCGGCTCTCTCGAAGTATTGACATCAGCACCACTTCGTATCTTGACCTCGGTCCAATGATGTGCCGACCTCGGAGCCACTCACGACCGACTTCGGTTCCACTTGCATTGCGGTACGCGATCCTCGTGTTGCGGTGTGCACGACATCGGCTCGTGATGCGTACGACATCGGCACCCATGCTCTATGCACGACGTTCGCTCGTAAGCCAACACGGTTTCCACACTTAGCCATTTTGTGACTGTTCTTTTTCCAGGGGGAGATTCGACCCCAACAGTTTGCCCCCCAGCTCGGTACTATGAAAATAGTAGTGAAGCAGTATGTGTTAAGTAGGAGGTTACTAGTTATAAAATGGTTCTTGAATCATGTTGTTTTCCTGATAAATGGTGACTCGGTCCCGCGTGGCATCTTTTTGCCTCTGTCAATTGAATTAATCCAGTGTCCTCTGGACTTAATGTTACTGAATTTCCTGACAGTTGTATTGATACCGGACGTTTCCCAAGGGATGATGATGTCATCTTCATCTATAAATACTCCACTCCTCCTTCACTTTTCCTTCACTCTTCACTTCTCCATTCTCTCTCTAGAAGGTAACCCCTTTTTCTCTCTCTAACTCCTCCATTTCAGCTTAAGTTTTTTTTTTTTGTTGTCGCTGAAGTCTGGCCGTCCCGGTGCCGAAGTCGATCCAGATGCGGACCGAAGTCGGGCCGTGCCGGTGCCGAAGTCGATCCGGACGCGAACCAAAGTCGGGCGTGACGCGGGCCGAAATCGATCGAGACTCGGGCCAAAATCGGGCGTGACGCGGACCGAAGTCGTCCCAATTGATTCGGACGTCCTAGCGCGTACCGAAGTCGTCCCAATTGATTCGGACATCCTAGCACGTACCGAAGTAGAGGTGGAACGTGTACCGAAGTCGGTGTTGAGGTCGCCGAAGTCACCAAAGTCGCGCGCCGAAGTCGTGCTGGTCGTGTCGAAGTCGAGTCTATTCTGTGTAGTCTTGACATCCAGGTGGAAATTAATCGGGGCAACGGTATGGATGATCATAATGTGTACACTATAAATCTTAGGAGAGCAAAACTTGAAGATGAATTCGCGGTTTCCTTGGCGGAAATGGCTAGATGAGATACGGAGAATGAGATGCATGCTGCGGCGAAGCCTTCGAGGCGTAATGCTCCTAGGATAAGGGTTAGACGTGATATTCCTGATCCTCCGGATTCCACACTGTGAAATGAAGAATCTCTGCAGAAGTTACAGCGTAAGTTCAACATTTCGGAGGAAATCGACATGATACTGTCCTCGTCCTCGGATCGAGCATGGGATCCCCCTTCGGGTTGCTTTACCATGTATGAGAGCTGTTTCAACTGGTGCTTGTACTTTTTTCCGATTCCGAAAGTCATTCTCGAGTTTCTATGGATGTATCAGCTTGCCCTAGCGCAGATAAGTCCCCGCGGTCTTCGTCACTTGATGGGTATTTTCGTGAGAAGCATCAAATGTGATGAAGAGGTTAACGTTTACCATCTTCTGAACTGGTTGGATGTCCGAGTGTCACGTCCCAAGGAAAAAATCGTCTATTCAGTTTCGGCTAAGGTGAACCGTTCAATCATCGGTGGTTTCCCAAGTAAAGACAGCTACTGGATCGACTACTTCTTCTATGTCCCGATAACTGAAGCATCGTTTGGTCCCCGGTGGATCAAAAAGATAGTTAGGAAGTGGAGAAGAAAGGGTAGTTGAGCCAGAGTCGTGTCTTTGTTTTTGTTGATCCGTTGGACGTATACTAACATGGTTCCTCTGTTTGTCGTTTTTGCAGTTATCAATCCATTTCTGAAAGTTCTGCTAGATTTTCTCACGCTAGCAGAGTTACTTGCGTCCGAGCGCTGCAATTGGCGGAAAGACTTTTCTCTCCAACGAATCGAAGACGCTCGAGCCTGCTACTTCGTTGGTTCCGTTTCATCAAACAGTTCGTCGCACGCAATCATGGAGAAGAGGCCATCAGTTCGTGAAAGGAAGGAGGTCGAGGCACGCCATTTGGCTGGTGAGTCTGAAGGCGGTGTTCAGAACATGGAGGTCGATGTCGCAGCTGCCTTTCGTCCCGGGCGTTGCTCCGAGTCCTCTGCTGGAAATCGTCTCGGGCGTCGCTCCGAGTCCTCCGCTGGAAATCGTCCCGGGCGTCGCTCTGAGTCCTCCTCTGGAAATCGTCCTGGGCATCGCTCCTTATCTGAAGCCTCTTTGACGCCAGACTGTAACGCTGCCGAAGTAACGGAGCCTGTGATAAAGAGACACATGGTTCCTCGGAAATGTACCTTGTCTGCCGCAGAGAAAGGAAAAGGGGTGATGTAATACACGGTTAGAGCTTCACAGGGCGGCCTAATGACACCCGATATCGCGGAACAAGAAGCTCACTCTGCCCCCCCGAAGGAAGCTTCGGTTAAGGGTAGGCTGTCGCTTGATGGAACCAAGATGATCTTTTCTTCCTTACGAGCTGCCTATATCCTTACCGCTGTTCCTAACTCATATACTTGACATTTCCCCCAGTTCATTAATTTCGTTACCAAGCTGGCACGAAAGTACGATCGTCGCGCCAAGCGGGAGGCTGAACTGGTCAAACAGGCGGCCAAAGAGGCTCGATCCAAATGGGAAGCCGAAGGGGCTAAGAGAAAGGCTTTGGAGGCTAACGTGGAGTCATTAGAGAAGATTGGTAACGAACTGCGTGATTCGGGCACTCAGAAAGATTCTGAGATCGAGTCGCTCAAGGGCCAGCTTATGTCGGAGAAAAGCTCTACCGAGTCTAAAGTCAAAACCGCCACGAAGAAGATCGTGCGTTCTTTGATGAGCAAGTTCAAGTCTAAGGTAGAGAGGACCAAAGAAAAGTTCAGGGCTCTTGGGAAGTCTGTGGACAAGATGAATGACCTCGCTCAAGTCGATGCGAATCTCGAGCTCATCCGGAAGCTTCAGCGTGATGACGCTCCTACCTTGGAGGATGAAGCTGCCCAAATTTCGGAGTGGAGGGAAGAATTTGTTGGCAGGAACGATGAATACAATGCGTTGTTTGCTGAGATTCAACACGGTTTGGTTGTTTCTCCTTTTACTTACGACGACGCTTCCATCTTCAATGTTAATCCATTTAAGACTCAGGCCACGGAAATCGGAGTTCACTTCCCCTCTGGGTCAAACTGGGGTCCTTCTCGTATGTGCCTACTTGACCTGCGTGGCATCCAGGATACCGATACGGGGTTTGCAGGCGAACTTGACGGTACTGAAGGCTATGGCTATGATGGTGGAAATGTCGTCGAGACTGGCGCTGATGAAGATGGTGCCGAATCTGATGCTGGCAGAAATGGAACCGAGGTCGAGGAAGACGAATGTGATGGGGGAGGCGATGGAGGCGCTGCCCCCTAGTCAATCTCCCTTGAACGGTTTCTTGCCTCCGTGTTTGCTTCGTGCTTTAGTTTTCCTATGTTTCATTGCCTAGATGGCGTTTATCTATGTAGACTTTGTGCCTTGACAGCTATCTCTTTTCATAAGATGTTTTCTTTGCTTCCTGCAAGATGGTTATGTTCAATAACATGTTTTGATTTTCGACCAACGTTTCGTCTGTTGGGTTTCGTTTTTTTTTTAATGTTGAACCCGGCTTACGGGAATGTTATGATATCCGCTCCGGCTACAATCACATTATGACCAACATTTTGTATGTTGGGTTTATGACGAGCATTTATGGTTTACAAGCTGGTTTCCGTGAAATGAACTTGCTCCATTAATGATCATTGTGCGCTTAATACCCCGTTTGGGATGTGATAGTCAGATCTGTGAGTAAAAAAAATCAGTGCGTTACTGTGGCCAGTAGTAACAAAAAGTTAAGTGTCTCGTTTTGATTTGGTTGATCCGTTATGGATGTTCAAATACTGATTTGGTTGATCGGTAATGGATGTTCAAATCTTATGAAAAATGGGAGTATATGAGTATACGTACCCCACTCTCCTTCCTTTTTAGGGAAGGGGGCAGCTGAACCCATCCGAAGACGGGTTGCCTGCGTACCATTTGCAGCGATCAAGCCGCTTCGTAGTTCGTTTAGAAATGACTTAGTGATAGTATTTCTTCAAATGTTGAACGTTCCACGAACACGGAACCGGAACCCCAACCGTGTTGGCTAATTCGTAGACTCCGGGTTTGACTACCTTGGTGACTTTGTAAGGTCCTTCCCAATTAGCACCAAGTTTGCCAGCGTTTAGTTCCGCTGTGTTCTGAAAAACTTCTCGCAACACCAATTCTTCTTCCTGAAATCTGCGAATTTTAACCTTAGAGTTATAGTACCTTGCCGCTGCGTTTTGATAGTTCTGTATTCGAATAAGGGCTTGATCACGCTTCTTGTTGATAAGGTCCAACGTATCGAGCATCAGGAGATGGTTCAGTCCTTCCTGCTCTGGCAGAAGTTTTCTTCGCACGCCTGGGAATTGCACTTCCGGTGGGATGATGCATTCGGTTCCGTACACAAAGGCAAAGGGAGTTTCTCCTGTTGCTCGTCCTGGAGTGGTACGGTGTGACCATAGAACTCCTTCCAACTCGTCTGCCCATCTACCCTTCTTTGCCCTAAGCCGCTTTTTTAGCCCTTTAAGGATCGATTTGTTGGCTGCCTTGGCTTGTCCGTTTCCTTGAGGATACCTCGACGTTGATTTGCTAATCCTAATCTTCCATTTGTCGAAGAAAGCCTCAGATCGAACGGAGATGAACTACGATCCGTTGTCCGTGACAATTTCATAAGGTATGCCATGACGACTTATGATATTTCGCCACACAAAATTCTCTACTTGGGCATCTTAATGGACGCATATGCCTCTGCCTCCACCCACTTAGAGAAATAGTCGGTTAGGATCAGTAAGAAAGCTTTTGTCAGGACGGATGGAGCGGACCAATGATGTTCATAGACCACCGCATAAATGGATAAGGCGAGGTGATTGATGAGAGCATCTCCGTAGGTTGATGAATTTTTGGAGCGTGACGTTGGCATTGCTCGCATTTAGCCGAGAACATCTCGCAATCCCTTATCATTGTTGGCTAATAATACCCGTGTCGTTTGATCCTTATTGCCAATGCTCGTCCACCGGAATGGTTTCCGCACGAGCCGCTATGAACTTTCTCCATGATCTTTCGAGCTATCTCGCCTTTTACGCATTTTAACAATGGTCCGGAGAAACACCACTTGAAAACTTCCCCATCTAACAGAATATAATGTGCGGCCTGAGCTTTGAGTTTGCGGGCTGCCCATTTACCAGAAGGTCGTTCACCATTGTAGATCTAACCGCGAACGTCACCAAGCCACGGTTTGTCGCTGCCGTATTCCGAGTTGGTTACATCGTGGCCCTCCAAAATTTCCTCTTCGTCAACGGTTGGACCGGGACACTCGTCAGGATCTCCCTGAAGTTGATTATCTTCCCCCATCGGGAAAACACCATGACTGCCGTGTGGATTGCTAGTCGGATCATTCCCGGCATCCGTCATAACTACATCTTCTTGTCTTGGGCCGGGATCGCTGTGGATGGTAACTTTGGATCCTGGCTCCAAAGTGGAAGAGCATACTGGCGCCAAAGTGGATGCGCTACCGATGCTGGTCCCGGATCCTGTCGACTTCGCAGTCTGCGCCGAAGTGGGCATGCCAGTTTTGCCGACATCGGATCCTGCCTGGCCCGACGTCACGACTTCGGTTCCATCAGCCATAGAAGTCGTCCTCTGCAGATCCAAAGTCAATGTCTGCCGATCCGAACCCTGTCGATCTGAAATCATCTTCTGTGGAGCCGAAGTCGATGTCCGATGATCCAAAGTCAATGTCGTTCTTGTCAAAACTTTCTTTGTGCTTCTCTTTGTACGTTTGGCAGCTTACGACCGAGTTACTATGTTCATGGTCTCGGTTTTCATGATGCTAGAGTGCTCGATGAACTCGACAGGTATGATCCGCTTTAAATCCGGATCCGATGTCGAAGCGAGGACTGCTAATGCATCAGCTGAAGTATTTTCGCCCTGTGGGATCCGCGTCAGGGTGAACTCCTTCAACTCTCCGGCCAAACCCTTCACAATCTTCAAATATATCCCCATGCGATCCTCTTTTACCGCGTATTCGCCGCTGAACTGGTTTACGACGAACTGGGAATCACAAAACGTGTGTACGTTTTCGATCTTCAATCCTAAGGCTAACCTCATTCCAACAATGAGGGCTTCATATTCCGCCTCATTATTTGACGCATGAAAAACCAAATGGAATGACTGCTCCAGGAGCTCCCCTGTTGGACATACCATTCTTATTCTCACTCCTGAGCCGCTTTGACACTTGGTCTGTAACTGGTTTCCTGAGCTTATGCTCTGTTAGGAAGCACATTCGAGATTCCTTCTGACTTCCCCAAATGGTTTTCACTCCGCTTGGCGTTGGGAACTTAACGCAAAGATAATAGGTCAACGCGACTGCCCTCATCGAATTCAGCCAAGGGGTTTCCAATATCATATTATAGATAGTAGGATGATCGGAGACAGAGAACTTAACATTTTTTTTTACTCCTCTGGCTTGAATAGGTAGCGTGATCAGTCCCATTGTCATTGTCGTTTCTCCGAAAAAATTTGTTACCGGTTTCGGGAATGGTTTGACCGTGGCTAAATCGATGTCCATTCGCTTAAGTGTTTCCCTGAAGATTATGTCCATCGTACTTCCAGTGTCAATCAGCACCCGGGCTATGTCACAGTTGGCCATGACTATTTCGACCACGAGAGGATCATCATGAGGCTTATCAATCCCAACTGTTTCATTCTCCTCAAAGGTAATGACGTCGTTGGGAAAAGTAGATGAGATTCTGAGGTTTACACTAACGTCAGCTCCCCTTTGGAAGGCTTTGATGGAGGAAACGGTGTCCGTGCAATAATGCGATCTGTCCATGATCATGTTGATGCGCCTTCGCGGTTCTGGTGGCGGGGTTTCACTTTCTTGTCTCAGACGTTTCTGACCTTCCTTGCCTGCTGGATCATTACCATCCTTGTTAACATCCATAATGAAATCGTCAATGATAATGTTTCCTCCAAGCTCTCCTGCCACTAATTTTACAGCAATTTTTAAACCCAGAACCCGGCAATTCACGGTTGAGTGCCCAAAGACATGATGATGGTCACAATACGCCGTTTCGTCGTAACTGCTCTCCTTCCTTACCCACATATTCCATGGGTCTCGTCCTTGGCCACGGCCACGTACCTGACCTCTTCCTCGTGCTTGAACTTGTCCTTGACCTCGTCCAGTGGATTCCACTTGGAAATTGTGTGCTCCCTTGAATCCTCCTTCGTTCTGGATGAAACCGGGCGTGTGATTGCCCTTCTTGGTATTCTGATGCTGTTGAGCTTGCGGTTGCTGATTCGTTTGCTTTATTTTTCCGTGCCTCTCGGCGCACAGCGTAGTCTCCTCCTCCTGATTAATGAATCCGGAAGCCCGGTGCAAAGCATCTTCTATTGTCGAGGGAGTATTCACGGTCATTTCCTTTTTAAAATCTGAAGTGTACCAAAGTGCTTTTTTTAAGGCGAGCAGAGCGGGTTTGTCGCTAACGTGCTCTACTTTAGACATAACTATTTTATATCTACCGATAAAACTCCGAAGCATCTCATTATGCCCCTGCGACATCGTCCACAAGTCCGCATCAGAAACTCTAGGATTGATGAATATGGAGTAGTGCTTTAGGAATGCTGCGGTCAGCTGACCGAAGTTGCAATAGAATTCTGATCAAGTCTGGAAAACCACTGAAGGGCAAGTCCTTTCAGGTGTTCAACGAACAAAAGGCATTGTCCTGCATCTCTCTCGCCTTCCCGAAAGTTAGCGCGACCCATCGCAATCGCGAAAGACGTTATGTGGTCTTTAGGGTCACTATTCCCTTCATAGACCGGGACCTTAATCTTTCCGGGATCTGTAATTTTCACTCCTGTGATACGCGAGATGAACGGAGTAGTTTGCGCCTCTTCCAAAACGCGGTCGATCTCCGGTGCTTTGCAAATGGCCTTATGAATCTGCGATTGAACAACTCTCAAGTTGGTTGTTATTCGATCCATCTCTGCTCGAAGTGCGGCCATCTCCTCTCTCTGGGATCGGATTGCAGCTCTTCGCTCATTCTCGAACCGGGTTTGTTGGGCCAAAAGACGACCCTCTTCTTCCTCAATTTCATCCTCAAATTGTTGTTGCTCGTTGCGGGTCGGGGCTATCGCTGCTGGATCCACATGCTCCGTATTATCGGCGTTACGATCTCGTGTTAGATTTTCCACATCCAGATCTATCACAAGTTCTGCTTCGGTTTCGTTCTGTGTACCCGCTCTTTGAACCTCCGGGTTCTGCTCATCGGTCGCGGTTGTAGGGCGTGTCGGAGGTATCCCCGTTCGTGTCTTCTGCAGTGTTGTGAATTCAAGAGGGATTGGTCGTACTGTAAACTGTCTTCTTGGTCGATCTTGGCCCGACCCTCCAGCTTGGTTCCGGTTGGCAGCCGCTAGGGTTTCTAGTCGGGCATTGGCGGTCGCGTGTTGCTTATCGTGATCTTCTATCCTCTTCACCAACGTTTCAAGCATCGCCTTGATCTGGGTCATGGCTTCGGGCATCGTGTCTACGGTTACTGGTGGTGACTGCTGCTTCTCTCCTCCCCCAGTAGTACCCGCAGAGTTTGTTTCTTCACTAGACATCCTCCTTCGTATCGGATTTGCAGTGGTTTTTTGTGTCAGAAATTTCAAGGTCTCCTTAGACGGCACCAAATTGTGGGAGTCCAAACTCGCATAATCAAATTTGTAGAGATTTTCGTAGGGAACTGAATTTCTATGGTTAAACCAACGCAAACGTAAACGTAAAGAGAATTGAAAAACTTGTTCTATTGCTGTTCGGAAAGCTTTAGCGTACAAGTGTTTGTGTATTTATTTTTCGGATCCCTTTCTCAAGGGATGTGCATGAGTATATATAGTAATCTAAGTCGGCCGAGCTATTCGTAAACGATAATGGAAATCTTCTCCTTCGTCTCGAGATTTCCATTCTTCTTGGGATTGCTTATGTCGGTCCCTTGTTGGGCTTCGTTGCAGCCCACTTCGGTCCGACACCACTTTGGTCCACTTTGCCTCCGGTACGTGATGAAAGTGTTTTAACCGATTTTAAAGGTAAACCTAGAATCACTACTTAGATGTAGAATAGTATAGGTTCGTTCAAGGGACCAGCAATACACTCTAATCTTATGGGATACAAATTCAGCTAAACAATTCAAAGTTGTTTTAAGTGTCACAATTTATCAAACCAAACAAACTTAAATTCGGTGTAAACAATTAAAGGAAAGACGTTAGATCAAGGGATATATCTCAGGGATTAGATCATCAAGAACAAAGCAGCTATTCAGGTTATTAATTTAGAACCAATCTAGAACTCAACCATAGATTCAAGAGGACCCACTGTCGTGGCATCAACTACTTCAACAATCAATCTAACACCCTAAACTGTCGTTTGAGGTTACAAAGAATGATGAGCATTAAAAGTATAGGATCGATTTGTTCATGAGTTGTCTTAACTTCAACTTTCGTTGGCTAAGGACAACTCGCCTATCTATGTCAATTCCAGCAATTTACAACACTTTTGATGAGTAAATTCAACCTAAAATCAGAGGCTAGGTGATCAATCTAGTCTAGGCAATACGATCGACTATAGATGGAGATATCAAGTGATGTTTTAAAACCTATCTATGCTTAGTTATGATTCTCTAACCCCATCGAACCCTCAACCTAACAAAGGGGATTACTTGCACATATTCAAGCAAACAACAGCAGCAAATAAGATAAGAAACTTCATTGAAAATAGAAAAGATAAGAGTTTAGAAATCTTCTCCAAAACGTGGAAGGCAATCCTCAAGCTTACAACTCTAAAAACAAGTATCGAATCTCTCTCTCACTTGTGTTTTCTCTCCTCTGCTGTGTCGTGTCTCTCTCTCTCTCAAAGGAGTAAAAAAACTCCATTTTTATAGGTCCACGGCGGCTAGGAAAAATAGGGTTGCAAAAATTAGGTTTAATGAATATTTCCAAAACTGGATCTCCTGGGAGCAGGTGCTCCCTTTTCTGTAGCGGGTGCTCCTTTTCTTCATAATATTCCAAAAAGGATCCAGATTCCTTCCTTTTTCACCAAATCCAATTGCAAGTTCCAATCCTCCATTCCAGCCGCATTTTAGACCTAGAATGACTCAAAGTAGAGTGAAAGACTCGATAAAAACCTACAAAACAAAGGTTAGAATGTGCCAAAAACGCATTATATCAAGGAAACGAATCACACATTCATGACATCTTATCCTCTTTTACCACTCTTTGTTGTCATGAATGGCCAGCTCATCTTTAGTTGGTACCCTACCTAAAAACCCTTTACCTTCTTTCAGACCTCATGCATTCTCTTTTAGTTTCATACTTGCAGATAAGTGCAAAAACGTCGGAGAGAAAAGGATCGACGCAATTTTCCAATCACTAGAGATGCGACGATTTGGTAAAGAATGGTGGAGTACAAAGAACAAATTTCAAAAGAGCTTGGCCATTCCTTGGATGCGTAAAACATGGTAACAATTTGTGCCTATACTTGACTTATATCAAAGAGATACCGTTTTCTAGGAGCAGGTGCTCCCTTTTCTGGAGCGGGTGCTCATTTTCTTCAGAATATTCCAAAAAGATCCAGATTCCTTCCTTTTTCACCAAATCCAATTGCAAGTTCCAATCCTCCATTCCAGCCGCATTTCAGACCTAGAATGACTCAAAGTAGAGTGAAAGACTCGATAAAAACCTACAAAACAAAGGTTAAAATGCGTCAAAAATGCATTATATCAGTACGGTACCGATCGACATCGTTCCACCAATCGACTGTGATGCCGGATGCTTCGGAACCATGACATCGGTACCACGCACCTCGCGGCATCGGTTCAGCGACATCGGCATTGTGACATCGGTACCGCGACATCGGTATTATGACATCAGTACCGCGATATCGGTACCATCACTCGGAGACATCGATTGCCACATTTTCTTGACATCGGTGACATCTCCCGTCGACATCGACACCCTTTGTATCCGACATCGGAACCACTTCAGCACGATATCGGTCTGTAGCGACATCCCGTGGTCAAGGATCGACATCGGCTCTCTCGACGTATCGACATCGGCATTACTTCGTATCTTGACCTCGGTCCAACGATGTGCCGACCTCGGAGCCACTCACGACTGACTTCGATTCCACTTGCATCACGGTATGCGATCCTCGTGTCGCGGTGTGCACGACATCAGCTCGTGATGCGCACGACATCGGCACCCATGCGCTGTGAACGACGTTCGCTCGTAAGCCAACATGGTTTCCACACTTAGCCATTTGTGACTGTTGTTTTTCCAGGGGGAGATTCGACCCCAACAGTAATGATGAAAATTTATTTGAAAGAAGAATTAAAAAGTTAGAGAATAGAATGATAGTACCGGTGAGCGTAGATATTTTTGGCAAAAATCTTAGGTTGTCGTGATCAATCTGAGATCTTCGTTGTTTGTGAGCATTTGGTATCCCGTAAGAATCGAAACCATGCTTTGTATTTCCAATGTATTCTCTTTCTATCACATCTCTTTTGAATGGTGGATAATGCTTAAGACGATTGAATTGTGCGTCCACAATGAAATCTCTTGAAAATCCTGTTTAAGAGCAACATATCATTTCAAAAACACTTGAAATCACACGTTGAATTCATCTTGGATCTTAGTATTCAATACAATTGTATTGAATTCCAAGTCCAAGGGAAGGAAAAATAGATATTAAACAAAAAAAAATCAAAATAATGAATCCAAATTGTTAAAAACTGTCAATCTAGGTGAAATCAATGAATGACGGTGTTTAGATGTGAAAATTATATTTAAAACCATTTAAATCTAACCAATATGCTAATGTTAATGCAAAAATTCATGAATCAAATAATTTTTAGTTAAATAATAATGAAATATGCAAAAATAAATTGGTTCTTAAAAAATTATGTGTGAAAAATGATTTTAAAATAATTAAAATAGTGAAAAAAGAAAATTAACCTCGAAAGACGAAACAGTTAGGTGGTCGGCTCGGTGGTTCGAAGCAGTGGTTCGGTGGTCCATGGCTCGTGACTCCGGTTAGTCGTGGTGGTGGATGGGGACGCGGTTTGGCAAAAACCGGTCTAGGTGTCGGGTGGCTAGTCGCGGTCAAGGATGGTCGAGACGTGGCTCGGGTCCAAGGCGGTTCACGGCACGAGATGGTGGCGGTGGATTTGGAGTCGCGTGTCGTGGTAATACCGGTTGCGATACCGGTTGGCGGTGTGGGCTGGTATCGTGTCACGTCGTGTCGCGGTTCTGGGTGGGAAGGATGTGGCGCATCGTGTCGCGGGATGGTACGGGTCGCATCATGTCGTGGGTCGGGAGGGGATGGGGCGGATCGGGGTCGCATCGTGTCGTGGTATCGGTCGGGTTAGTCGATCGATATCGGGACAGAAACGGACGCGGGACGAGTCGGGACGGTCGGGTGGCTTCGAGACAACGCGTACTGGTCCGAGTTTCGGTCGGGATGTTCGGCCAGTACCGTGTCGCGGGAAGGTGTCGGGTCAAGGCGGGAAGGACGCGTATCGGGGTCACATACCGGTCAGGGTACCGATCGATACTCGTGTCCGGTATGGGACGAGGGATGTGTCGCGGGAAGGTGGATCGGTACCGGTCTGGCATGTCGACCGATATTGTGTCCAATATCGGGACACATGGGATGCGGGATGGACGCATCGTGTCACGGGACGCGGGACGAACACCGGACCGAGTATCGGTCGGTGGAACAGTCCGATGTTTGGAGACGCGGGTCATGCGGGACGAGGCAAAACGTGCCGAGTACCGGTCACGATTTATGACCGGCACGCGTGACCAGTACTGGGTCACTCGTGTCGTGGTCTGGAAGGAACGCGATACCGGTCGAGGACGTGGGTCGGTATCGGATCCGGTACGGTCGAGTCGTCGTGTCGCGGTAAGGGTTGGATCGGTCGTGGTCCATGCAATTTTTTGTTGAGCTTTTTCTTCGTCTATACACATCGAATTTGAGATCCGAAAAATGCTACGGATTCATGAGAACGAGATCTTTCCAATGGTATAAAGATTGTAGCCTGGTTTGTGGTGGCTGGTACTGTATAAAAGCTTGAAGTTGCGGCTTTGTAACCTTCCTAGACGGTCTTGTTCAATCGGTCATAACTTGCTAACCCTAATAGCAAATCATGTTCTGCTTTTTCCTATAGCTTCATAAGACTGTCTCCTTCATGCATACCAAATTTCAAAAACGTCTGCGCTGATATGGAGCTCAATTCATTCCATGAACAGAACAAGTCGTGATCGATCTCTTCTTCATCGTTCTTCTTAAAAATTCACATTTGTTTGTGAAAAACAATTTTGTAAAAGCCTGAAAAATTCATAGATAGATAAAATAATGAATGACAATATTGAGAAAAATAAAATCAAATCCAAAAACTTAGAATAAGCAAAGCAATAAAATCAAAAGCATAAATATGGGTTGCATCCCATAAAGCGCTTGTTTTAAGTCGGATAGCTCGACTCCTTGGGTTTTTAGGATTGTGAAAGGTCTTCTAAAGGCTTGAGGTTGCCTTTAGCATGTAAATGAGGTCTCCTTAGGTCATGTTCTCCATCTTCATAAAAATTGTTTGGCTCATTGATCAACACTTCTCTTTTCTCCGAAGGAATGTATACTTCCACCGTTTCTTCGATTTTCGTTAAACGATCATCGAGTTGCTTCACACGGTTGGAGGTACCAATTGCTTCTCTTTTGAGGGCGGTTTTCTTTCCAATAAGATCATTAAAACGTCCAGCCAAAGAGAATTTAACATCCTCAATTGTTTGAGCATGTTGCGCTTGTTCTTTCGTAAGAACAAGTATCGTAGAGAATACTTCTTGACGAGTAACTTTGGTCTCCTCTAATGCTTTCTCGGCTTCATGGGCTTTGATAGCAGTGATATTGAGGCATGTTGTAAGTTATTCTAAGTTTCCAAGCTTGTGGTCTCCGTTTCAAAGTTCTCCCAAAGACTATCAAGGCTACGCTTGAAACCATGAAGTTTTCGTGCATCGTCTTGAAGATCTTGGGAATGTTTCTTTTGTACTTCTTCAAGGAGGACTAAGCGTGAGGTGTTCTCTTGGATTTGAGCAGCAAGGTTGTCAAACTTCTCATCAAAAGTTGAGATCAAAGTGTCCATCTTGGTATCGACCTCACGAAAGATTTGTGTAGCTTCCATGATGCAATGCATCAAAGTGTCTTCTTCATCTTCTCAGCGGTTTGAGTGGGGATGGTGGTGGGACTGTGGTGATGGTGGCGGACGGATGTGATGAGGATGAGGGCGACTTTCTCCTCCATAAGCTTCCCAAGGACGATACAAGGTTAGATTGTATCGATTGTAGTGAGAAAGTGGCGGTTGATGGAATTCATGAGGCATGGGGATATAATCTCCAACTTCTTCATGAGGGTAAGGGCTCGCCATTCTCCTAGGATTGTGATGGTCCATTGACGAATCTCTGAAACTCACAAAGATTAAAAACCAAAAACAAAAACGAAAAATTAGAAAAGTTAAAAAGGAAAAACAGACTTAGACTTAATTGTTATCAAAAAATTTGCAGGCAATCAAACAAAAGTCCCCGGCAACAACGCCAAAAAACTTGATGTGCATAAAACTTCTATGTAGGATTTATGCAATTTGGTCTTTAAATTTATAACCCTAGGGAACTGCAAGTGCACAGTTAAGACAATTGTAGTACTTAGGGATCGTTCCACTGAAGACTAAGTGATGAATGTACTACAAACCTATATGATTCGGATTAAGCTAAGGGAACATATTATTTGGTTTTTGGGGTTTTTTATGGAAGCAAATAACAAAGCAATAAAAGTAAAGGGATATATATCAATTAAGATTAGAATTAAAGCAATTCACAAAACATATGCAAAACACAAGCAATCGATTTAGGATTTTAATACTAGTTGTTCTAGAACTCATATCACTAAGGTAAGGTCATCCCACTATCGTGAAGTAACTAACCATCTACGTTTTGCACCCTAATAGACTCAACTATCGCAGGTTATTACAAGGTGAAAACATACTTTATGCTCAAGATTGATTGTTCACTAGACTCCTTAACTAACCTATCGAATTGTTAAGATGCCTAGCTCATCGAATACTAGGTCCGGAGATATAACAAGCTTTTGGAGAGTATATCAACCTAAGATCACTCCCTGGGTAGCTAGGCCAGTTCGTGCTTTGAGTATAAATAAAGATGAAAAATCAATTCTAGAATAAAACTCTAAACGATTAAATACGTAAAAGCATAGAATTAAGAAAGTGCATAGAAATCAAATCAAAACTATAACTCTAACATGTTTTGCAACACGTAGCAACAAGAGTAAAGCACATAGACAATATAATTCGTTGATCTATCTAAGCGTAAGGAGTTAGATCTCATCTCTTCGCAATAGGGAAAAGTCAATCTATCTTTAAAGGCTTCTAGAATCAAATAAACATGAAGAACAAGAGAAAAACGAAATACATTGTTTAGGTATTGATTTAGGCTGTTAAGGTCGGCTGCTTGAGTTCTTAGAGAGGCTAAAAGCAAGTATATATAGGGGTTTAAGGAGGCTTAAGTCGGTTAGGGTTTCTTCGGGCAAATACGTCTTTTTGGTCGAAACTGAGGCAATATCGGTCCAAATAACGGACGGGTTGCGTGACTGGTATTGAAGGATTTCATGACTCTTCTAGAAGGTCGGCAAAAGTCTGGATATCGGCCCATGGGCTGGCCCGGTGCTTGGCTCCATTTTGCATTCACTTCACTTCGAAGGCAGTTTGATATGTCCTCAGTGTTTCGGGTGTATCTTCCAAAGTACAGCTCTAATTGATGAAATTCAAACTCCATTGGAAAGCTAACTCAAAGGGATATATCCATACCAAGTTTCATTAAATTCCCAACTGATTTGATTCTCCGTTATTCAGCGAACTTCTGGCGTATACGTTCTGTCCAATTTGAAAATGTGCAATTATCTTCAAAATAAAATGACTTGGCTTGGTTCCTTTGACTTGGATGAGTAGTTGCATCTTAGATAACACTCTTTTTGCTCCTTTTTACATCCTTTTGATGATAAAATCTATTAAAATCTTAAAATCTACATATACGAGAAAACTAACTCTTTTGGTCTAAAAGCGTTATTAATATATATAAAAACCATAGTAAAATAGTAGTAAAAATGATAAAATATAGGGTATATCAGATATAAAGGATGATTTTAGCCGGGAAAAAAAAGAAAAAAAAAATATTTGGGCCACGTTGCACCACACTTTCTGCGAAGCGTAACTTTGCTTTTAGGAGAACATTAATTTGGGCCTTACACTATCTTGGGCCATATTCAAACAGCCCAACCCCAAAACTCGAACGTCTTCTTTAATCCAGCTAATTCAATACACTTCATATCCCTCATTAACTCCGCTCTCCTCTACGTCTCGCCTCTCTAGCATGGCTTCACGATTGACCACAACCATTTCGAAAAACCATCACACAAAAGACAACCATGCCTCCTCTAATTCATACTTCAAAAATAACCCAAACTCTTGGTCTGACATCCTCCAAAAATCGGTCCATCGCACTTCCTCCAAAAACGGCCGCAAACGTGGCTACAAATTCGCACCATCCGAACTACGTCACCTTCGACGAATTATGCCCCAGCCGCCTCCTCCGTTCTTATGATTCGTCTAACAATATCAATGATGCTCCATCTACGGGCATAGTCATCTTACTCGATGAGAAGGTTACACATTCCTCTCCACTCTTTCACATACTCGTTAATATTAAAACTCCCCCATTAGTATAATATTGTCCGCTTTGGGCCCAAAAGCAAAACCCACACGGATTTGTTTTTGGGCTCTTTCCCAAAAGATTTTATACTAAGTAGAGTTGGACATCTTTTATATATTAGACAATCCTTGTCTAAACTTCCGATGTGGGACTTGGATTGATATCCCAACACCCTCTCCAACGTTCACCACGTCATCTCTCATGTACGCATGAAAAAACAAATTCGAAAAATGTTTAAGAGATAATAGCGTTGCAAAAAAAAAAAAAAAACGAGGCCAAACATTAAACCATTTTACATTTTCACAAGCTCGCTTATGGGATCCTAATCGTTACGTATTCTTCCTTCTTTTCCAAATATGCTGTATGGAATTGTAAGGAAAATGGGCTCTAAACATCACAATCTCAATCCCAATCGTTGATCTCAATTTCCGTGAGATGCCATAAACCCTGGCAACCGTGGTAGTATAATGTGTAATCTCTTTCTTCTCATGTCAATGTTTTACTAACTTTCATCTCATTTCTTATTATTTGTTAGGTTGCTATTTTGATGGTGACGACTCGATTGTACGATCTTTGGAAAAAAAAAATTGTTTTGCTTTCTTTGTTCGCCACTTTACCTTTCTATTTTAGTGGCGAGGTGATAATGATTTCTTTCTTGGGATTTTTGGGTGATAGTTATTTTCTATGCATAGGTCGGAAACTATGAACGTGTATGTGCCTGACTCATCAGTCATTACCTTCATTAGGAGATCCCGGGGATTACGAGATTGCTTTGAATATATTTCCTCTGGAGATTACGAGATCGCTTTGAATATATTTCCTTACAGTAAAGTTTGAATGTATTCATAGGCTATATGGAGCTCTTAGAGTTTCACTTGAATATGGAGGTGATGAATGAAGAAATGCCAGGAACTTCACAAAGATCTCAGAAATATTGACCTTGCACGCAAACTTCTTTAATGCAATAAAAATTTGGGTGAGAGATACATACTACTCAGGTTAGTTTGTTGTCGCATTGTACCTTTTATTAAAAAAAAAAAAAGAGTAATAGTGAATTCTTTGTAAAGTTAAACCCAATACTTTCTTTTTTCTAACAGTCAGAGCACAAGTTGAAGTTGTATCCGCTACTTTTAACTTATCATCTTCTTCATTTTTGTCAGAGTGATTTACAAGTTTAAGCAACAGTTTGTGCAACATTAAGATTATCCACAAGGACTGTGAAGGGTAGATGAATTTGTTGCGAAAGCTTCATGGATATGGTATGATTCGTATATGGGAATTTATGGTGGAGGGAAGAATGGAGATGAGATTACAGAAACAAAGGATGGATATGTCTGGAAAATCTAATATTCCGTATGGAATATCGTTCTACTATAAAAAATTTTGGACGTGAGCCTCACAATGCTTCAATTCTTTACAAGTACAAAGAATCTTTCTCCCACATCCAAATGAGACAATGTACAAATACCAAATTGTCAGAATCTTGATAGCATTGGACTAAGATCGAATTGTAGAATTTGAGAACCTCAACAATTCTCTACACGGTTTGGTTGTCCAGTGCGGTTTGGTAAGGTTCCTTCTTGCTATTGATTTTTCCCTCAGTTTATATTTTTAGAGTAGCACCAAATTTTTGTTTGCTCTTTATATCTTTTTTCTTCTTCTAAATGCTCTTATATCTTTGTACAACTTAAGGTCTCGCCTTGTCAAGTTTGTGGGAGTAAAAAATGGGTTACCTGGCGATCTTTGTTTGTTTGGTCCAATAATGTAAGACATGTACTATTACTACTATCAACATCTACACGTTTGCAAGTTTTTATGTTTATTTGTTAAAGATGTATATATCGATCTCCTTCACACGTGTTTAAGGACATGTTCAACTCGTTACTAAGATTAAAACCCATAGAAAGTTTATCCTTCATCGAATCTTTGGCTTGCATTTTCTATGTCTTCACATGGTATTACCGCTTAGGCTAGAGAATTAGCAGCTATTGGATAATCTATACTATATAAAAGTTGAATGTATTAGCTCCTAAAACCGTCCACCTAGGATTTAATTCAACCTATAGTAGCATGTCACGTCAAATATTTAGAATTATGTTAATTTTATTTTTGTTGATAATAATTGAAAAATAAGACATGATTTCCTTATATCATTAGCTCATAATTCCAAGTAATTTTCAAATTTTTGTGGATTTAATTTCCTATTTCAACTTTAGATTAGGAAATTTTCTTAATTTAAAAGTCTTAAATATTTTAAAAAAAGTTATTATTTCAAGTTTACGAAAAATTTAGAAAAAGTATAGATATTTTGTTATAAAGGCAACATTAATATCACATTCTAATCAATTATTATCCCAATAGAATAGGATATTACATTCATTCTCAATTAACTAGAAAATAGATTAGGAAAAATTCTCAACGATCCACAAAAAATAATATAATTACAATAGAGATTAGGAAATTTTATAGGAAACTAAAAAAGATGGAATGTCATAAAGATGAAGCTAGAAGGGCAATTGATATTGCAGAGAATAACTTTATAGTGATATAGAATAATTATGTTAGAGCGAAAAAAATCGTTAACAAGACTAAGAATTAGTATCCTAAGCTTGATGGTTCAAACAATTATTGATAATGATCAATGTTTATATCTCTGCATCAAAGAACGAAAAAGGAGAAGCTAATTGGTATGGAGTTCTCGGTGTTGATCCTTTAACTGATGATGAAATAGTGAAAAAAATACAAAAATTTAACTCTTTTACTTCATTCGGACAAGAACAAGTGTAAAAGCGTAGAAGATGCATTTAAGTTGGTTTTAGAGTATTATCAAAACAAAAAAAGTGGTTGAATTTAGAATTATGGTGTTTGTTGTCTGATAAGGCTAAGAGAATGTGCTTATGATCATAAGAGGCTATAAGCTCCTAAAGGCGTCCACATAGGATTTAAATCAACCTATAGTGACGTGCCACGTCAAATATTTAGAATTATGTTAATTTTGTTTTTGTTGATAATAATTGAAAAATAAGACATGATTTCCTTATATTATTAGCTCATAATTTCAAGTAATTTCCAAATTTTTGTGGATTTAATTTTCTATTCAACTTTAGATTAGGAAATTTTCTTAATTTAAAAATCTTAAATATTTAAAAAACGTTATTATTTCAAGTTTACGAAAAAATTGGGAAAAGTATAGATATGTTGTTATAAAGGCAAAATTAATATCACATTCTAATCAATTATTATCCCAATAGAATAGGATATTACATTCATTCTCAATTAACTACAAAAGAGATTAGGAAAAATTTCCAATGATCCACAAAAAATAATATAATTACAATAGAGATAGTACTAATCCTCGCTAAAAACGTCCACATAGGATTTAAATCAACCTATAGTGACATGCCATGTAAGCTTTAAAAAAAATTAACAAACAAAAAAATAATAACCCTATAAATTTGGGAAACATGCTAAATCAATTAAATTTAACATAAACTTTTATTATATATATATTATAGATTTAAGGTTTAGCCAATGTATTTTGTATTTTATTCTTCACGTTGGTTTTCAGTCTGGTATGTGTTTTTCATTGCTTGGATTTATTATTGTTTGACATTTTTCAGATTCTATTTTTGATCACTAACATGTTTATGGTGCAGTCGTAATATACGATCGTTTTTATCGAATTATATTATTTTTTTCTTTCTTTTGGTAACAGATTGTATTGATGTTAGGGTTTTGTTTGCATGGTTTGTATTCATTATCAAGGTATGGGCTTTTTTATATGTTCATTAGTTGATAATCTTAACATTAAATACCGTCAAAATTTATTTTCTTTTATATAGTATAGATTTTTTTTTTATGCTATTAACATCCTAGAAAACAAGTTTGATAACAAATTTAATGGCTTGAAGCTAAAGGTATAGAATAATAGAAGAGTTGAGAGATTGTTAATATGGTTAAAGAAGACAATAGGTGGATGAGCAAACATGTTATACTATAAATGACATAATTTTGTTGTCGTAGAAAAGATAAAATAATAGAATTTATTTTACATTAATTGAATGGTATCTACATTTTGCTTTAATATTTAGTTTTTGTGAGATAAAATTAACCATAAATCAATAGATTTAGTCTAGCATATCTTAGTATTTGAATTAGAGACTCAATGGATTGTTGCCAAAGAAAAAAAAAGGATCATGAGAGGTAATCTAAAGTTTGACAGTAAGACAGAGTATAATATACTTAAAAATCAATCGGATCACGTGCTAGAAAGGCTTTGTGTACGGTTATATCATCAAAGTGTATGTGAAACACTAATAATAATCAATTACTTTTCAAGTTGAAACGTTTTTCATGGATTTTGGACATATTGTGGAAGTTGCAAATATTCAACAAAAGTAATCATGTGTAATCAAAAGTAAAATTTAAGTATCATCAGTCTGAATTGAAACTCCACAAATTTGAAAATAGTTAAATTGGGTTCTTCTAATACTTTAAAGTTTTAAGTCGATTAAATAAATATGTTTGATAAACTGTTTTTGAGGAACTACAAAATTAGTTAAATGTGGAACATTTATATAATCATCAATTGATTTTAAACACATAAAATTACAAATGATCTCAGTCCACTTTTGTCTAGGGAATCCTTTGAGAGGAGAATGTTTATAGCGTGGATGAAAAAAACAGAGTATCTAGAGATGCCTGCCAACTAATTTCAATAAAATATGGACTAAACAAATACAAATTACCGATACAAATTCTTAAATTAATGATCAAATTCTCTATGATTGCTTCATTTTCTTACCATTATATTTTGCATATGTATATGTCAATATCTGCTAATTTAAAATTTAGAAAATCCAAATTTATATTAAATTCATCGATAAAACAAAACCACGCGTAGCATGGGTAAAAGTTGAAGCTATAAGCTTTTGAGACCGTCCACCTAGGATTTAATTCAACCTATAGTAGCATGCCAAATCAACATTAAAAATTATGTTAATTTTACTTTTGTTGTTAATAAAAGACTAAGACACAATTTCTTTATTTCACAAACTCATTATTAATTTTATTTTTTTGTTAATAAAAGACTAAGACACAATTTTCTTATTTCACAAACTCATTATTTAAGATAATTTCCGTTTTTTTTTTTAAAAAATTTTGATTTTTTTATAAGTTGTATATACTATAGATAAAGAAATTATTGTAAGAAAAAAATACAAAATAGTTAATTTCTTATATATATATATATATATTTTTTTTTTTGATTTTTCTTTTAATTTGTATATACTATAGATAAAAAATCATTGTAAGAAAAAATACAAAATAGTTAATTTCTTATATATATATACGAGTTCTAGAGTCTACAATATATGCTATTTTTCATTTATTATTTTTATCTCATCGGTCCTAATGTATTTTTCTCCATTCGTCTTGCTGTAGGTTTCATCTTTGTTATGGTGAGGATCTTTGCTATCAAGGTTCGATGATATACAGAGTCATACACTTTTATTGTCTTCATCGCCTATATTTTAGTTTAGCTCATGAATAGTTTTTCTCAATATTTATGTTTGAATAGTTTTTTTATTTTTTTAGTGTGATTTTGTTTTATTGTATATGATATGTTATGTTCATGATTAATTATTTAAAAAATTACTGCAATTTTAAACCTAACTTTGTGGTTGTGTCTTCTTTTGTTTTAGATTACGAAGAAAAAGAAAGCCTCTAACCAATATCAAAAACCAAAACTATTAAAAAGATGATTAAAAACATGTAAATTTACAAAATTATTCCCTTTTTTACAGTAGAATTTTTCAAAGACCAATGTCCTTCACGTATAAAAAAATCACGATGTCGAGATCTCTAGAACACGAGTTCTTGCATGATAGAATATCAACAATGGTAAATGCAAAATAGTATACTCTTATTCAATTGATTTTGTTTATATTTTTAATAGTAAATTTGTTATCATATATGTTGTAGAAACACAAGAAAGATATGACTCTAATGAAGAAGCTCACTGATTTTCTCACTGTATATTTCTCAAAAGGATTTGATTTTTTTTTAAAACAAAACGGCGATTGTATTGCATCCGATAGTTTTTAATATTTTATAGCTAAGTAAAATATGAAAATACATTAAATAATATGATTGAAATTAAAATTTACGTATTTTTACTAAATTTCAGGGCCTCAATTGTCAGATGGACAGTTGTTTGATCTTTCGAAAGAATGCTATGTCGGGTCAAAGATTTATCACTGGAGATGTACCCAAAAGAACGGAGAAAGCTTCCGGCGAAGCCTCCAGAACGTTCATCACTGATGTCATGGATTACGTGAAGGTCAGCATGAGTATTAGTTAATTTTATATTTTTAAATAATTTATTTATTGCAAATATGCATTTAGAAATATTTGTTTACGTTTCTTTTCGAATATTTCATGCAAACGTATAAGAATAATGAAGCAACATCGTCGGGCTTCTATGATAAAGAGCTTTCATTGTGATATGGCATGAGAAATAGTAGAATCCATTAGGTTTACATTTTTTCCTTTATAAATACTGCTGTGGTTTTGGTAAAGGAGTTTGGTGTTGTTTTTTTGTTTTTTTGTTCAGTCTATAATTTTAGGTTGTTAAATTATTTAAATCAATTGATGTTATCTATCTTAAGTATGTGCTTTTGACATCAAATCTGAATAAGAAAATAAATTTGAATCAATTTATCTATCTCTAATTTTGTATATTGGGATCTTATAAATTTCAAATTCTTAATTTTCTTCTTTTCAAAAGTTATTTTTATACTATATAAAATTTCATGCTATTTGAAGTTAAAAGTGTCTACGTGGGATATAAACACACAATTCTATTAGTCCATAGAAGCATTTAGAATAATAACATTAAAAGGAAAACTGTGTATTAGTTTCCTTTTAACAATAACAAAATTTACCTTATAATGAAATTAGGAAAGTTTATTAATTCTAAGATAATAGTTTTAGTTAAATTTCTTAATTGTAAGGTTTCGTTTATTTTAGATAGAGCAAGGGAAAAAGAGTTTATGTGTATATATGGATTTTGGAGATTAGATGATGATATTGCTCATGTGATTTCATTGCCATACAATCAACCTAAGTTTTTTTTAGAATAATACATATCTATAAGAAAAAACTGAAGATATACTATTAGAAGGGAAAAAATGTATTGAAATTAATAAATTTTATATAATATAGTAAAGATTATTGCTAATAATGTGAATAATGGTATGTGGATGGTTGTGGTTAAGAGGTAGCTAAAGATTTTTGGGAGAATTGTAAAAACCCTAACTCGAACAAAATAAAGATGAGTTCAGTGTCCTATATAAAAATATTTTTTATCATTTTATGCCAATAAAAATAAATATCGTAGAAAAAAATTTTGTAAGTAGCCAAATCATAAACTTTTATTTTGTACAATATTTTGAAACGAAAATCATATGAAATCCAAAATAATTATGTTTAATTAAAATTTTTACTTCTATAATTTGTTGTATTATATTTTAACCAAATTAATATTTATAAAAACATTCAATAAAATATTATTGAGTAAAACTTATCACTGTTTGTATTAATCTTCTTATGGTAATAATAACAATCAATTATCTTGCCATTTTATTTTTTTCATCCGTTTATGTCAATGTTTGACTAATTAAAAAAATATTATGAAACCTGAAAATATATTAAACCTAATTTCTTTATTTCGTAACCTCATTTTTTGTTTTTGGGTCAAATATTTCATAAGCTCATTATCTCCAACAATTTCTACTTTTTTATTGTTTATTTATTTTATTTAAATATATTGACTGTTCTTTTTAATGTAAAATACGATCAGTCACATAGAAAACAGCATCCTTCACGAATGACTTACATACAACATCAAGCTTTTTGAAATTTAGATTTATGAATACTTTGTTTAAGGATATGCCAAAACAAGATCTAAACATTATTTATTTATGGTAAACATTATATATAAGTCTCTTTACCGATACAAATTAGTATTTATAGTAGATTAATTATTCAATTCTCTACGATTTTTTTCATTTTCTTATCATTATACTTTTGCATCCGTATATGACAATGTTTGCTAATTTAAAAATTACCAAGTACAAATTTATATAAAATCTATCGATAAAACAAACCCATGTGTAGCGTGGGTATAAAATCTAGTCTATACTATATAAAAGTTGAAGCTATTAGCTCCTAAAGCCATCCACCTAGGATTTAATTCAACCTATAGTAGCATGCCACGTCAAATATTTAGAATTATGTTAATTTTGTTTTGTTGTTGATAATAATTGAAAAATAAGACATGATTTCCTTATATCATTAGTTCATAGTTCCAAGTAATTTTCAAATTTTTGTGGATTTAATTTCCTATTTCAACTTTAGATTAGGAAATTTCTTTAATTTAAAAGCCTTAAATATTTTAAAAAACGTGAATATTTCAAGTTTACAAAAAATTTAGGAAAATTATAGATATTTTGTTATAAAGGCAAAATTAATATCACATTCTAATCAATTATTATCCCAATAGAATAGGATATTACATTCATCCTCAATTAACTACAAAAGAGATTAGAAAAAATTGGTCCGAGTTTAGGAAATTTCTTCAATTAATTTGGAGCGAAAAAAATCGTTAACAAGACTAAGAATTAGTATCCTAAGCTTGATGGTTCAAACAATTATTGATGATGATCAATGTTTATATCTCTGCATCAAAGAACGAAAAAAGAGAAGCTAATTGGTATGGAGTTCTCGGTGTTGATCCTTTAACTGATGATGAAACAATGAAAAAATACAAAAATTTAACTTTTTTACTTCATTCGGATAAGTAAATTATTTGTTTCACCGCGCGATGATTTATTTGCTTTGTTTGATGGATTTTGCGATTAATAGGGTCACATGTATTTTTAATTATTTGAGGCGAAGTTTGTCTAACCATGTGATGTTATTTACATGATCTTCAAGTTCCTTAATTAGTTAGCCATCAAATTATTCATCAAATCTTTCTTCATGCTATATTTTGTTCTTTAAGACAATAATATATCCTTAGATCGCAGGAAAATGAAACCTTAGAAATAAGGTTTTACACAAAGGATGTATGAAATTTAATAAAATACATAATATATAGATATCCTTTTTTCTACGATACTCAATTTCATTTCAACTGAAATTGATTTTTGTACTAAAGCAAGATCCGCATAAAGAAGCATATGCAAGTTCATTCAAAGAAAGCATGGATGCTTGAATGAGAGGAATATAAACCTTTTTGACTTTGGTTTCTGAATATATGCAATTTTGAAGTTCGTGTTGTTTTTTTCTTTTTTTTTTCTTTGGATTTTACAAGGAGCAAATCCATTTTTCTCCCACCACAGTCTATCTCAGAAACTACATTTTAAGGAAGTCATTTTAGAACAACATTGTGTTATGTCTATTTAGATTTTGTTTTAAACGAGTTTTTCTACTACTAAGTATGAATGGTAGTTAACTATACTTTTGTGTATCCATTTGAACATGGAAATTGAAGGTACATGTTTGTACAAAAATGAGAACTTTGGAAAAAATTCTCTTGAAAGACGATGACTTTGCAAGCTTGAAAGAAGAAGATTCTTAACTGTCATTAACTTTTTACAAGTATAAAAAAAATTGGTGATGAAGAGGAACTGAGAGAGCGTTTGGATAAACATTTAGCCCATGATTATTTAAAAACAAACTGCTGAATTTCCAGCAAATTGCAGATTGTAAAAGAGTGGAAAACTGCTCAAGATGAGCTGCCAAAGACAAGTGTCTCTGTGCTTTCAAACTACAATGGGAATATGCTACGGAACGGTACGGTCTCCTTTACTGATGCCGCTTAGAGAAAGAAAGTGCACAAGGAGACTTAGGATGGTTTTTCAAGAATGAAGCTTAGAACATTAATGAGGAATATGTCGACTCCATATCAAATGTTCCATCGGTCTTTATAACGCCCCGACCGCCGTCGAGCTATCGGTATGCAAGGGAAATCCTCATCCCCTCGAGAGAAATCCTCATCTCTCAATAACATACAGGGGAAATCTTCATCTCCTCAGAAGAAATTTTCATCTCCTCAGAAGAAATCCTCATCTCCTAATGGGCCCCCACGCCCACTCTCGGCCCGTGGGCCCACCCCTCTCCGATGGTCGGTACGTTAGTCCGGGAGGCTTGAAAGATTTGTTTACTAACCCTGCAAATCACCACGTGATCTTTCCCCGTGTTTTGTCCTCACTCACACGGTACTGGAAATGACTTCCCAGTAGGTCACCCATCCTTAAATTGCTCCAGCCCAAGCACGCTTAACTCTGGAGTTCTCTCTGGATGTGTGACGGAAAAGATAAGTGCACTTTGGTGATATAGGTAGTCAAATCAATTCTCTTAACCCTCTCCGCATGCACCACATATTTCAGAAACTGGGATGTTACAGTCTTCGCAGCTGAATCATGGGCTGTTATCAATGCACTACAGAAGGCTCGAGAAAAAGGTTTTGAGACCTTACACGTATGTTCTGATTCTCAGCTTTTGTTTAACCTCCTTCAAAAGAAGAAATCATATACGGAGATACATAACCTTCTTTTCGAGATTAGTATGTAAGCTACCCATTTTAGGTAACTTTTGTTTATTTTTGTTCCACGAAAATCCAATATGTTGACGGATTCGTTATCTAAAATAGCGTTTTCAACTCTTGATTGTCATCTTCTTAACCAACCAAAAAAAACAAGAGTGGGTGACAAACAAAACTTGGCAATAAAAAGAAAAAATTGAGGTTTGTTTTAGTGAAACACATACATCTCTTTCTCTATCACGAGACCTCTCTAATAAACCATTTTTAAAACCGTTATATTTAACGAGGTTTTCAAGTCTATTTGGTTGCATTTTGGTAAAATCATTACTTTTTCAACATTTTTTCTCTCATTGATTTTGATTGATGTATTTTGTTATCGATGTTAACTTAGCAGCAACATCATTTTGTGACAGGTTGTATGGTGTCTGTAAATAGAATCCTATGGCTGCAATAATTAGAAGATTAGTACTACCTTTTTATTATAGTACCTAGCGGTGAAAATTCAGTTTTATATGACCACAATTATGAGAGGTGAACCTTTACGTAAAAATGTCATTTTTGGTGTGTATATTTGTAAAAATACCATTTTGGGCTATCCATTTGCAAAAAATACCACTAATTATGGATTTTAAAAGATTAAATCTTCCGACCAAAAAAAAAACAAAAAAGATTAATTCTTAAAATTCTAAACCCTAAAAATGTTTTTACCCCTTTACCATCAAAACTAAACTCTAATACAACATAATTAACATAAACACAAATAATATAATGAATATATATTTTTTAAAAAGTGGCATTTTTTTAATTTTTTTAAATTTTTATGGTAAATTAATTAATTAATTATCTACGATTGTTTCACTTTTTACTATAACACTTTGTATTCGTAAATGTCTACGTCTATCTAATTTAAAAATTAACAAGTCTAAATATATATATTAAACGCATATATTGGTAACACAAATAGTGTTATGCCATGTTAATATTTAGAATTAAATTAATTTTTCTTTTGTTGTAATAGAAAACTTCCAATTCTTTTAAAGCATTTAGTATAAGTTGATTTTTTTTTTGTTTTGTTTGTAAATAGAAAACTTCTATTTATCTAAATCTTGATTTGTTCCATAATTAGTGTCACTAAAAAAAAGAAGGAAAATGTGTCATAGCAATTTACAAAAATAAGAAAATAGATGTCATAACACTTTTTTAGAAAAACACAAGAAAATTCTAAAAAAGAAATTAAGTGTATATTTGCTAAAAAGAAAACTCAATTATATATTTACATATCAAACCATCTTAACAAAATTATAAAAAATGTTAATTTTCCATACTCCAACTATGTGTTGCATTATATATAGTGAGTTGGAGTATCAATATGCATAATTTATAATGTTATTGTATTTATTAGTTTTTTTTAAAACAAAATTTAGGTTTATTAAACTAATGTCTATGTTCTTTTGTAATAATTATTTTTCACGTATATCTTTGTGTTCTTTTTCTGTTTTGATTCT
Organism: Arabis hirsuta; assembly: GCA_964056655.1. Classification (NCBI taxonomy): domain Eukaryota; kingdom Viridiplantae; phylum Streptophyta; class Magnoliopsida; order Brassicales; family Brassicaceae; genus Arabis; species Arabis hirsuta. Next base: position 9,522,934 of record OZ053303.1, on the reverse strand, counting down.
TTTATTTTGTAGTTATTGTTATTTGGTAGTTTATATTTAAAGCACAAAGGTACATTTTTGAAAATCATTTTTTCTGCAAAAATTTATTTTTAGGAAGTATATCATTAATTAGTGGAATAAAAACTACATATATTTCTCGTGCGTGTAATTTGTATCATACGTTTATGTGGAAATATATCATTAATTATTGGAATAAAAACTACATATGTTTCTCGTGTGTGTAATGTATTGCTATATATACATAAGAAACTCTTCATATGATTTTCTTATAGATGTGTATGATTTCCTATGCAAAGAGTAGCTACAAATAAATTACATAATAACATAGAAGAGCTTCCAAATGCCAACATAATCTCAGCAGAGAGGTAATTCAAACATATAAATTTTATATACGCTTACAAGTCAATTTAACAGGTTTATATGATTTTTTTTATTATAGACATAATCAACTTATAATATAGCCATTTTTTAAAGTTATAATGAATATATTTAATCAAATATTTGTGTCCTTAACTTTAATCAAATATTTGTTTTAACTTTTTTTTTTTATCTTCAACTGTATTTCTCAATTCATATGGTTGAAATCTACCATATGCTATACCGACTGAATGGATTATTGCCGAAGAAAAAAAAAACTATGAAAGGTCATTTGGATTTCAGGAAAAAAATAGAAAGAAAATCGTACAATTAAAAAGCAATCGAACCATGTGCTCGACACGCTTTGTGTGTGGTTGGACCGTAATTAGCCATGTATATGAACCACTAATAACCACCAACAACTTTTCAAGTTTAAATGTGCTTAAAGAATTTTGGACATATGGTGGAAGTTGAAAATTCTCAACAAAGAAATTCCTCGGTGAGAAAGTAAAATTCAAATATCATCAGTCTGGAGTGAAACTCTACAAATTTAAAGTAATTAAATTGAGTTATTCTAATATTTTTTAATTTCTTAGATCGATTGAATAAATATGTTTGAAATGTTTTTTTTTAACAATTTTGCTTTCGAAAAACTACAAAACAAGTTAATTGTGAAAGAGTTATATAATTATCAATTGATTTTAAATTTATATGTTTATATATAACAAACAAACTAAAAAAAAATTCAAATTTTTAAAAATTTTAGAACATTTGCCAATTAAATTTTTAAAACAAAATTTAACAATATGAAAAATTTAACAAAAGAAAAGGAATGTGATAAACATCGTAGGAATTGTAACTAAATAATATTCTTGATTCTCATATACAAATGTTCTACTATGAATTACAAATGAGATATGTCCTAGGCTTTAATTATCTCATAAGCCTAATCCAATACTGATTTAGACCAAAGCGAGTCCGAAAATCTTTTGATGAGAACATTGTCACTCTTGGTTGTTTGGTTACCATCTATAGACGATGTTAAACATAAAATGAGCGCATGTATTATTTTTAAAGAAGTAGAGATATGTGATTATATCTCTTCCCAAAACTTGGCATCCGATATTTTAAGCTTCTAGATGCCATAGAATCAAAGTTGCAAGGTCACGTCCATCGTCAACAATTATTTCAATTTTAAAACTGGATATAGAGTCATAAGCATTTTTACAGAATCACCTCCCAAATAATATATATAGGAAATTCTTTATACATGCAAGAAATTTCTAATACATATTATTTTTTATGGTAAATTCATTTTTTTTTATTTTCTACAGTTGTTTCACTTTCTACCATTATACTTTTGCAAAAGTATATGTCGACGCCTAGCTAATTTAAAAATAAACAAGTCCAAAATTATTTTAAACCAATTGATAAAACAAACCCACGCATAGCGTGGATATAAAATCTAGTCTATACTATATAAAAGTTGAAGCTATTAGCTTTTGAGGTTGTCCACGTAAGATTTTAATCAACCAATCACTATTAGACATGTCATTAATTAATTTTTTCCAATTCATATTTAAATGTTGTTTTTTTTTTAAATTGATAATATCAATCATAAAGCTACATGTCCTTTCTCAATATTTATTTTTCTTTTAAAAATCGATATTTCCTTTCTTTTAATATTTTCTTTTCATTTAAAAATCGATATTTTATTTCTTTAATATTCTTTAAAAAACGAAATAATAACAATTAGATAGAGATTAATAAAAATAACAATATATGTCTGGTCTGTTGAATTTGGCTTCTACTTAACATCTAAATCGACAATCGTGGATTTGGCTTGGGTTTAATTCTTCTTTACAACAGTTAGTGCTCATCCCTTTGCATTTGGAATGCTCACATGACTTTAAACAAATTGTATTTAGCTCCCTTTAATTCATATCGAGAAAATTAAACCTTTTCCAACAAAATACAAAATACAAAAAAAAAAAATTAAAACTTTACCAAAAGAAAAAGAAAAAGAAATTTTACAATTAGCAACAAAAAAGATAAGTCTTAGTGTTAGGTTTTAAGCGATCTAGTGCTTTGATCTTAATTAGATTATCTTAATTAGATTTGAGATGAATTCAACAAAACTTAAAAGACACAAGAAACTTTTTCACCCAATTCCCTTTCGGTACCTCTGGAGAGGGGATCTTTTGCCCCTCAACTTTACTATCAATCAAAGGGTTAACACAATGCACTAATGACGTTTTCTTTGTGTTACAGGTTTGTAAAAAGAACTAGAAGGAGACTACAATATCAAGAACACAACCTTAGGAACACGAAGACTCGAACTCCGTTTCCTCTCTCTTATGGATGCCTCTTTCTCTCTCGACTTCTCTCTTGACCCTTTGTTGCTACATCGTTCTTTCTTGGGATGATCTTTAGGGTTTGTGAACATCTCTTTTTATAGCCAATGTGATGCTTCATTAGTTCTTTTTCCTTGTAGACGTGCCTCTTCTCTGTTTTCCTTTTCTGAACAAGCATAATCGACTTGCATAAGGATTTGGGCCTAGAAACAATTTGGACTGGAGCCCATATATTCTACACTAAGTTTCATTATCTAATTAATATAAAAAATAATAAGTACTACTAAACATGGAAAAAAAAGGGATTAGTTCCTATTATTTTTGGGAAAAGGAAATTCAAAAGTTCCTAATACTATTGGGAGAAGAAAATTAATTCTCGGTTCTATGTAAGCACTTCATCCCGACATCTTCTACCAACACAATATAGCTTCTTCTTAGCTTAAAATAGAGTTCTTTGAGTGTTTTAGTGGCACCAAATATAGCTTCTTCTCCTTCCATCCATGTTTTTCCATACTTGGTTTTTGACGATCTTGAAAAAGATTTTACTAACAAGGAAATTGTTTTCAGGGTCATCTACTTTCGCGTTGTTGCTCATCGAGTAAAGGTAATTAAAAATCGAAAACTGATTTATGTCTAAATATAAAATCTGTCACATAATTGTTACGTTTAGCAGAATTCTCATCATCATGGTTTCTCGAACCATTGAGATACTTGACATAATCATACCTGCAGCGTTTAAGACTTATATGTTGTTAATTGACATACTTGTGTCCCAAGTCCTAAACTCTTCCTTGATCAAAAATTTATTTAATCAATGCTTCTTTATCCTTACAATCCCATTATTTATTTAATGAATACCTATTTGTATTTTCTATATATAGTGAGAATGAGATATATCATAAGTAAACGTTTTAGTAAATCATAACTAAACATCTTCTAACATGAATTTATGCAGTCAATCTTGATCCAAGCATTCATTACGGCAAACCGAATAGGCTACTATAAGGGAAAGATCAAACCCGGTGAAATCTACAAGATAAATAAAAAATTTAGCCATTAATAACAAGACAAGCTACATGGTGTTTTCTCACAATTTTTTTATCCAATTCACCCTGCTAGGAAAGTTGTATAGGATCGTCGATGGTGGCCACTTGATTGAAAGGCAAAAGTTTAGAATCCGTTCTTTTGCAGAATTTGAAGAAACAGTCAACATGAACAAAGACCTATATGGTAAATATTATTTGTTTATATCTAGCTATTGTTATAATACCACCATAAACTAACTTCGAACATGCTTCACCTAGCTACCGTTGGAAAAATAATCCTTATTAAACATAGGATTTAAAAACAAAATTCTATTGGTCCACATCAACATTTACATTAATCGGATAAATTAGGAAACATTTTTAATTGTAATGTAGTTTTGATAATATGAAATAGCATAGGAGATAAAAAAAACTATGACATGATTTTCTATTAAATATATCAAAATATTTAACTTTTTTTTGTCAACCAAACTATTATTTAAAAAGTGCCACCACATTTGGATATCCAACTTGGCGGAGTGAAAAATATGGAAAGAAATAAAATATTTTAAATATATATTTTCTTAAATCTAAAGTTTTAACAATATATTTTAAAAATATATTGAGAAGGTGGAAGAAGGAGTTTACACACAAAAATATGGAAAGAAAGATAGTCAGAAGTTGAATTGTGGTAACAATTATTCAGTTGTTATAATATATTTTGACAATGAATAAAAATATGTTAACTACTTTTGTCCTTTATAGTTGGATTCATATTATGAGTTTGACTATTTTTTTTTAAGATATTAACTTCTATTTTTTAAATATTTAGTGTAAGTTAAATTTTTTTTTATCGCTAATAGAAAACTTCTATTTGTTTTAAGTTTTATTTTATTTTTCTTACAAAATTTTCCATATAAGAAAATAAATATACCATTAAAAAGGTAAAATATAATCTATGTATGATTAAAGCTAATAACAAATTATAATATACCATTAAAAAGGTCAAATGTTATTACCATCCTAGAAAGCAAGCATGATGAAAAATTTAATAGCTTGAAGTTGAAATTGGAGAATGATAGTTGAGAGATTGCTAATATGGTAAAGATCACAATAGGTGGATGAGCAAACATGTCAAACTACAAATGCTAGAATTTTGTTGTCACAATTAAGTAAAGGTAAAAAATATTTTCTCAGCAAAAAAAGGTAAAATAATAGAAAAATGTATATTAATCAATTTGTGTTTACATACTTTTAATATTTAGTTTTAGTGGGATAGAATTAACCAAAAATATATGGATTTAGTCTTGCATACTTTACTATTTGAATCATAGACTTCGTGAATTGTTGCCAAAGATACAGAAAGAATCATAAAATATCATTTATAATTAGTATTTATCATAAATTACTAAGCGATACAAATTACTATTTATGGTAAAGTAATTAATTAATTATATATGATATTTTCATCTTTTTACCATTGCACTTTTGTATTCGTATACGTCGATGTATATATCACTTAAAAATTAGCAAGTCCAAATATATATTAGACTCATCGATAAATGAAACCCACGCGTAGCCGTCCACATATGATTTAAATCAATCAATAGTGTTGCTATGTCAAATATTCAAATTAGGAAAATTTCTTAGAGTTGTTAAATAGAAAATAATTTATCAAACAAGAAAATCTATTACAATTAGTATTCAAAAAAGTATTAAAAAGGAAATATATGTATTATGATAAATAGAAAATATTTTTTTTCTTTTCGATTATTACAGAAGATATGTGTTGCTCGAATTTATATATATATATTTATAATATTTTTTTTTGCTTTATCGATTCAATGCAAAACTACTTTTACAGCTTTCATCTTTTTTAGGTTTGATATTATGTTCTAATGTTTCTGACGATTTTGTTGTTGGTGTTTATTTTTATCTCTATTCGTTTGTTCGTTGCTTTTGCTAATACACATAAGATATACTTGCTCCGTTTTCAAATACTTGATGTTTTAGAAAATTTTTTTTTTTAAAGATTGATGTTTTACATTTTTATGCAGTTTTAATGAAGTAATGAAGATGAATTGTGAATTTCAAGACATATTAATTGATTTTATTGAATTACTATTGGTTAAAATTTACAGAAAGTTGTTTAGCATAAAAAATAATACATTTAAATTTACAATTTAATATATTTTTTTAATATGTGTGAAAATTCTAGAAAATCAATTATATAAAAACAGAGGGAGTAGTTTTCTTCTCAATTTTAATTATTTGTTCTTGGTTTGTTTTTGTTTTTGTAGGGTTTTTCAAAAGAGTCTTATCCATCGAATATAATAAAAACACCGATTCTAACAAAAACCTAGCTGGTAACTTTTTTTTAGTGTTACTTTCTTTTTGTAGATGGTGAAATACTTTTTAGTTTTGTAAGTTTTTTCTTTATAACATGAGGTGTGAATTTGTTTCTTTATTTTTTCTTCATTTCCCATTGTTCCTCATATATTTGCTATTCGTTGACGTAATTTCTCCTATTCTCTATTGTTACATAATCTCTCACATACTATTGTTGCGCCATTACTATTACATTCAGACTTATCTCTATGGATATAGAGTTTCAAGCTTCAGACTTAGCTCTATGGATATAGAGTTTCAAGCTTCTTTTGAGTTCAACAGCCTATGTTCAAGCCTCTAAGGTTTAAATTTTTACTATTTTTTTTGCTTTAGCTACAAATAATTTTATTGTAACGTAGAGATTACTTTCACTACAAGAAAACTGTAATTTAGCGTCGAAATTTAGCGACGGAATTGGTTCGACGCTAATATAGCGTCGAAGTTGTGTCATTCTAAATATTCGACGCTAATTCGACGCTAAATAGGGTCGAATCAATTCGACGCTAAATCGACGCAAATTAGCATCGAATTAGCGTCGAAATTCCAATTAAAGACTGAATTCGACGCTCTCGATGCAACATTAGCATCGATTTAGCGTCGATCACGTAGCGTCGAATATAGCGTCGAATGAGCCTCAAATTGGTAGGTAGGAAACACATTAAACATGGGTTTACCTACCTGGGTGCAAACTCGACGCTAATTCGATGCTAAATCGACCCTAAGGTATTCGATGCTAATTCGATGCTAAATATTTGATGCAAAATCGATGCTAAATTCTCCTATATATACCCACCCACCCGCATTGCAAGAATCATTCAGCTTTTATTTTAAAAAAAAATTCAGAAAAAAAAAATTTACAAAATTTAGAAAAAAAATGGGCGATATATACGAACTCAGACGCTGGATGTATCAACGTAAAAATGCAAATGGAGGGCTTTCAGAAGAGTTCCTCAACGGCCTTGAAATTTTCATGGCTCAAGCGAGTAGTGTGCCTACAATTCAACGAACCGAAGTGATGGTGTGCCCCTGTCGGAAGTGCAAAAATTCGAGGCCGCAGACAATTGATACAGTTGGTACGCATTTATTTAATAGAGGGTTTACACCTGAATATTATGTTTGGTTTTATCATGGAGAGGGATATGAAGATGAAACTTCGGGTAGTACTAGTTACCAACCTATGGATCACGGTTATTCGAATGAGCAATATGATCAGCATCAATTTGTTATAGAAAATGATCATGATGTCGGGTTAGAACATAATAGGTTCGAAGAAATGGTAACCGATGCATTTCCTGGAGTTATGTCTACTCCTGATGTTGCTGAGGAACCCAATGCAGATGCTAAAAAATTTTATGATATGCTTGATTCTGCAAACCAACCAATCTATGAAGGTTGTAGGGAAGGTCTGTCTAAATTATCATTGACATCTAGGATGATGACAATAAAGTCTGATCATAATCAATCTGAGAGTTGCATGGATGATTGGGCAGCTCTTCTAAAAGAATATTTGCCAGAGGGTAATCAAGCTGCTGAGTCATACTACGACATACAAAAACTAGTCTCTAGTTTAGGATTACCCTCGCAGATGATAGATGTTTGTATTGACAATTGCATGATATTTTGGAAGGATGATGAAGATCTGCAGGAATGTCGATTTTGCCACAAACCAAGATTTAAGCCCCAAGGAGCTGGTAGAAGTAAAGTGTCGTGGCAGAGAATGTGGTACCTGCCCATAACAGATAGGCTACAAAGGCTATACCATTCGCAACGAACAGCTGCATCAATGAGGTGGGATGCGGAACATTCAACTATTGAAGGAGAAGTTCATCATCCTTCTGATGCAAAAGCTTGGAAACACTTCAAATCGGTACACTCTAATTTTGCTAAAGAGAAGCGCAATGTTTATCTTGGCCTATGTACAGATGGTTTTAGTCCGTTCGGTATGTCTGGCAGGCAAATTCTTTGTGACCGGTTATATTGACACCTTATAACCTTCCGCCTGATATGTGCATGCAGAGAGAATTTCTGTTTTTGAGTATTTTAGTCCCTGGTCCTAAGCATCCAAGAAGATCTATTGATGTGTTTTTACAGCCGCTGATTGACGAGTTGAACTTGTTGTGGTCTCATGGGGTTCATACTTTTGATTACTCCAGGAAAAAGAATTTTACCATATGAGCTGTGCTTATGTGGACGATAAGCGATTTTTCAGCGTACGGAATGTTATCTGGTTGGACAACACATGGTAGATTATCATGTCCGTATTGCCAAAATGAAACAGATGCATTCCAACTTAAAAATGGTAGAAAATCATGTTGGTTTGATTGTCACCGGAGGTTTCTCCCTATGAACCATCCGTACCGGGGGAACAGAATACTATTCACAAAGGGCAAACGTGTACATATCCCCCCCACCTCCATATCTTTCAGGAGAGCAAATTGAAGGTCAACTTGATTATTGGGGAGCTTAGGACACAGCAAAACGTGGTGGTAACTGGCTTAACATCCCGACCAATCTCCCAGATGGATACCTTCTCGAACATAATTGGCATAAGAATAGCATTTTCTGGGATCTATCGTACAGGAAGGATCGTCTATTGCGCCACAATCTTGATGTCATGCGCATTGAGTAAAAAAATTTCGATAACATCATGCACACCATCTTAAACGTTTCAGGCAGGTCTAAAGACAACTTGAAGAGTCGCTTGGATTTGCCTCTTATATGCTCTAGAGTTGAGTTACATCTCACGGGAGATGGGAGAGCTCCAGTGCCTATCTTTAGATTGTCAAGCGAAGGCAAATCAACATTCTTCAACTGGGTTTCCACCGAAGTTAAGTTCCCAGATGGATACGTGTCAAAACTCTCTAAGTCTGTAGAGCAAGGGAAAAAATTTTCTGGTATGAAGAGTCATTATTGCCTTTCGCATTTGCAGAGCTTTTGCCAACGAACGTGCATGAATCACTTGCAGGTATATTTATTTTCTATGAGGATATATAAATATCTAAACAAATGATGCGTGAAAAATTACATTTCTATTTTTGTTGATATTGGACTATGGTTTTAGGTGTTGGCGCATTTTTTCGAGATCTGTGTGTGCGAACTCTGACTGAGGATGGAACTCAACAACTAAACAATAACATCGCTATATTATTGTGCAACTTAGAGAAGATATTCCTCCATCATTCTTTGATGTTATGGAGCATCTTCCTGTCCATCTTCCTCACGAAGCCGATTTAGGAGGGCCCGTTCAGTTTCGTTGGATGTATCCTTTCGAGAGATTCATGAAACAGTTAAAAGGAAAAGCAAAAAACCTGGCTAGGGTTGAGGGATCAATTGTTGCGGGAAGTTTAACCGAAGAAACCTCTCATTTCAGCTCATATTACTTCTATCCAACTGTCCAGACACGAAAAAGAGCTCCACGTAGGTACGACGATGGTGGCATCGCGCAAACGTATCTAGTTTCTGATGTCCCAGATATATTATGTGCAGTTGGTAGGCATGCCGGAATCACAAGAGAGGAAGACTGGTTCTCATACGAAGACTACAATTGCGCACACACATATATTCTCTTACAATGCGACGAAGTCAGCCCATTTTTTAGGTACATATTATAGTAACCAACTATGGATTGAGGTCTAAATGGTTATTTTTGTACTTATATATGCTTTGAAAACATTTGTTATAACTATATTTTGTATTAGTGAATTCATTCGTCAAGTTAACGAGGCTTTCCCAAATGCTTCCGCCGGTGAGATTGAAAAACGTAAAGATCTACACTTTGCTAAATGGTTGAGAACTCAGGTACGTTCAAAACAAATTATATATATTCAGCTCATCTGTAAAAACATATATATAAATGTGTATACTATATTTACAATGTGTATACTTATTTGCTAGGTTGCTTATGGAGACACATCATACCCTGTATGGTTTAGAGAGTTGATCCAAGGTTCGTTGGGGAAAATTGCGTCATCTCCAATGTATTTTACACGAGCTTATGTGTTTCATACGTTTGAACGTGGAAAAAATAGAGCAACTGCGAACTATGGTGTGGTAGTTCAAGCCGGGGACACATATTTTTATGGCATTATACAAGACATTTTTCAAGTGCAATTCCCTGGTTTGGTTAACTTAAAGTGCACCCTTTTCAAATGCGAGTGGTTTGATCCAGTTGTCGGGCGAGGGGTTCGAGTAGGAAAATTTGGTGTCATCGATGTTAACGGATCGCGTTCTTATGCAAAGTACGATCCATTTGTCCTTGCATCACAAGCGGATCAAGTTTGTTTCATTCCATATCCACGTGTCAGAAAAACAGGGATCTCATGGTTATCTGTGCTTAAAATAGCTCCCAGAGGAATGATAGTTGAATCTGACGACGCTCCTATGCAATATGAAAATGCCGTGGATCTAACAACTCCAGAACAAGATATAGACAACATCATTCTTATAGATGTGCAAAATCGAGAAGCTGAAATACCTCCGGATGCTACCGATGCAGAAAACCCCGAAGACGATTTCGCAAACGAGAGTGGAGAAAGTACCGATAAGGATGACGAGAACTCAAATGACGATTCAGAGTGAATCATATATTACTTTGTCTTTTTATTTCATTTGTATAACAACATTTTTATTTGTATGCTAGATAATTTAAATTTGCAAATTTTTCTAATTTTTAGAATATTTTTATGATATAAAAATTTTAATTTTAAAAAAATCATATCAGCATTTTTATTTGTATGCCGGATAATTTAAATTTGCAAACCTATACATTTTCGAATTTTTCTAATACGTAGAATATTTTTAATTTATAAAAAATTTAATATAAAAAATATTTAAGGTCGGCGCTAATTCGACGCTAATTTAGCATCGAATTAGCGTCGAACTAGCCCAAAATGATGCATTCGACGCTAAATCGATGCTAATTTAGGGGTTTGGTTCGGAGAGTAGCGTCGAAGTAGCGTCAAATGCATCATTTTGGGCGTCAAATTAGCGTCGTAATGACCCCATATGTAGAAATTGACGCTAATTCAACGCTATCGTTGAACCAAAAACCCTAAATTAGGGTATCCGGTAAAATTTTTAGCATCAGAGTGAAGCATATGTAGTTACGATTGAATCTTAGTAGCGAATACATAAGAATTTATTCATAATTAAATTAATTACATGTAATATATCAAGATTTCAAATAACTATATAGTTTTACATATAAGTTCATACCTTAATTATATGAACTCATATAAGTAACTACGAAAAATTTCAAAATTGAAAAATATTCGGAAATAAGAAAGAATGAAATGGCTAAGATTGTTTTCGTATCAGTGACGGTTTCGTTACCCAATATCAAAAACAAAGCATTTAGCGTCGATCTAGAGTCAAATTAGCATCGGAAAGGAAAATTTAGACGCTAATTCGACGCTAATAGCGTCGAATTAGCGTCGAATTAAGATTTTCTGATGCTAATTCGACGCTAAATCAAACAAATTTGGTACTTAGGGTTTAGGGTTAGAATGTAAACCGCATGGAATTTTTGGTTTTGACGCAAAATTGACGCTATATTGAATTAATTTGATTTAACCAATGGCGGTAAACCGAAAAATTTCAAACAGATTTTGGTCAAACCGATAGAACAAAAATTGAAATTTTTTAAACCATTCGACGCTAATTAGCGTCGGATCACGGTTTTATTTTAATCGAATAGACCCTTCTTCTTCTTCTTCCTCACTTCCGCCGTCTTCTTCTTCTACCACCGTCTTCCTCTTCTTCCTCACTTCCGCCGGAACAGCTCTCTCTCTCCCTCCCACCACCGCGCATCTCTCTTTCTCTCTCTCCCCTCTCTCCACAGCCGGCTAGATCTCTCTCTCCCTCCCACCACCGTGGCTGCCTCTCTCTCTCTCCCCTCTCTCCATTGCCGGCTAGATCTCTCTCTCCCTCCCACCACCGCGGCTGCCTCTCTCTCTCTCGGCCTACCACCACCGTCGACTGCCTCTCTCTCTCTCGGTCTCTATGGTAAAAAAAAATATATATTAGTAATTTTTTATATATAAATGGTAATTAAATTTGATGGTAATTTAATATAAAATAGATTTACGAAATATATAGGAATTAAATTTTAGGATGTTTGATATGAAATAGATTTTAAAAAATATATAGGAAATATCTTTTAGGAAATTTGATATTAAATAGATTTTAGGAAATATATAGGAAATAAATTTTAGGCAATTTGATATGAAATAGATTATAAGAAATATATACGAAAAATAGTTTAGGAAATTTGATATGAAATAGATTTTTTAGGAAATTTTGATATTAACAAAGTTGATTTTAAATAGATTTTAGGAAATATGTAGAAAATAAATTTAGATTTGATAAGTTACTAATTTATAAATTTGGCAAAAATAAAATCGAATTTATGAATTTATATTTTATGAAATTTATTTATGTAAAGTAAAATAAAAGAATTTATCAATTTTTTGAAAAATATGGATTTATGTGTTTGTATTTATAAAATTTATGAATTTATGAATTGTTCTTCAAAATTTCTATAACAATTGTTTTAATTAATTTATGAATTTATATTTTACATGTTTTAATTTAATAATTTTGTTTTATTTTATAGGCGGATGGATCACCTCTTTCATACGGTCAGTTATTTGGCGACGATGTTACGGTTCCCGGATCCGATGGTCGACGCGGATCCGGATCAGCATCGGGGTCCGGTTCGCAGGCTGCGAACTATCGTCCTCGGGCTCCGACACGGGCTCCGCCATGGGCTTCGCCACCGCCACCGCCACCGCCTCAGCCAGAGCCAGAGACACAGCCAGAAGAAGACGAAGCACACCCTTCTGATGAGCACTCTGAGCCGCCACCGGCAAACGCGCCTCTCATTATGCGGATTACCGAGCTTCTCCGCCAACCTGGACGAGAGACACGGGTCCAGAGTCTCCATCCGATGAGGCCTCCTGGTACGTTATGGTATGATTACATCTTTTACAATATTACTAATTAAAAAACGCTAATTTTGGTTATTTAATTTTTAATTACAAATTATAATTAAATCATTGTAAATTTTTTTTTAACAGGTTTAGCGATAACAAAGTATCGCGTTCGGTCACCAAGGCCATCGCGGCCTATTTCACGATGCCCCATGCTAATTGGAGCCAGACTCCGCAGCATGTTCGGGATATTTGGTTCGAGTCATGGGCGGTAAGTCATTTTATATTATTTATTTTTATTAATTGAAGTATTTAATTTTAAATATATTCATAACATTATTCGTATTTTTGTAGCAAGGGTGGCACTGGGAGGAATTCTGTACTTTCGAAGTGCGAGCGGAGTTCGAGCGTAAGGCGCTAAAGCGTCAAAACGGCAACGTCGGGAACTTGAAGAAAGCGTGGCGCGCGAAAGGCGATGCGGGGAGGCCGATAGGGATGGATCCCGATGTTTGGGAGGACCCCCATTCAGTTGTTAGATCGGGAAAGTGTTCTGCAGCCCGTCTTACGCCGGTGGCCGAAGGAGATGGACCTTCAAAGCATTGTGCGGGTCAATCATCATACGCCACAGTACGTGAAATGACCTCACCAAAAAATTCAAAATTTTTCCCTCCAGATTATTATCATCACAGATAATAATCCTCAATGGGTCAACAACCAAGCAACGCGGAACAATAAACATCAACAACATTTCCAATTTAACAACTCCATACTTTATTAAATAGCAAACCAGTTCAACCAATCAACCAATATCAATAAACAATATCTAATGACTAACAACCTAACAATTCCATAGAATGAAAATCCAAGTGAGACCCTAAATCATCTCTTCTTCCTCGCCACGATTCCACGATCACAATTTCTCTTTACCTGCAACACATGGCAAAAAGAGTTGCGTGAGTATTATCACAAATACTCAGCGACGCGGTCATCCCGTCTACAGGCTATTTAAATACAAGTATAAACAACCAACACAATACCAGGATGATCACAGAACAAGCATACATGACCAAGCAACAAAACCAATCCAGAATACACCGTGTTGATCAACAGGACTCACTGTGTCGATCGACACAACCACTAGGTGTCGATCGACACAACCACTAGGTGTCGATGATCAGTGACCCCGTGTCGCTCGACAGGATCCACTGTGTCGATCGACACAACCGCTAGGTGTCGAAGAACACAGGCCCCGTGCCGATCGACACACCACCTCGGTGTCGATCGACACGACGTCGCAGAGCCCAGAATCGAGTCAATCCTCACACGACTCGAATCTGATGCGATCTGTCGAGTCTCCTGCACAAAACCACGCACAAAACACACGAAAACCACCAAGCAATCGTCCCCTATACTTATACGAGCCTACGGTCACGCACTCACCTTGATTAGGATTGAAAAGGATGAAGAACGCGAAGAACGAGCGAAGAACACCAAGAACAACCTCTGATTCCGTCCGCACAGACCCGAAATTAGAACAGCAACAACCTCCTTCTCGTTCTATCTCCACTCACGATCAAATCCCTCAAGAACAATTCCCAAAAATCACCCAACCCTTGATTCCTGACAATCCTCCCAATCCTCTGGTTTTCTCTCTGAAATTCGGCCAACCCCAGAGAAAAACGCGACTGACCCCTTAAATACCCGTGCCCTAGGGTTTCCCTAAACCGATCGCCAAACCGCGCGATCAAGAACCGAACCTGTCGGTCTAATTTCAACCCGTGTCGATCGACATACACCGCTGTATCGATCGACACACCCACCAAAATTCCACTTTTTGGTTCACGGGTGTAACAGTACGCATCAACATGGTAATATTTTAATTAACTTAATTTATTTGATTTATTTTAAATATTTATTTATTATATATTTTATTTTTATCTATGTTTATTTTTGTTTAACAGGCTGCCGGCGGTGATCTTCCTCCGATGCACAAAGTGATGGAGAAAACTCATCGGAGGAAGGATGGGACGTTTGTTACCGCTTAAGCAGAACAAACGTTCAACGCGTACAACACACGACTGTCACAGCTAGACGAATTTGTCCAGTCTACGATGGGTGTCCAAGATTTGGATAGACTATACGAGGAGGTAATTTTTTAGATTCTTTTAATATATTTAAAATGATTTTTTATTACAATTTTTTGTATAACATTTTTATTTTATAGGTTGCAAGGACGAACGATGGGTGTTGGATCCATCAGGGATGTCCCAGCAGCTTCTACGTCTGCTCGATTTTCCTACACGTCGGGTCCGTCTCAGCCGGAATTGACGAAACAGTTGGATGCTGCTAACAGTAGGATTTCGCAGCTAGAGACGCACATAGAGACTAGACTCGGAGCATTGACCAGTCTTTTCAACATCATCGCAGAGGATCATCTGACATTAGCAACTGCCTTGCAAGGATTGCAGTTTCCTCCACCGCCTCCTCCACCTGACGACGGTCCGAGACGACGTAATCAACCTAAGGACTCAACAACCGCCTCCTCATTAGCGTTTTAATTTTTTTGTATCGGATAATTTAATTTTTGTAATATTATTAATTTTTAATATATTTTATAATTTAAAAAAAAATTTAATATATTTTATAATTTAATTTTTAATATATTTTATAATTTATAATTTATATTTAAAAAAAATAAATGTTAATAACAACGCTAATTCGACGCTAATTAGCGTCGAATTAGCGGCGTCTACACGAAAGGGTTCGACGCTAATTCGACGCTAATTAGCATCGAATTAGCGTCGTACGCTTTGCATCGACCTTGATCGATCCTAAATCGATGCTAATTAGCGTCGAATTAGCGTCGAACAGTAGCGTCGTTTTAGCGTCGAATTTTTGTCCGCCGCTAATATAGCGTCGAATTCGCGTCGAAAATGATTTAGCGTCGACGGTTTAGCGTTGAAACGTACTTCAACGCTAAGACGTTTTAGCGTCGTTTTAGCGTTGAATACTGCCGACGCTAAAGCGCTGTTTTCTTGTAGTGTTTGTGCTTAATGTGAAATCAGAATATTTTGAAACCAACAACTATATTCTATATCAAAACTTAAAATTATGTTAAATTTTTTTTTTATAGAGAACTTTTATTTTTGTAAAGCATTTCTGTTTTTTTTTGCTTTAGCTACACATAATTTTGTTGTAACATAGACATTACTTTGTGTTAAATGTGAAATCAAAATATTTTGAAACTAACAACTATTGTCTATATCAACATTTAAAATTATGTTAATTTTTTTTTGGTTTATAGAGAACTTTTATTTTTGTAAAACATTTATTACAAGTTAATTTTCTTTTTTAATAGAAAATTTCTGTTTTTTTTAAGTTCAATTTTTTTCTATTTTTACAAGTTTTTCCATTTAATTCTTAAAAGAGTAAAATAAAATATATGGATAATTGGATATTAAAACTACAAGCAAATTGGAAAATTATTTTCTTTTAATGCTACTCGCAACCTATAAAACAAGTTTGATAACAAATTTAATGGCTTAAAGCTAAAGGTGGAGCATAATAACAGAGTTGAGAGATTGTTAATATGGCTAAAGAAGAGAATAGGGTGGATGAGCAAACATGTTATACTACAAATGCTATAATTTTGTTGTCGTAAGAAAGATAAAATAATAGAATTTGTTTTACATTGATTAATTGGTATCTACATTGTGCTTTAATAGTTAGTTCCAGTGAGATAAAATTAACCAGATATCAATAGATTTAGTCTAGCATATCTTTAATATTTGAATTAGAGACTCAATGGATTGTTGTCAAAGAAAAAAAAAGATTATAAGAGGTAATTTAGAGTTTGAGAGTAAAACAGAAAGAGTATAATATACTTAAAAATCAGTTGGATTACGTACTGGATTGGCTTTGTAACATCCCAGTTTCAGGAACTATGTGATGCATGCGGAGAGGCTTAAGAGAATTGATTTGGCTACCTATATCACCAAAGTGCACTTATCTTTTCTGTCACACATCCAGAGAGAACTCCAGAGTTAAGCGTGCTTGGGATAGAGCAATTTAAAGATGGGTGACCTACTGGGAAGTAATTTCCAGTACCGAGTGATTGAGGACAAAACACGGGGAAAAATCACGTGGTGATTTGCAGGGTCAGTAAACAAGTCTTTCGAGCCTCCCGGACTAACGTACCGACCGTCGGACAGGAGTGGCCCCACGGGCCGAGAGTGGGCGTGGGGCCCATTGGGAGATGAGGATTTCTCCTGAGGGGATGAGGATTTCTCCTGAGGGGATGAGGATTTCCCCTATATGTTATTGAGAGATGAGGATTTCTCTCGAGGGGATGAGGATTTCCCCTGCATACCGATAGCTCGACGGCGGTCGGGACGTTACAAGTGGTATCAGAGAGAACCCTGAAGAGTGTGTGAGTCACACTGTCGGGGGTAACGATCCTGGCACGCAACGAGGACGTTGCGATCAGTTAGTGTGGGTGATTGTAACATCCCGGTTTCAGGAACTATGTGATGCATGCGGAGAGGCTTAAGAGAATTGATTTGGCTACCTATATCACCAAAGTGCACTTATCTTTTCCGTCACACATCCAGAGAGAACTCCAGAGTTAAGCGTGCTTGGGCTGGAGCAATTTAAGGATGAGTGACCTACTGGGAAGTAATTTCCAGTACCGTGTGATTGAGGACAAAACACGGGGAAAGATCATGTGGTGATTTGCAGGGTCAGTAAACAAGTCTTTCGAGCCTCCCGGACTAACGTACTGACCGTCGGACAGGAGTGGGCCCACGGCCCGAGAGTGGGTGTGGGGCCCATTGGGAGATGAGGATTTCTCCTGAGGGGATGAGGATTTCCCCTGTATGTTATTGAGAGATGAGGATTTCTCTCGAGGGGATGAGGATTTCCCCTGCATACCGATAGCTCGACGGCGGTCGGGGCGTTATAGGCTTTGTGTGTGGTTATATCATCAAAGTGTATCTGAAACACTAATAATCATCAATAACTTTTCAAGTTGAAATGTCTTTGATGGATTTTGAACATGTAGTGGTAGTTGCAAATATTCAACAAAGCCAATCTTCTATGAGAAAGTAAAATTTAAGTATCATGAGTCTGGATTAAAACTCTACATATTTGAAGTAATTAAACTGAGTTCTTCTAATAATTTTAAATTTTACAGTCGATTAAATAAATATGTTTGACAAACTGTTTTTGAAGAACTACAAAATTAGTTAAATGTAGAACAGTTATATAATTATCAATTGATTTTAAACATATAAATCTACAAATGATCTCATTTGACTTTTGTCTAGGGAATACATTGAGAGTAGATGTTTATAGCCTAGATGAAAAAACAGAGAATCTGAAGATGTTTGCCAACTAACTTCAATAAAGTGTAGATTGAACAAATACAAATTAACGATACAAATTCATAAATTAATTATCTAATTTTCTACGATTGCTTCATTTTTTTACCCTTATATTTTTGCATCCGTATATGTCAATACCTGCTAATTTAAAAATTAGTAAATCCAAATATATATTAAACTCATCGATAAAACAAACTCACGCGTAGCGTGGATATAAAATCTAGTCTATATATATAATAGGATATTTTTTTCTCCTCTAAAAGGATCCACGTCAGCCTTTTTTTACTCTTATTGTGGGTCCCACAAAAAATTACGTTTATCTTTATTTTACGACTCCTCAAACATGAGACAGCTTTCCACTATTGAAATCCAACTCTAATCTCTTCCCTGAGATAAAGCTAAACAAGCAAAATTCCAATTCAAGTGAAGCGAATACAAGGATTCTTTACACACAATCAATCCTTCGATATTAATCTATCCAGGCGCAAATGATTCCTTAACCCAAATCGATCAATTCCTTCGCGAATTCGATCCATGTGGCAGCCATTCCGACCACCTCTTCCATCTACGATTTGTTCAATCACTTAGATACACGACTTTTTCTTCTCACATCATTGATAGAAATGGATTTCCTAATGGCTCTGATACTCAGACTCTTGACGTAAAGTACTTTTCCTCCCTTGACTTTATCCGCTTCTGTAATTCACGCATGGCTAATATCTCCTAGATCCTTTTCATCAGGTGATAACTCTCAAGAAAATACGATCTTTGATTACCCGTTTCTGTGATTCTGCAACACCAAGCTTCTGCAGTATTTTTTAGCCGATATGGATCTTCAAGCTCTCAAGTGATGTTTCTCCTTCGCTATTTTCAGGTTCAAACCCCAACAACTATTGTTCTCTTCTCCTTCCCTTGAAATTCTCTAAATTGTGTACCTTATTTCGTGTTTCTAAAACTCTTCTGCAATCCCAAAGCTTCAATTTTGAATTTCGTATTTCTGACTGGAAAATTCAACCCCTCAATTTGGTCTTACAGAATTTTGGAAGAACAAATTGTGTTCTAACGTTGAAATTGCAGGTAAGCAGAGAGAATCATTAGATTATGGAGGAAGTTGCTTTGGGTTATTTGAGAAGCGAGAGTTGATCCAACAAAAGGTTGAAGCAGCACCAGTGAAGGTGCACTCATATTATTTCCCATCACATCAGAAATCGCAGAAGCTCCACTCTTGAAAAATTCCTCCCAAGAAAGCTTCTTCAATCTCAGCGATAAGTGAGTCTTTTAAACGTTTTTGTCACTCTCAAATTAGAGTGATTGATTGACCTAATAGTTTGATTCTATTGTAAAAAGATTCATTGCTTGCTTGAATTTTAGGATTAGATTATTGGTGCTGGTAGTGTCTGTTATGGTGCTTCTTGGAAATTATTAGGAACGATGGAATGGAAGATCAATATAGCGTTCTTATCACACTTGCTGATCAGTCCGCAGCAGATGGTTAATTTTTTTGAAACTGCATGTGGTGTTGTGTCTGTCATTGTCTATGGAGACCGTGAAAAGCAAGCACTGAATACTTATCCTGATTTCGTTCTTAACCATAAGTCTAAAAGAATCTCTACAAGCACTAATGTACCGGCTAAATTCTGTTATGCTGAGTTCTATTTAATGTTTTTGTTGCTTCTTCTTCTTCAGATATGTCATGCTCAGGCTTGTGGTTCAATGGTAACAGAGGAGCAAGCACATGCAATGTTGATACCAAAGGAATATATCTTGATGGGTTATGGATTAATTATTGTCCTGTCAGGTGAGTGGTTCTCCTTCTCGTTCTTCCATTGGATTTTCAGAGCATGATCAATGGTGGGTTTTAAGGGGTTGTTATGAATATAAAATTATTAAAATTTAAGTAAAAGGAAGAAAGAGAGTGTAAAATTTGAGTAAAAGGAAGAAAGAGAGTGTTTTTGGTAATATAAAATTGAGTAAAGAGAAGATATAGTTTTTAATTTTTGGAGAGAGAGTTGCTAAAATTGATAATTTTAGAGAAGTTGTTATGAAATAATGGGGTGTATTAAAATATAAAATTAATAAAAATTGAGTAAAAGGATGAAAGAGAATGTATAAAGTTGAATAAAAGGATGAAAGAGTGTGTGTTTTAATAATTTTATATTCACTAACAACCCTTAAAATTCCCTATAACCCTTAACAACCCTTAAATAATGTGTTTTCGTTGTTCATTTATTGACACTGCTTGCATGTTTCTGGCATATAGAAATAATGGATTTTTGTTCTCAATTTTTTTAAGGCCTTACCTACAAATACGCTTGGGCCTCAACATGATTGAATTAAAATCAATAATTTAGGCCCACCTACAGGACATCAAGTATTGGTGTATTCATCCTCACAGTTTATTGGTCATCAAGTATTATGATTAAGGTACTTAAATGCATTACTTTGTGCTTACCTTTCTATTTCTCTTCATCCTCACACTATAAAACCTCTTTACCATCGAAACCTTACCACTACTCAAAACCAAAAATCTCTTCACACTTAACTTTCGAAAATACAGATATGGCTGCCATTGATGTTGTTTCAATCCCTGCTCAAATAGACTACTCCACTTTTGATGATTTACGTCTTCGTCGCTCTTCTCAACACGTTTTTGGCCGACTCTTACGATTTTGGGATGCACGAAATATCAAAAAGGAGGGTGAATTCATGGGCATAGTCCTCCTCTTGCTCGATGAAAAGGTATGATATGAAAATCTCCTTTGAATAATTGTATTTTATATGTTTATTGTTCTTTCTTAGTTTATCCACAATTCTTTAGTGTTAATATTGTAACACAGTTTCGTATAGAGATACAATAATCTAGAGTGATTTATTGATTCATGTGTTACTATAATGAGTACTCTGGTTTATTAGTGTTGTTAATGGTTTCCATTTAGGTCATAGTCAAGTTCGTGATCTTATTTTTGCCAACAAGAAAATAGCATCTAAAAATCTCCTTTGGTTTATTGATTCATCTGTTACTCCGATGAGTACTCTGATTTTTTATTGTTGTTGTTAATGGTTTTCATTTAGATTATAGTCAACTTCGTGATCTTAAAATCGCCTTTGCTTGTATATATAACCTGATAGATAAATCGTGTGATAAAGTGATTTGGGAGGACTTAATTGTACCGACATTTTTAAGATAATAGATCATTTTAAGTGTACCTAGATGCAAAAGAAGGAGACAAACATGATGTAACACTTGTTTGCGGGTGCGTAAATCATAAAAGAAACAAATAATACATAATGAATAAAAATACCGATTAAAATAAATAAAAAGACGAATGATAAAAAAAAAAGAAGGTATACGAATTGAAAAAAAAAGTAGAAATGTTATAGAACCTCAAAAGTTTAAAAAAAATAAATAAAAATCTATATGAAAACTTATTTTATCAATATCATAAAGAAAATGGAAATTTTCGACCTATGACGCCATTGGTACTCTCCAAGTGTATATAGTAAAAATTTATATAAGTTAAAAATAATAATATTATATTTATAATTAAGTTAATATTGTATAAAGTTTGGCAAGTATAAATCTCTAAGAGAAGTAATACGATGACATTAATAAAATACAATTATCAATCGTGTACTTATTTGATGGTTCACAACATTATTTATAGTTTTTATGAGGTTATTAACATAAATTTACTCTTTTCTGATTCAACTATATAGTATTTTAATTGTTTTTATTTTCTATCACATAATTCATAAATATCATAATGGGTTAAAACATATATTGTTCTCTGTTATTAAGAATATTATTTAAATTTTGATGATGTATATTTTTGGATTTTGCATGATATGAATTAGAACATGAAAATTCTGATATAAACGGACTTCTACTGATTTTAGAATTTATGTTAAATAGTATTTTAAAATTCAGCATATTACTGATTAAAACTTAAATATTTATTTAATTAATATTTATTGTCCGCGAATCCTATTATAGTTATTATATAATCATTGACTTCTGCGCTTAATTAGGAGAACGTGACATAATTAAATGTCTTGAGAGATCTTAATGTAATATGCCTTGAGAACGTGACATATTTCATTCATTTTTGCAAGAAGTTGGAGGGCTTACAAAAGAATTTGTATTTTGTATTATTAGTCATCACTAGATTTTATATCCACGTTACGCGTGGGTTTGTTTTATCGATGAGTTTAATATAAATTTGGATTTACTAATTTTTAAATTAGCAGGTATTGACATATACGGATGCAAAAATATAATGGTAAGAAAATGAAGCAATCGTAGAGAATTAAATAATTAATTTACGAATTTGTATCGTTAATTTGTATTTGTTCAATCCACACTTTATTGAAGTTAGTTGGCAGACATCTTCGGATTGTCTGTTGTTTCATCTAGGCTATAAACATTCTACTATCAATGTATTCTCAAAACAAAAGTCAAATGAGATCATTTGTAGATTTATATGTTTAAAATCAATTGATAATTATATAACTGTTCTACATTTATTTAATTTTGTAGTTATTCAAAAAAAGTTTGTCAAACATATTTATTTAATCGACTGTAAAATTTAGAAGAACCCAGTTTAATTACTTCAAATATGTGGAGTTTTAATCCAGACTCATGATACTTAAATTTTACTTTCTCATAGAAGATTAGCTTTGTTGAATATTTGCAACTACCACCATATGTCCAAAATCCATCAAAGACATTTCAACTTGGAAAGTTAGTGATGATTATTAGTGTTTCAGATACACTTTGATGATATAACCACACACAAAGCCAATCTAATACGTGGTCCAACTGATTTTTAAGTATATTATACTCTCTCTGTTTTACTCTCAAACTCTAAATTACCTCTGATGATTTTTTTTTCTTTGACAACAATCCATTGAGTCTCTAATTCAAATACTAAAGATATGCTAGACTAAATCTATTGATATCTGGCTAATTTTATCTCACTGGAACTAACTATTAAATCACAATGTAGACACCAATCAATCAATGTAAGACAAATTCTATTATTTTATCTTTCTTACAACAACAAAATTCTAGCATTTATAGTATAAAATGTTTGCTCATCCACCCTATTCTCTTCTTTAACCATATTAACAATCTCTCAACTCTGCTATTATTCTCCACTTTTAGCTTCAAGCCATTAAATTTGTTATCAAACTTATTTTATAGGTTGCCAGTAACATTAAAAGAAAATAAATTTACTAATAAAATTTGATGATCTTTAATGTTAGGATTATCAAGTAAAATTCAATGTTTCCAATTTGCTTGTAGTTTTAATATCCAATTATCCATATATTTTATTTTACCCTTTTAAGAATTAAATGGAAAAGCTTGTAAAAATAGAAAAAATTGAACTTGAAAAACATAAATTTTCCATTAAAAAAGAAAATTAACTTGTAATAAATGCTTTACAAAAATAAAAATTCTCTATAAACCAAAAAAATTAACAAAATTTTATATGTTGATATAGACAATAGTTGTTGGTTTTGATTTCAAATTTAGCACAAAGTAATGTCTACGTTACAACAAAATTATGTGTAGCTAAAGCAAAAAAAAAACAGAAATGCTTTACAAAAATAAAAGTTCTCTATAAACAAAAAAAAATTAACATAATTTTAAATGTTGATATGGAATATAGTTATTGGTTTCAAAATATTCTGATTTCACATTAAACACAAAGTAATCTCTACGTTACAATAAAATTATTTGTAGCTAAAGCAAAAAAAAAAGTAAAAATTTAAACCTTAGAGGCTTGAACATAGGTTGTTGAGCTCAAAAGAAGCTTGAAACTCTATATCCATAGAGCTAAGTCTGAATGTAATAATAATGGCGCAACAATAGTATATGAAAGATTGTGTAACAATAGAGAATAGGAGAAATTATGTCAATGAATAGAAAATATATGAGGAACAATGGGAAACGAAGAAAAAATAAAGAAACAAATTCACACCTCATGTTATAAAGAAAAAACTTACAAAACTAAAAGGTATTTCACCATCTACAAAAAGAAAGTAACACTAAAGAAAAGTTACCAGCTAGGTTTTTGTTAGAATCGATGTTTTTATTATATTTGACGGATAAGACTTTTTTGAAAAAACCTACAAAAACAAACCAAGAACAAATAATTAAAATTGAGAAGAAAACTACCCCCTCTGTTTTTTATATAATTGATTTTGTAGAGTTTTCACACATATTAAAAAAATATATTAAATTGTAAATTTAAATATATTATTTTTTGTGCTATACAACTTTTTGTAACTTTTAACCAATAGTAATTAAATAAAATCAATTAATATGTCTTGAAAAAAAAAGTTTCTAAAACATCAAGTATTTGAAAACGGAGCGAGTGTATCTTATGTGTATTAGAAAAAACAACGAACAAACGAATGGAGAAAAAAATAAACACCAACAAAAAAATCGTTAGAAACATTAGAACATAATATCAAACCTAAAAAAGATGAAAACTGTAAAATTAGTTTTGCATTGAATCGATAAAGCAAATATATATATATATATATATATATATAAATTCGGGCCACACTTATCTTCTGTAATAATCGAATAGAAAAAGAATATTTTTTATTTATCATAATACATATATTTCTTTTTTAATACTTTTTTGAATACTAATTGTAATAGATTTTCTTGTTTGATAAATTATTTTCTATTTGACAACTCTAAGAAATTTTCCTAATTTGAATATTTGACATAGCAACACTATTGATTGATTTAAATCATATGTGGACAGCTACGCGTGGGTTTATTTTATCGATGAGTCTAATATATATTTAGACTTGCTAATTTTTAAGTGATATATACGTCGACGTATACGAATGCAAAAGTGCAATGGTAAAAAGATGAAAATATCATATATAATTAATTAATTACTTTATCATAAATAGTAATTTGTATCGGTTAGTAATTTATAATAAATACTAATTATAAATAATATTTCATGATTCTTTCTGTATATTTGGCAATAATTCACGAAGTCTGTGATTCAAATAGTAAAGTATGCAAGACTAAATCCATATATTTTTGGTTAATTTTATCCCACTAAAACTAAATATTAAAAGCATGTAAACACAAATTGATTAATATACATTTTTTCTATTATTTTACCCTTTTTGTTGAGAAAATATTTTTTACCTTTATTAGTTGTGACAATAAAATTCTAACATTTGTAGTTTGACATGTTTGTTCATCCACCTATTGTCATCTTTACCATATCAGCAATCTCTCAACTATCATTCTCCAATTTCAACTTCAACCCATTAAATTTTTCATCATGTTTGCTTTCTAGGATGGTAATAACATTTGGCACTAATTGATTTTACGATTGTCAAATAAAATTCAATGTTTCCATTTTTTTAGCTTTAATATCCATATATTCTATTTTACCCTTTTAAGAATTAAATAGCTTATAAAAAAATTTCAAACTGAACTGAAAAAAAAAACAAAAAAAAATTAACTTATACTAAACGCTTTTAAAAATTAGAAATTTTCTATTCACAATAGAAAAAAATTAACTTAATTCTCAATTTTGATGTGGACTATAATTATTGGCTATTTAAAATTCTATATGGACTATCTTAACATCATGTAGGTTCAACCTTTTTTTCACTAATAAATTTTGACACTATTTGATGTTAAGATTATCAAGTAAAATTCAATGATTCCAATTTGTTTTTAGCTTTAATCAAGTAGGTTCAACCTTTTTTCACTAATAAAATTTGACGCTATTTGATGTTAAGATTATCTAGTAAAATTCAATGATTCCAATTTGTTATTAGCTTTAATCATACATAGATTATATTTTACCTTTTTAATGATATATTTATTTTCTTATATGGAAAATTTTGTAAGAAAAATAAAATAAAATTTAAAATAAATAGAAGTTTTCTATTAACGATTAAAAAAAATTTAACTTACACTAAATGTTTAAAAAATAGAAGTTAATATCTTGAAAAAAAAAATAGCCAAACTCATAATATGAATCCAACTATAAAGGACAAAAGTAGTTAACATATTTTTATTCATTGTCAAAATATATTATAACAACTGATAATTGTTACCACAATTCAATTTCTGACTATCTTTCTTTCCATATTTTTTTATGTAAACTCCTTCTTCCACCTTCTCAATATATTTTTAAAATATATTGTTAAAACTTTAGATTTAAGAAAATATATTTTTAAAATATATTATTTCTTTCTATATTTTCACTCCGCCAAGTTGGATAACCAAATGTGGTAGCACCTTTTAAATAATAGTTTGGTTGACAAAAAAAAGTTAAATATTTTGTTATATTTAATAGAAAATCATATCATAGTTTCCTTACCTCCTATGCTATTTCATATTATCAAAACTACATTACAATTAAGAATGTTTTCTAATTTATCCGATTAATGTAAATGTTGATGTGGACCAATAGAATTTTGTTTTTAAATCCTATGTTTGATAAGGATTATTTTTCCAACGGTAGCTAGGTGAATCATGTTTGAAGTTAGTTTATGGTGGTATTATAACAATAGCTAGATATAAACAAATAATATTTACCATATAGGTCTTTGTTCATGTTGACTGTTTCTTCAAATTCTGCAAAAGAACGGATTCTAAACTTTTGCCTTTCAATCAAGTGGCCACCATCGACGACCTTATACAACTTTCCTAGCAGGGTGAATTGGATAAAAAATTGTGAGAAGACACCATGTAGCTTGTATTGTTATTAATGGCTAAACTTTTTTTTTATCTTGTAGATTTCACCGGGTTTGATCTTTCCCTTATAGTAGCCTATTCGGTTTGCCGTAATGAATGCTTGGATCAAGATTGACTGCATAAATTCATGTTAGAAGGTTTTTAGTTATGATTTACTAAAACGTTTACTTATTATATATCTCATTCTCACTATATATAGAAAATACAAATAGTAATCATTAAATAAATAATGAGATTGTAAGGATAAAGAAACATCGATTAAATAAAGTTTTGATCAAAGAAAAGTTTAGGACTTGGGACACAAGTATGTCAATTAACAACATATAAGTCTTAAATGCTGCAGATATGATTATGTCAAGTATCTCAATGGTTTGAGAAACCATGATGATGAGAATTCTGCTAAACGTAACAATTATGTGACAGATTTTATATTTAGACATAAATCAGTTTTCAATTTTTAATTACCTTTACTCGATGAGCAACAACTCGAAAGTGGATGACCCTGAAAACAATTTCCTTGTTAGTAAAATCTTTTTCAAGATCGTCAAAAACCAAGTATGGAAAAACATGGATGGAAGGAGAAGAAGCTACATTTGGTGCCACTAAAACACTCAAAGAACTCTATTTTAAGTTAAGAAGAATCTATATTGTGTTGGTAGAAGATGTGGGGATAAAGTGCTTACATAGAACCGAGAATTAATTTTCTTCTCTCAATAGTATTAGGAACTTTTGAATTTTCTTTTCCCAAAAATAATAGGAACTAATCCCGATTTTTTTTTCCCATGTTTAGTAATATTTATTATTTTTTATATTAATTGGATATTGAAACTTAGTGTAGAATATATGGGCTCCTATTATTATTAATCTACTATTTAATTGTTATTATTTCGTTTTTTTAAGGAATATTAAAGAAAGAAAATATCGATTTTTAAATGAAAAGAAAATATTGAAAGAAAAGAAATATCAATTTAAAAGAAAAATAAATATTGAAAAAGGACATGTATCTTTATGATTGGCATTATCAATTTAAAAAAAAGGAAACAACATTTAAATATGAATTGGAAAAAAAAATAATTAATGATATGTCTAATAGTGATTGGTTGAACTAAATCCTAGGTGGACGGCCTTAGGAAATAGTAGCTTCAACTTTTATATAGTATAGACTAGATTTTGTACCCACGCTACGCGTGGGTTTGTGTTACTAATATACGCGTTTAATATATATATTTAGATTTGCTAATTTTTAAATTAGGTAGACGTAGACATTTACGAATACAAAAGTGTTATGGTAAAAAGTGAAACAATCGTAGATAATTAATTAATTAGTTTACAATAAAAATTAAAAGAAATTTTTAAAAATGCCACTTTTCAAGTGCCATTTTTAAAAAATCCCACATTTTCAAAATATTTGCAAAAATGCCACTTTTTAAAAACTATATATTGATTATATTATTTGTGTTTATGTTAACTATGTTGTATTAGAGTTTAGTTTTGATGGTACAGGGGTAAAAACATTTTTAGGGTTTAGAATTTTAAGATTTAATCTTTTTTTTTTTTGGTCGAAAGATTTAATCTTTTAAAATCCATAATTAGTGGTATTTTTGCAAATAGACAACCCAAAATGGTATTTTTACAAATATACACACCAAAAATGATATTTTTACGTAAGGGTTCACCTCTCATGATTGTGGTATATAAAACTGAATTTTCACCGCTAGGTAGTATAATAAAAAGGTAGTACTAATCTTCCAATTATTGCAGCCATAGGATTCTATTTACAGACACCATACAATCTGTCACAAAATGATGTTGCTGCTAAGTTAGCATCGATGACAAAATACATCAATCAAAATCAATGAGAGAAAAAAATGTTGAAAAAGTAATGATTTTACCAAAATGCAACCAAATAGACTTGAAAACCTCGTTAAATATAACGGTTTTAAAAATGGTTTATTAGAGAGACCTCGTGTTATAGAAAGAAATGTATGTGTTTCACTGAAATCAACCTTAATTTTTTTTTTTATTGTCAAGTTTTGTTTGTCACCCACTCTTTTTTTTTGGTTGGTTAAGAAGATGACAAACAAGAGCTGAAAACGCTCTTTTAGATAACGAATCCGTCAACATATTGAATTTTCGTGGAACAAAAAGAAACAAAAGTTTTCTAAAATGGGTAGTTTACATACTAATCTCGAAAAGAAGGTTATGTATCTCAGTATGTGATTTCTTCTTTCGAAGGAGGTTAAACAAAACCTGAGAATCGGAGCATACGTGTAAGGTCTCAATACCTTTTTCTCGAGCCTTCTGTAGTGCATTGATCACAGCCCATGATTCGGCTGCGAAGACCGATGGAACATTTGATATGGAGTCGACATATTCCTCATTAATGTTCTAAGCTTCATTCTTGAAAAACCATCCTAAGTCCCCTTGCACACTTTCTTTCTCTAAGCAGCATCAGTAAATGAGACCGTATCATTCCCTAGCATATTCCCATTGTAGTTTGAAAGCACGGAGACACTTCTCTTTGGCAGCTCATCTTGAGCAGCTTTCCACTCTTTTACAATCTGCAATTTGCTGGAAATTCAGCAGTTTGTTTTTAAATAATCATGGGCTAAATGTTTATCCAAACGCTCTCTCAGTTCCTCTTCATCACCAATTTTTTTTATACTTGTAAAAAGTTAATGACAGTTAAGAATCTTCTTCTTTCAAGCTTGCAAAGTCATCTTCAAGCTTGCAAAGTCATCGTCTTTCAAGATAATTTTTTCCAAAGTTCTCATTTTTGTACAAACATGTACCTTCAATTTTCATGTTCAAATGGCTACACAAAAGTATAGTTAACTACCATTCATACTTAGTAGTAGAAAAAATTGTTTAAAACAAAATCTAAATAGACATAACACAATATTGTTCCAAAATGACTTCCTTAAAATGTAGTTTCTGAGATAGACTGTGGTGGGAGAAAAATGGATTTGCTCCTTGTAAAATCCAAAGAAAAAAAAAGAAAAAAACAACACGAACTTCAAAATTGCATATATTCAGAAACCAAAGTCAAAAAGGTTTATATTCCTCTCATTCAAGCATCCATGCTTTCTTTGAATGAACTTGCATTTGCTTCTTTATACGGATCTTGCTTTAGTACACAAATCAATTTCAGTACAAATGAAATTGAGTATCATAGAAAAAAGGATATCTATATATTATGTATTCTATTAAATTTCATACATCTTTTGTGTAAAACCTTATTTCTAAGGTCTCATTTTCCTGCGATCTAAGGATATGTTATTGTCTTAAAGAACAAAATATAGCATGAAGAAAGATTTGATGAATAATTTGATGACTAACTAATTAAGGAACTTGAAAATCATGTAAATAACATCAAATGCTTAGACAAACTTCGCATCAAATAATTAGAAGTACATGTGACCCTATTAATCGCAAAATCCATCAAACAAAGCAAATAAATCATCGCGCGGTGAAACAAATACTTTATTTGTCCGAATGAAGTAAAAGAGTTAAATTTTTGTATTTTTTTCATTGTTTCATCATTAGTTAAAGGATCAACACCGAGAACTCCATACCAATTAGCTTCTCCTTTTTCGTTCTTTGATGCAGAGATATAAACACTGATCATCATCAATAATTGTTTGAACCATCAAGCTTAGGATACTAATTCTTAGTCTTGTTAACGATTTTTTTTTCTCCAAATTAATTGAAGAAATTTCCTAAACTCGGACCAATTTTTTCTAATCTCTTTTGTAGTTAATTGAGGATGAATGTAATATCCTATTCTATTGGGATAATAATTGATTAGAATGTGATATTAATTTTGCCTTTATAACAAAATATCTATAATTTTCCTAAATTTTTTGTAAACTTGAAATATTCACGTTTTTTAAAATATTTAAGGCTTTTAAATTAAAGAAATTTCCTAATCTAAAGTTGAAATAGGAAATTAAATCCACAAAAATTTGGAAATTACTTGGAACTATGAGCTAATGATATAAGGAAATCATGTCTTATTTTTCAATTATTATCAACAACAAAACAAAATTAACATAATTCTAAAAATATTTCACGTGGCATGCTACTATAGGTTGAATTAAATCCTAGGTGGACGGCTTTATGAGCTAATAGCTTCAACTTTTATATAGTATAGACTAGATTTTATACCCACGCTACGCGTGGGTTTGTTTTATCGATGAGTTTAATATAAATTTGGATTTACAAATTTTTAAATTAGCAGGGATTGACATATACGGATGCAAAAATATAATGGTAAGAAAATGAAGCAATCGTAGAGAATTAGATAATTAATTTACGAATTTGTATTGTTAATTTGTATTTGTTCAATCCACACTTTATTGAAGTTAGTTGGCAGGCATATTCGGATTCTCTGTTTTTTCATCTAGACTATAAACATTCTACTCTCAATGTATTCCCTAGACAAAAGTCAAATGAGATCATTTGTAGATTTATATGTTTAAAATCAATTGATAATTATATAGCTGTTCTACATTTAACTAATTTTGTAGTTCTTCAAAAACAGTTTGTCAA
Source organism: Arabis hirsuta (assembly GCA_964056655.1). NCBI lineage: Eukaryota > Viridiplantae > Streptophyta > Magnoliopsida > Brassicales > Brassicaceae > Arabis > Arabis hirsuta. The sequence goes on along the minus strand of OZ053303.1, from coordinate 9,491,197 downwards.
ACATATTTATTTAATCGACTGTAAAATTTAAATTATTAGGAAAACCCAGTTTAATTACTTCAAATATGTGGAGTTTTAATCCAGACTCATGATACTTAAATTTTACTTTCTCATAGAAAATTAGCTTTGTTGAATATTTGCAACTACCACCATATGTCCAAAATCCATCAAAGACATTTCAACTTGAAAAGTTATTGATGATTATTAGTGTTTCAGATACCCTTTGATGATATAATCACACACAAAGCCAATCTAGTACGTGGTCCAACTAATTTTTAAGTATATTATACTCTCTCTGTTTTACTCTCAAACTCTAAATTACCTCTCATGATCCTTTTTTTTTCTTTGACAACAATCCATTGAGTCTCTAATTCAAATACTAAAGATATGCTAGACTAAATCTATTGATATCTGGCTAATTTTATCTCACTGGAGCTAACTATTAAAGCACAATGTAGACACCAATCAATCAATGTAAAACAAATTCTATTATTTTATCTTTCTTACGACAACAAAATTCTAGCATTTGTAGTATAACATGTTTGCTCATCCACTCTATTCTCTTCTTTAACCATATTAACAATCTCTCAACTCTGCTATTATTCTCCACCTTTAGCTTCAAGCCATTAGATTTGTTATCAAACTTGTTTTATAGGTTGCCAGTAGCAATAAAAGAAAATAAATTTACTAATAAAATTTGATGATCTTTAATGTTAGGATATCAAGTAAAATTCAATGTTTCCAATTTACTTGTAGTTTTAATATCCAATTATCCATATATTTTATTTTATCCTTTTAAGAATTAAATGGAAAAGCTTGTAAAAATAGAAAAAAACTAAACTTAAAAAAAATAGAAATTTTCTATTAAAAAGAAAATTAACTTGTAATAAATGCTTTACAAAAATAAATGTTCTCTATAAACCAAAAAAAATTAATATAATTTTAAATGTTGATATAGACAATAGTTGTTGGTTTCAAAATATTATGATTTCACATTTAGCACAAAGTAATGTCTACGTTACAACAAATTATGTGTAGCTAAAGCAAAAAAACAGAAATGCTTTACAAAAATAAAAGTTCTCTATAAACAAAAAAAAAATTATCATAATTTTAAATGTTGATATGGAATATAGTTGTTGGTTTCAAAATATTCTGATTTCACATTAAGCACAAAGTAATCTCTACGTTACAATAAAATTATTTGTAGCTAAAGCAAAAAAAAAGTAAAAATTTAAACCTTAGAGGCTTGAACATAGGCTGTTGAGCTCAAAAGAAGTTTGAAACTCTATATCCATAGAGCTAAGTCTGAATGTAATAATAACGGCGCAACAATAGTATATGAGAGATTGTGTAACAATAGAGAGTATGAAAAATTACGTCAATGAATAGCAAATATATGAGGAACAATGGGAAACGAAGAAAAAATAAAGAAACAAATTCACACCTCATGTTATAAAGAAAAAACTTACAAAACTAAAAAATATTTCACCATATAAAAAAAAAAGTAACACTAAAGAAAAGTTACCAGCTAGGTTTTTGTTAGAATCGATGTTTTTATTATATTCGATGGATAAGAATTTTTTGAAAAACTTACAAAAACAAAAACAAACCCAGAACAAATAATTAAAATTGAGAAGAAAACTACTCCATCTGTTTTTATATAATTGATTTTCTAGGATTTTCACACATATTAAAAAAATATATTAAATTGTAAATTTAAATGTATTATTTTTTGTGCTAAACAACTTTCTATAAATTTTAACCAATAGTAATTCAATAAAATCAATTAATATGTCTTGAAATTCACAATTCATCTTTATTACTTCATTAAAACTGCATAAAAATGTAAAACATCAATCTTTAAAAAAAAAAATTCTAAAACATTAAGTATTTGAAAACGGAGCGAGTATATCTTAAGTGTATTAGCAAAAGAAACGAACAAACGAATGGAGAAAAATAAACACCAACAAAAAAATCGTTAGAAACATCAGAACATATATCAAACCTAAAAAAGATGAAAGCTGTAAAATTAGTTTTGCATTCAATCGATAAAGCAAATATATATATATATATATATATATATATATATATATATATATATATATATAAATTCGGGCAACACATATCTTCTGTAATAATCGAATAGAAAAAGAATATTTTCTATTTATCATAATACATATATTTCCTTTTTAATACTTTTTTGAATTCTAATTGTAATAGATTTTCTTGTTTGATAAATTATTTTCTATTTAACAACTCTAAGAAATTTTCCTAATTTGAGTATTTGACATAGCAACACTATTGATTGATTTAAATCATATGTGGACGGCTACGCGTGGGTTTATTTTATCGATGAGTCTAATATATATTTGGGCTTGCTAATTTTTAAGTGATATACATCGACATATACGAATGCAAAAGTGCAATGGTAAAAAGATGAAAATATCATATATAATTAATTAATTAATTTACCATAAATAGTAATTTGTATTGGTTAGTAATTTATGATAAATACTAATTATAAATGATATTTCATGATCCTTTCTGTATATTTGGCAACAATTCACGAAGTCTGTGATTCAAATAGTAAAGTATGCAAGACTAAATCCATATATATTTTGGTTAATTCTATCCCACTAAAACTAAATATTAAAAGCATGTAATACACTTTTTCTATTATTTTACCCTTTTTTGTTGAGAAAATATTTTTTACCTTTATTAGTTGTGACAACAAAATTCTAGCATTTGTAGTTTGACATGTTTGCTCATCTACCTATTGTCATCTTTACCATATCAGCAATCTCTCAACTATCATTCTCCAATTTCAACTTCAAGCCATTAATTTTTTCATCGTGCTTGCTTTCTAGGATGATAATAACATTTGGCACTAATTGATGTTATGATTGTCAAATAAAATTCAATGTTTCCATTTTTTTTAGCTTTAATATCCATATATTCTATTTTACCCTTTTAAGAATTAAATAGAAAAGCTTATAAAAAAATTTCAAACGGAATTGGAAAAAAACAACAAAAATAAAATTAACTTATACTAAATGCTTTTAAAAATTAGAAATTTTCTATTCACAATAGAAAAAAATTAGCTTAATTCTCAATTTTGATGTGGACTATAATTATTGGCTATTTAAATTCTATGTATACTATCTTAACATCATGTAGGTTCAACCTTTTTTCACTAATAAATTTTGACACTATTTGATGTTAAGATTATCAAGTAAAATTCAATGATTCTAATTTTTTTTAGCTTTAATCAAGTAGGTTCAACCTTTTTTCACTAATAAAATTTGACGCTATTTGATGTTAAGATTATCAAGTAAAATTCAATGATTCCAATTTGTTATTAGCTTTAATCATACATAGATTATATTTTACCTTTTAATGATATATTTATTTTCTTATATGGAAAATTTTTTAAGAAAAATAAAATAAAACTTAAAATAAATAGAAGTTTTCTATTAACTATAAAGAAAATTTAACTTACACTAAATGTTTAAAAAATAGAAGTTAATATCTTGAAAAAAAAATAGCCAAACTCATAATATGAATCCAACTATAAAGGACAAAAGTAGTTAATAATTTTATTTATTGTCAAAATCTATTATAACAACTGAATAATTGTTACCACAATTCAACTTCTGACTATCTTTCTTTCCATATTTTTGTGTGTAAACTCCTTCTTCCACCTTCTCAATATATTTTTAAAATATATTGTTAAAACTTTAGATTTAAGAAAATATATTATTTCTTTCCATATTTTTCACTCCGCCAAGTTGGATAACCAAACGTGGTGGCACCTTTTAAATAATAGTATGGTTGACAAAAAAAAGTTAATATTTTGTTATATTTAATAGAAAATCATGTCATAGTTTCCTTATCTCCTATGCTATTTCATATTATCAAAACTACATTACAATTAAGAATGTTTCCTAATTTCTCCGATTAATGTAAATGTTGATGTGGACCAATAGAATTTTGTTTTTAAATCCTATGTTTGATAAGGATTATTTTTCCAACGGTAGCTAGGTGAAGCATGTTCGAAGTTAGTTTATGGTGGTATTATAACAATAGCTAGATATAAACAAATAATATTTACTATATAGGTTTTTGTTCATGTTGACTGTTTCTTCAAATTCTGCAAAAGAACGGATTCTAAACTTTTGCCTTTCAATCAAGTGGCCACCATCGACGACCTTATACAACTTTCCTAGCAGGGTGAATTGGATAAAAAAATTGTGAGAAGACACCATGTAGCTTGTCTTGTTATTAATGGCTAAATTTTTTATTTATCTTGTAGATTTCACCGGGTTTGATCTTTCCCTTATAGTAGCCTATTCGGTTTGCCGTAATGAATGCTTGGATCAAGATTGACTGCATAAATTCATGTTAAAAAGAAGATGTGGAGATGAAGTGCTTACATAGAACCGAGAATTAATTTTCTTCTCCCAATAGTATTAGGAACTTTTGAATTTTCTTTTCCCAAAAATAATAGGAACTAATCCCGATTTTTTTTTTCCATGTTTAGTAGTACTTATCATTTTTTATATTAATTGGATACCAAAACTTAGTGTAGAATATATGGGCTCCTATTATTATTAATCTACTATTTAATTGTTATTATTTCGTTTTTTAAGGAATATTAAAGAAAGAAAATATCGATTTTTAAATAAAAAGAAAATATTGAAAGAAATGAAATATCGATTTTTTTTTTTAAAAAATATTGAAAAATGACATGTAGCTTTTTGATTGGCATTATCAATTTAAAAAAAAATGAAACAACATTTAAATATGAATTGAAAAAAATTAATTAATGACATGTCTAATACTGATTGGTTGATTTAAATCTTATGTGGACGGCCTTAGGAGATAATAGCTTCAATTTTTATATAGTATAGATATTAATCATCATTAAAGATCATAGCCTTTTATAAATACTATAAGTCACACATACATTAGAAAAATTAAATTATTAATATACCAAGCAATCTATTATATTATTACATAGGTGAATATGCACCAGAATGAAAGTTGAGATGTTTAATCTCCATATTACTCTTAATGAAAATCTAATATAAATCGCGATTGTTTAAATTATTTTATAGTTTTCTAAATCGTATTTAATAAATAGATATATTTGACTTATTTTATATTTTTTATTAGTATGGATATAACAATCGAATATTATTGATTGATAATCCCTAATCTAACAATATGATCTCATCGATGCTAATATATTCCTTCATCCTCTTTTGATAACACGTAAACAAATCATCACCTCTCTGTTTTTTTTTTTCTTATATAAGTTTGGTTCATCGTAGGTTTCTCTTTGTTTTTTCTTTATAATAATTTTGCTCTTTTCTTGCAGATTCATTTATATATAATGGTCTTATATCGTTTTGATTTATGCATATTTGATCAATCTTTTTCAGTTACATTCGATTATTGGTCTGATCGTTTTATGTTTTGTAGATTTCGCATATTAATACTACAATTAACAAGGTAATGTTTTGTGACTTTCTTCCATTTACCAAGGTTCACGATCATGGTTTGGTTTTGTTTAAGAGGAGTCGAAGCTAAAGGATCTGATAATCAAATCATGTCAATGGTTTCAGGTATTGACTCATCCAATTTGTCTTATACGATCGGAATTGCTCTTTTGTCAGAGTTAACATTATAGCTAATTTCTGTGAAGTTTTTTTTTCCGATGATAAACAAAAATTTAGAACCCTACCTTTTGTTTACTTTGAATTTATGTGTTATTTTCTAAAATCTTCACCATATAATAACACATAAAATCGTCGTCTAAGCAAATTTTATGTTTGTTTGTTGGTGTTTGATATTTTGTCTTAATTTATTTAGTAGTATATCGTAAGTTTCATGTTCTTTATATAGTTCTCATGTTTTGTATCGTAATTTTTACAGTCTGTAGGGTTTGTAGGTATGTTTTTCTATTAGTCAATTTGAAGAAAATCCATTGAAATTTTGTTTTTTATGCTCTAAGGTCATGTTTGTGCCTATAGCTTAATTTGTTCGTGTGGTATGATAAAAAGATAATCAAATCACACTATTTGATTTAATTATTGCAGAGTTAACGCCGTCGCGAGGAACAACATCGGTGCATCACAAATTATGCGATCAAACTACTAAAGCAGAGGAGACAAAACACACCGACAGGCGACAACAAGAAGAAGCTCCTTGAACAATTCAAAGAGATTTTTTTTTTTTTTTTTTTGTCACAAAACACTATACTCCTGGATCAATCAAACACATGCGTATGTGGGAACCAATGTGGGGTAGACGTGTTTACATAAGAGAAAACTTGGTTTATGGTTCGAGCGGATCGGGCCAGTATGTCGGCCTTTTCGTTGCGGTCTCTGGGGCAATACTATAGAGTAAAGTTAGGGAACCACGCTCGGAGTGTCTTGAAGTCCTCCAGCTCTGTTCTGAACCGAGGCCAACTTTTCGGGTCTAGTACCATTGCCGCTAGGTCCTGTGAGTCTGTGGCAAACATCGCACAATATCGTTTCTTCCACCTCAGACACCGGAGGGCCCATAACAAACTCTGTAGTTCAGTATGGAGTGGGGAGGTACCCTTGGTGAGCCCTCGGGTTCCTAAAAGGTCAATTGCTCCGTCTTGGAGTTCCAGCGTCCAACCAATCCCACTCGTGGGTTCTCCCTCCTTCCAAGATCCGTCAACAAAGCAAGTGAAAATGGCTCTTGGCATCGTCGGCTCCGTAGATATTCGTGTTACTCTGCTCGCTTCTGCTTCCGCGGTTGCTACAAGCCAGGCCGTCGCTTCCTTCCTAGCTAGTGCTAGGATGTCCGGTGGCGATCGATCAATGTTCTTGAAAACTTTATCGTTTTGCGCCTTTCAGAGGTACCAGATTATCCAGGGGAAACATCTGACGTGTTCCTCAAACTCTGTCCGGTCAGGGACCCAGGACAGGAGAAAATCGTAATTACCCCAGAGACTCTCCGTCGGGAAAGCCGAACTGTGGTGCGGGATTTGTGACATAGCCCAACATTGTCTAGCCGGTGGGCATGTAAATAGAACATGGTTGATTGTTTCCTCCACATCTTCACACTTGGGGCAATTTCGGTCTTGTTGTAGATGTCAAAATGCTAAGCGTTCATTAACCGTTACAGCTCCCGAAAGGGATTGCCATAAGAAATGCCGGATTTTATTCGTAGTTTTTAATTTCCACACCATTGTTTTAAGAGGGCTCAAGGATGGTAGTTGCGTGACAAACCGTAGCTCCTCCTCCATCTGATGCTGTGCCACTACATACCCTGACTGTACCGTGTACGTACCAGAATTCGTGAAATGCCAACAGATCCATCTAGCGTACCCACGCAAGATGGTACGATGGACATTATCATCGGGATATCTCTCGGGTCTACATCTCGGTGCAATGCTCTAATATTCCAGGAATGGTTGTCTTCGTCAATCAAATCGATAACCCGCAGGTTCATGTTTGGGGGACTACCGGATTCCCTGCCTTGTACCCTCCTGGCTGTCCGGGGTAGCTTATCCGGATCCATTTGTCGGTCCAAACCCATGTCGTAGCTCCGTTACCCACGGTGCGCCGCATCCCGTGATCGATTAAGGGTTTCGCACTCCATAGACTTCGCCAACCATAGGACGGTCGAGAAGCCTTCTTGGCGTGGAAAGGATGTGAGTAACGAAAATACCTCCCTTTCAGGACACGTGCAACTAGAGAGTGTGGGTATTGGTGGAGTCGCCAGAGTTGTTTGGCCAATAAGGCCTTGTTAAAATCTTCGAAAGACTTGAAGCCAATACCCCCTTCATTTTTAGGGAGACATAATTTCTGCCAAGAAATCCAGTGCATCTCTTTTGAGTTTTGCGAACTACTCCACCAGAAATCCGCTATGGCACTTGCCAGCTTCCGGAGAATGCATTTGGGCAGCATGAAACAGGACATTATATATGTTGGAAGGGCTTGGGCCACCGACTTAATCATAACCTCCTTACCCCCTTTGGATAGGAGTTTGGCCGACTACCCATTGGTACGCTGGTGAAGTCGTTCCTGAACATAAGCAAAAACCTGCGTTTTGGACCCTTGTAATTGTTCCGGAATACCTAGGTATTTTCCGGCGCCTCCTTCCGTGTGGATATTGAGTACTCTTTTAATTTCTGTACGTAGATCCGTGGGAACCAGCTTACCAAAAGTGATTGCCTATTTGTCGAAGTTGATACATTGGCCCGATGCATTCCCGTATAAACGAAGGACTTCGAGAATACCCTCGCATTGCTGCGTCGTGGCTTTGCAAAAGAATAAGCTGTCATCAGCAAAAAGAAGGTGAGATAAAGAAGGGGACGTCGGGGCCACTCGAAAACCTGAGATACGTCCTTCGGTTTCTGCCCTCCGCAAATTAGCAATAAGCACTTCTATACAGAGGATAAAAAAATATGGTGATAATGGGTCCCCTTGGCGAAGTCCCCTGGACGGAGTGATACCCCCTTTAGGTTCCCCATTCAACAAGACTCGGTATGAGACCGAGTTTACGCAAGCCATGATCCAAGAGATCCACTTCTCGGTGAAACCCATTTTTCGCATTAGAGCAGCCAGAAAACGCCAGTCTACTCGATCAAATGCTTTGCTCATGTCTGTTTTGATTGCCATGCCTTCCGTTTTGCCTACTTTATTTGTCTGCAGGGCGTGAAACATTTCCTGGGCCATGAGGATATTGTCTGTGATCTGGTGCCCTGCGACAAAGGCAGATTGGGTTTCTGATATAAGCCTTGGTAGCAACTTCCGGATCCGATTGCAGAGCACCTTCGAGATTATCTTATAGCTGACATTACACAGACTAATCGGTCGAAACTCATTCATCATTCGCGGCCTTTCGGATTTGGGGATCAAGCATATATTGACCTCATTGCATCTGGGGTCGAGTGTACTGGTCGTAAAAAATTCGTGTACCATGGCAACCACCTGGGGTCCAATAATATGCCAAAACTTTTGATAGAAAAGAGCTGTCATCCCATCTGGGCCAGGGGCCTTTTCAAGATGTATTGCGAAAACCGCCGCTTTTACTTCGCCCTCCGAAACTGGTCGGGTTAGACAGTCATTCATCTCGGCCGTGACCGGACAACCCAGATGGGCTAATGATGTCTCCAGGTCAGATATAGGAGCGGATGAGAAGATATTATGGAAATAGTCAATCGCCGTGGCTTTAATCTCGTCTTCTTTCTCAGTCCAAACTCCTGTGTCTTGCAGGATACCCGTTATCCTATTACGGGCTCTTCTTTGCTTGGTAGATACTTGGAAATATTTGGTATTCTGGTCTCCGACCTGGTACCATAACTGCCGACTTTTTTGTTGCCAGGAAACTTCCTCCTCCAAAAACGCCGTACGTAATTGATCTTGAAGGCGGCCAATCTCCTCCCGGGAGGACGTGTCCTGACTCTGTTCCTCCTCTAGTTTGGTTTGTAAATCTTCAATCGCGTCGGTTGAGGGAGAGGGATCGTTTTTCCTCCACCTTGATATCGCTTTACGACAGTTGGCGATACGTTCCCCCACCCCCGATGTGTCCCCATTTCGGCATGTATTCCATCCTTCGAGGATTATCCGCTCAAAGTTTGGTTTGGTGATCCATCGTTTATTGAACCGAAAGTTTTGGGTTCCCACCCTACGCCGAGAGTTAATGTAGGTGAGAACTGGGTGGTGGTCAGACCCCCAGAACCTTAGGTATTCCATTTGGGTGTGATTAAAAATCTCGTGCCAAACCTCATTCCCCATTGAGCGGTCGAGACGACACCGAATGACATTATGGCCCCGGCGCCCTACCCACGAGAGGCAATTCCCCAAGTAGGGAAAGTCCAGCATACCACAGCTTTGCCGCATGAGGTTGAAATCTAAGAATGAGTTCTCCGACCGCCTTCGTCCTCCTGTTTTCTCGTGGTGGCCCGTAATTTCATTAAAATCCCCTGTCATAAACCAAGGGCCCGTGCGTGTAGTGCTAATACGCGTAAGACGTTCCCAGACATCCGCACGATTAGATATAACAGGTTCGCCGTAAACAAAAGAGAGGAATACTTTATTACCATGTATGGTAGCCAGTACATCGATAATATTCTTATTGGAAAATAAAATTTGAACTTGAAACTCAGCCTTAGCCAACAATGCTAAGCCTCCACTAAGACCGCTAGGGTCAACAGTAAAAAGAAAATCGTAGCCAAAATCTGCCTGCAAGTCCTGAATGAAATGTTGATTACGTTTCGTCTCCATAAGAAAGAGGATCCCCGGGAAAATCTTCTTACGAAACTCTCGTAATCTTCGAACTGTCAAGAAACTACCAGCTCCTTGACAGTTCCAACTTAAAATCATCTAGGCGTCTGCCGGTGGTTTCTCTTTAACCACCGGTTCCTTGTAGTTCCACGAACTTAGCCCATCGATTGGACCCGTCTTCGTGGGGGACGGAGATGAAGCATTGTTTAAAGCGGAGTCTCCCCTTACCGGATCCTCCAATGCTAAAGACGCATGCTTGTGAATGCGACAGCCACGAAACGGGCTGTGCTCGATCTTTTTTTTAACGCCTAGAGCTTTACTGATTTGTTGTTCAATTGATCTAGGCTTTTTTCCAGGAATTTTGGCCCTCCCCTCGGCCCATATGTTTTAATCTGCTGTGCCTCAGCCAAAATGTCTTTTAGTGGGGAGATGACATCAAAATCATCCCTTTGGGGTGTAGGCCCTAGTAGTGGATCTGTCTGGACTTTTTGCACAAAGGGCCTTTTCTCCGCGGGCCTAGCTTCCTCCCTCCTCCTTTCAAGCCCTGTCGCCAGTCCATTTGGGTCCAGTATGTCTTGGGCCATGATCTCCTTATGGGCCGAGGGCATAGAGTCAGCCTCCCTATCGAGCCCATCGTGCCCAACAATTCCGAGTTTCTTCGCCGGGGGCAGAGCATGGAGATCCGCCGAAGCTCTGGGTGGGAGTTTCACCGCCGCCTCTGAAGCCGACTGTCCCCTACGAGGAGCCCGATGTGTCCGACCCAGCCCCGCCGGCCGGTGGAAACCGTTGACGGACCGATTTTTCTCGGTATCGTGATCTCTCCTGTCTCTCCCAATCTGGGCTCGCCGGCCCTCTTCCACAGCAATCTCCGATTCCTTCTCGACCGCCTCGGACCTGCGAGTTGAACCCTCGGCCTTTTCCCAAGCTGCGTTTTGCGCATAGACGAGTTTCGCCACCGCCGCCTCCTCTTCCGTATTGCGGTACCAGGAGGAGCTGTGAATACCAGGGCCGCATGATTGCTTCGTTCGAGAAGGTGCTTCGGGTAAAGCCTCCGGCGTAGGATCGTCCTTATTCTCAGCCGTGGTGAAGGCTCTGCGGACCCACTCCTTCGTCGCCCCTGTGACTCGTCAATCCTCAGCCTCCTCTACAGTGGCTCCCAATTCCGCTTGCAGGTTCCTGCGAACCGGTTTCCTCCTGGCCGATGGTTCTTACGGTCCCACAGCCGGAGTTGGGATCTTGGGATGATCCTGCCGTCCCCGGTGGTGATCATTACCAGCCCGTGCAGACCCCCTGCCTCGTCGCTCTCCCCCATCTTGCTGGTTCCGGAATGGTTCGAGTGAAACGCTCTGTCCGTATTTATCGCCGAGGCGATTTACGGGGGATCACAGAGTTGTAACCGCCATGGAACCGTCGGCTATTTGAATAGTTTCCGGCATGTTTAAGCCCTTTTCCCCCTTCCGGCAAGGTCGGCTGCACGGGAGAGACTGGGCGTTTCATCGGCAAATCTATAAAGCTCCGGCGTTGGAGTTTGGAATCAACTCATGCAATCAAGGCGTTGCCTGGCAGGCGCGGAATGGACCTGGCACAACCAATACCCATCATCCCACAGATCCAAGCCGGAATACTTGCATATTTAAGTTTCCAGATATGGATAGATTTTTTAACTGGCTCAGAGGAAATCAAGGAGTTTGGAATCTCATACCTTTTGCTGGCAATCGCGATTCCATTACCGGCGTAATCATAGGAACCACACCATCCGATGCTATCAATCGGATCGCGGTTTCAACGCGGCTTGATTTCGGCACGAATCAAATCGTGGTTTCAATGGGGCAGGCCTGGCTATTTAACTACTCAAGCAGAAAGGAGATTCTCACTCTAATTTGCGTGTTGACTGGTCTCATTAGCACAGATACCCTGCATTTCCCGATCCCCTTTGTGCGATCATTCATGGCTTACTTTGGGAAACTTGTGGCACCGGAGAGAGAGGCGAAGAGGATGAAGCCTCTACAACTACTCCCTGTCAACAATGCCCGGATCCTTCAGCGATTCGACAAGACCTTGGTGGGCCGAATCCTCTACAATGAACCGCAAGATAACAGGGTTAAGGCCCTGATGGGTTTCCTTCCGTCTATATGGAAGTGTGAGGGAAGAGTCCGAGGAGTGGAAATGGGAGGAGGACGGTTCCATTTCCGCTTCCAAGACGATATGGATCTTCAAAGGGTCCTTGATAGCCGCCCATACCAATTTGATGGGTGGATGGTGGCAATTGACCGATGGGTTCCAACAGTGCGATTAGACTACCCTTCTTCCACACCATTCTGGGTACGGATTATAGACTTACCGGATATGTTCAATGACGAGGGGCAAGTGAAGCGAATTGGGGAGGATTTTGGAGAACTTCTCGACTGGAATATAGTGGAACCATACCCCTTGGTCCAGATCATGGTGGAATGCGATGCGCCTCTGGTTTTGTTTCGGGATGCGATCGCAGAGACTGGCGAAACGTTCCGGCTACGTTTTGAGTATCTCAAGTTACAGAACCATTATACTTTATGCCTCCGGATGACCCACGATGCAGGATCCTGCACGGGACGGGCAGGACAGATTCAAAGAGATTATTGTTGGGGATAAATACAACGTTATATCAGGATAAGTACATTCATATTATTGCTAAGATCTCGAGTTATTGCCTCCGTAATAGGCCACATTATAATTTAGCGATTCTTTTTTTTTTTACTTATGTGTTTAACGTTTAATGTCTTTGTTATAGGATCTTTGTATTTATTTGTAATCTTTTTTATCGAGTGTATTTCTTCTTCTAATGTTTTGTGTGTTCGTTCTCGGTTGAACCTTATTGAACACTAACGAATTTTGTTTTTACCTTTTTTAAACTCAGGACGCTGAGCCTCCACCGGGTGATTGAAGATTTGTAGCGTTTCCATCGGATGAAACAACCGTTCATCTTATTCTCTCTCTCTCACCGTGACTTCTGCCTCAGAAACTTTGGTGGAAGAGATGGAGAGGCTAGATCGTAGATCGTATTTGTAAGTCCTTTTGTTTGTAGATCTGCTAAACCATAGAGAGAATTATCCATCCACATGCCTCGGACCACTTCTTCAACCGAGCATAAACGTAAGTTCGGTTGTTTTGTTACTGCTCGTACAATGCTCAACCGAGACACGAGCATCACTGGCAAGGTGTAGTGCACATGAGAGATGTGGCTAAAGGTCACGTGATGCTATTTGAAACTCATGAACGTTCTGGTGCGTTTTTATGTACTAATGGGATATATCTCTTGAGTGAAATTGCTTCGCTTGTGTCCAAACTCTTCTCTGAGTTTACACTTCACAAGTTTGATGGAGCCATGAGATGAGATCAGAAGAAGTGAGTGATGATGAAGATGACTCTAAATTGGCATCATTGTCTGCATCATTGTCATTACTGCTCTTACCCTCCCTGAAAGAGGTAAGCTCTTATGAGCATTTGGCATCTTCCTTCTTAATGAGTATTTGGCATCATGGAAACTATTCGTACCAAATATCATTTTAACATATTATTGTTGTAGGCTCTAGGTGGCAGCGACTCATAAGGATGTGTTGGACATAAAGTTTTGAGAGCCTAAACCCATTGTTTTATTTTTATTTTTTTGAGTCTTACTTTTCTTTTCTTTTATATTTGTTCTTCTTATGGAGTTTTGTTTATATAAGGTTCTCTTATCTTTTGATCGATTAGTTTTTAATCCTATGGTTTATATGCCTCTGATCGTCTATATGTTTTTTTTTTTGATTATTGATATGTTTTGTGTTCTTATGTTTTCGAGGTTTCTTTATCATTGTCAAACCGGAATACTATAAGTTCTTGAAAACCATATCCCAACTTCATATTTGTACACTTTAAGTCATTATGTATGACTGGTTGGACTTCCTATTAAAATTTATGTTTTGACAATTTCACCATGCCGATAGGAAGCTCACAGTGTGAAACACTCAAGCCTAATTGAGGAATATGGAGCAGGAAAAAAACACTGAAAAACAAGAAGAAGAAAAAAAATCGAAAGAAGAAGAAGGAGAAGAAAAAGTGATTATCTATTTTAATGTTGTATGTTTATTTGAGTCGCTTTATTTTTGTGTTACAAATTAGATAATGTTTGGTTCGTGGTGTGAGGTGTTCATGGTGGATTCTGTCTGGTAGATTTGTGGAAGATGTCTTATGTTCATAGTAAGACATATGTATCGTCGTTGCCGACTTGATTTGAAGCTGACACTTTTCTTGAGGAAGAAGTCACTTTGTGGCTCTTACTATTTGTAGTTGCCCTTAAAAATTTACGAGATGGTTTAGATAAGCAATTAGAACTTTTAAATTCATCTCGGGTTGAGGATGGTTTACGAGATGGTTAATCCATGAATTTTAATGATAAGATTGTTAAAATCAAATCAATGGTTAGACAAGCACGAGAGATATATGTTGGTACATAACTTTATGAGAAGAAAAAACGCGGCGTGAACACTGAAACATGCACTACAATAAACTGAGCACTCCACAGTTAAATCGGTAATTATCACTAAAAACAAAATCGAATTAAAAATTTATTTCTTAATGCAATGTTAGATATGAACCAAATTTTTTCTATAACTAAATCGAATCGTAGTTCTTTTATTTAATGTGTGAGGGTTAAGGCTCCCCTAGGATTAAGGCTCCCCTTCTTAGAGTTAAACTCCTTTCCATTTGCTAAATTAATTGTTTTAAATTTTAGCATACATTTATGATTGTTTAGCTTCACATATTAATGTATAGGACCTTTAAATTTGCTAAAAATTTAATTGTTTTAAATATTTTTAATTTTATTTTTGAGATATATACTGAAACTTCATGTGAGGTATAACCGTGTTCTCAACAAAAATTTGCGCACAACAGAATAATGAACACCCCACAATAAACTTCATTCATTCTTGTACGTTACATACGAACCAGTTTTATTTACTGTATGAGGGTTAAGGCTCCCCTAGATTTAAAGCTCCCCCTTTTAGGGTTTAGCTCCTTTTAATTTGCATAAAATTTATTTGCTTATAATTTATTTATTTATTTGAAATGTATTTAGTTTATTTATGATAAGTTATTGGTTGAAAATATATGTGGTAAAAAGCTCAGCATTGAGTATTACCTAAAATAATTTAAAAGTGTGTAAATTTCTAATTTTTTCTTTTAATAATTTATTTATAAATTATCACCGTTGAAAATATAAGATAATTCTGTAAATTCCTTAATTAAAAAATGTATAAAACAATAATTTTTTAGTAACATTTTATCTTAATTTATATAGTAGTCATATGGTAAATTTTTAGTAATTCTGAGTAAAAACCAATTTGAATAATACTTTTTAATTTTATTTTATAGATATATACTGAAACTTCATGTGAGGTATAACCGCGTCCTCAACAAAAATCCGCGCACAACAAAATAACGAATACCTCACAATTAACTTTGTTTTTTCGTGGACGTTACATACGAATCAGTTTTATTCACTCTGTGAGGGTTAATGCTTCCCTAAGGTTAAAGCTCTCCTCCCCTTTAGGGTTTAGCTCCTTTTAATTTGCTTATAATTTATTTATTTAAAATGTATTTACTATATTTATGGTATGTTATTGTTTGAAAATATAAGTGGTATAAAACTCAGCATTGAGTATTACCTGAAATAATTTAAAAGTGTATAAAGTTCTAATTTTTTCTTTTAATAATTTATTTATAAACGATCACCTTTGAAAATATAAGGTATTCCTGTAAATGCTTTAATTAAAAAGATATATAAAACAATAATTTTTAGTAACATTCTATCTTAATTTATGTAGTACCCATATGGTGAATTTTTAGTAATTTTGAGTAAAAACCAATTTGAATAATACTTTTTAATTTTATTTTTGAGATTTATACTGAAATGTCATGTGAGGTATAACCGCGTCCTCAACAAAAATTCGCGCACAACAAAATAACAAACACCCCACAATTAACTTCGTTCTTTCTTAGACGTTACATACGAACCAATTTTATTCAATGTGTGAGGGTTAAAGCTCCCCCTTAAGGTTTAGCTCCTTTTAATTTGCTTAAAATTTATTTGCTTATAATTTATTTATTTAAAATGTACTTAGTTTATTTTAATAATTTAATATAGACGATCACCATTGAAAATATAAGGTATTAGTTTAATTTCTTTTAATTTTCTTAAATTTTTTTTAAAATTTATTTATTTTATTGAAGTAATAGACCTGTAAATTCCTTAACTAAAAATATGTATAAAACGATAATTTTTAAATAACATTCTTTCTTCATTTCTGTAGTAGCTATATGGTGAATTTGTAGTAATATTCAGTAAAAACCAATTTGAATAATATTTTTTAATTTTATTTTTGAGAAATATACTGAAACTTTATGTGAGGTATAACCCCGTTCTCAACAAAAATCCAGGCACATTAGAATAAGGAAAACCCCACAAATAACTTCGTTATTTCTTCGAATTTACATATAAACCAGTTGTATTCATTGTGTGAGAGTTAAGGCTCTCCTAGGGTACGGTACTGGGTATGGACATAAATACTCGTTACTCGGTTTGTACACGCTATTCGTCCTGAACTCGAATTGAAAAAGCAAATACTCGTTTTGGTCAAGTCGAATATTAAGTCAACATATTACATTACTTGCAAGTCCGGATCAAGTATCAAGTCAGTTAATTTTTTTTACTACTTGGTCCGTTACTCGGCTTGATCGTTTAGATAACTTGGTTTGATACTTGTTGTATATTACTTGATTGATATTTTCTATTAGCTTGATTGTTCAAAAAAATCTAGTCTAGGTAATATTCATCGACCAATAAATAGCATTAGTCCATTGTTTCATGTTTTCCTTCATGGGCCAATAAAACTTTAGCCTACTGTGTGATTTATGAGATTATTGATTAATTTTTTCCTACTATGATGTAGAGCAATGAATCGGAAACTTGGCTTTTTAAAATGTTTATCTTTTAGAATTTTAATGTTTTGTGATTATAGGATATTTGAACTTTGAATGTTTTGTAATTTATATAGAGTTTTTTTTAAAATATTTAAGGACTTCAAATAACAAGTATATAATTTTGACAAGAACTAAACTGGGCTAAGGTACTTGCAAGTAATAAGATTTTGGACAAATACTTGATATAACAAGTAATTGTTTCGAACAAGTCAAGTATCAAACCAAAATTTCTGTTACTTGAACAAGCCAAACCGAACCACAAATACCTAAACATTAGCAAGTAGTACTCGCCTTGTGCCAAGTCCTAAACGGTAAAAAATTTGTGTGTGTAGGGTTTAATGCTGTGATGTGTACAGAGCCATGAGATGCATTGATCAAGACTTACGTGTCATCATCACTACCGTCTAACGGTGACTTGTTCGATCATTCTGCTATGCTTAACGGTAATTAAGTTAGCCCCATTAGGGGGCATTTTTTTATAAAAAAAATGTAACAGAAGAGAACAACAAAAATAGTTACTGTTAGAATTTTAGCATTTCATGGAAACGGTCCGGATCTATATAGTAAATTTTCAATGTTCGGATGCATTAAATATATATTTTATCATATTCATTTCTATGAAAACATATATATATTGTGACCCAAAAAACATTGATTTTAGCTCTTTTCTACATTATATCAGATTTATTTTGATAAATATTATTCCAAATTTTAGTTTCATATTTTCTGTAAAAAATTAGTAATTTTAATTATTATTATTTTCTAGATCCGGATATTCACGAATACAATCTGAAGCCATATATATATAAAATTAGTATTGAAATTCCATACTATATTCGGAATCATCCCATCTCTTTAAATTAGTATTGTCTTGCATAACGGATTAAAAGCGTTTTTAACTTTCTGTTTATCCTTTGATGTATATATATATATAAAGCTACTAAAATTGCTTTGGTTTAACATGTTAACTCTCTGTTTGATCCATTGTGATAGTCCCTAGCATCACTGAAGGGGACTGGAGTTCACTCGTGATCACAATGTTCAAGATCTAGCTCATGTGCATAAGGAGGCTTGACTTTGAGCTCAGGCTCCAGGATTTATTACATTATCCATAGGCTATAACCATAAGACTTAGTGGCCTGAAATTTGGAAGTGGTACTGTGGTTTTGTTCACATCAATCTAATAATTGTAGTTTTGCAAACGATAAATGGTTTAATAAGAGTACTTTGCAACAAAAACAAAATTTTGCAAGTGTAATAACATTTCATTACTCAGCAGAATCCGACTCGTTTTCCTCTTCATTTTCTGACACCGAACCATCCTCACTATCCATTCCTTCTTCCGACACTGCATCCTGATCATCTTCTTCTGCATCGGTTCCGGTTTCATTGTCTGTTTCAATCGACTCCTTTGCTTTATCATCATCCTCAAGGTCTTTCTCCTCGTCGAAATCTTTTTGGACAGGAACAGGCTGCTGTTGTTGGGTCGACATGATGCCGGCGATGGCTTTCAATGCAGCAGCTGCTTGACTGTTATCACCAATGGCTTCCGGATCTATACCTGGCACTGTGGTTTCCGCTTCAGCTTCTGCTTCTGCAGGCTTGTCGTCTAGCTTAGGAGGTGCTACAAAGAAAGGTATGCGTCCTCTTTGCCAGTCATGAAGTATCATCTTTGCTCCCGTCATCAAATCAGGCTCCCCGCCCTAAAACAGAGAAACAGTTGAGCTTTCTCTTCTCTTAACTTACAGAACAAAAAAATTTGAAGCCAATAAAGTCGAAAAGAGTTTTGAAATTGGGACAAGACACACCTTTAACAGTTTGCCAGACGCTTTGCATAGCTGAAGAAGAAAGTCATGATCATCCTCCCTGTCAATAACGAAACCCGAAACTTATATCTTAGTGCCAAAAGTAGGCAAGAAGAAGAGAATATGATAAGCAAAATTTCCCTTACCAGTCCTTTATTTTATACGCTCTCTGCAAGTGCTCCTTCTTGACACGCCTCAGGACTTCTCCAATGTGCTCAGATGCATCCTCCAGGTTTGTAACTCTTACCTATATATATCCACAAATATTAATCCATAAGATAATACACTACTTGCAGAGAACAAAACAGAGTAGGATCAAAACAAGCTATCAATCATGGGTTTAAATAAAACGAACTTTCATGTGAGGCAACATGAGCGTAGATGTTTTGAGCAAATGTGAACAACAAATTTACAAGCATAAGTATAAAAGAGAAGTCCGTAAAAGAAAAGACTAATAATGCAAGAAACATACCACTCCCTTGAGGACGATATCTGTCTCGGTATCACGGCTCTGGTATACAACTCCAGGACAATCAATCAAGAAAATCCTCTTAGTAAGTGTGATATATTGCCAAACTTTGGTCTCCCCTGGAATTGGAGCAACCTTGCAAACCTATAGACGGGGCAGAAGAGGAGCATATGTGAGCCAAGTTAATTGGTAAGTATTTGATAAGAAAAAAAGGACGAAGAAGTCTTTACATTTTTAGTACGCAATGTGTTGATAACCGATGATTTCCCAACATTTGGATACCCAACAAATCCCACACATACAGCTTGTTTGTCACTCTTCAGACGAGCAAACTGCCTCAACACTGAGAGAAGCGATCCCTGGGAAAATCAACCATCATTCAGTGACCAGATATCAAGAGAATAACATAGACTGCTAAAAAGACTTCAAAAAATAAAAAAATAAAAATCAAGAGATCAGAGGCACCCAAGGGCATGAATATTCGGAAAAAATACCTTTCCGAATGACTTGGTAACACTTGCGTGAAATGCTAGTGTTGGATATTCCTTTGATAATACTCTCAACCATCCTTTAGTAGCCCAAGCCGGTACAAGATCACACTTAAAAATCACACACACGAAAGACGCACAGATACCCAGTAAGCAACTTTCACAACAAGAACACCCAACTAAATTTCCAAAAATGAAAACAACTAACCAACCTTGTTCAACAACAAAATCATGTGTTTATGCTTGTGATGCTCTTTCAAAGTCTTCTCTAAATGATGACACCTAGTACCTTGTGGATCCCTAGCATCTAAAACCTGCCACACAAAATTCCAGTAAGCCAACAAAAATTGGAATAGAACTAAAAAAATATCACCTCCATTAACTCGGTTTTTGAATCGAGACATACCTGGACAACTACATCAGAGGAGTCTATGACTTTGTAAAGCTCACCCCAAATACGTTTACTCTGTCCCTTCTCAAACATATTATGCCTCACAAGGTCTCTAAACCCATCTTCTTCTTCTCCTTCACCAGAAGGACCTATACCATTCTTCTCCTCGTACGCATCTTCAAAAATTACACAAAAATGTTTTAATTAATACATCATTTCATATACAACAAAGCTCAAAGAAGCTCAAAGAAGCCACACAAATGAATATAAAATCAATTTATTACCCTGAGATTCAGCTGCCTTCTTCACCAAAGCTTCGTAATCAGACGCCACAAGCTTCGGTCGCTTCCTTTTAGTCTTCCTTCCAAAAGCATCTTGAAATGACTCCATATCAAGTAAATGAACTCTCGATTGCTATACAATAATCACCATAAAACCAATCAAAATCCAAACCTTTGAGATAATCTAATTCCAAACTAAAACTAAAGCCTTTACCTTCTTGGTATCAGTCAAAAGAGACATAGGCAACTTCCTCTCTTTCAAAATCACATTGAAATTACTCGATTTTGTCGATTGCATCTCTTCTCTAAAGTATTCAAGCTGCTTCTGATCCACAACACGAGTATTCCCTATACATATACAAAATTCAAAACCCAGAAACGCATACGAATCTGAAAATCAAATTTACGATACTCAAATTCAAACGCACCAAACCATCTCCGATCAGGTTGGATTCTCGTATCGGGCAAATCCTTAGACTGATACTCGTTGCTAGTGATTTTACCGCCGGGAGTTCTTTTAGGTCTAGTTTTGTACATCTTAAGACGGCGAACTGTTGCGGCGCTACGAGCTTCGGTGGTTTTTTTCTTCCCATCTGCACGATTTGCATCGAGTGAATGCTTTGGTTTACCGGAAACATTCGATTTCTTCTCTTTCTTCACCATCTTTGATTGATTTTTTCCCAGTTTTTTTTCTCGATGGAGGAAGAAGAAGAAGAAGAAGAAGCAGAAGAAGAGTGGCGATGAAGTGTTTTTGCTAGGGTTTTGTTTTACAGTGACACACTCATCTCAACATGGGCTTTAAACGGATTAAATCGACTTGGCTCATAGGCCCATTATAGCATAAAAGCCCATTTAAATCTGTGCGATTGTATTCAATCAACTATACGTATGGAATTTCTTGATCCAATGCTTTTTACATTAGCTAGGTAGTTTAATTTTTAGATAATGCATTTTTTGGAGACTGTTGATGCAAATTGTAGTAGAGGATGTCGGGGTTTTGAGTATTGCGGAGAGAGTTATTCATTATAGGTACTAGGGGTGGGCAAAAAACCCATAACCGAAAAATCGAACCGAACCGAACTGAAAAAAGGGTATGGATTCGGTTTCGGATGTTCGGATTATACCTTTTGGTCTTTACCATTTATAGTCCATAGGTTATAAGTTCGGTTTCGATTTAAACCGAAAAACCAAATAAAACCCGAAAAACCGTAAACTACTCTATAACATACCTTGACTTCTCATCTTCCCAAACCCAAACACTTAAACTTTCGAAAGTTTCACTTGTAGAGTTAGGATTGTGATGGACAAAAAGCTAGTCTTGAAGGATTGTGAGAAAGAAGGTTTGAAAAAAGTTTTATGGATGTGGACTTTGTGTTCCTTTATTTTGTGGATGATTGGTTGGTCTTTAGGTCCATTCTACAGTCTTATTTTTTCAAAAATCATCATATCCTTACCAATCAGGTTGTAACTTTATTTCTTAAGACTACAGATTTTTTATTATTCTTACCAATAATGATGTAACTTTCTTTTTCAAAGTTACAACCCAAAAAAAAAACTTTTTTTTTTCTTGCTGTAACTAGTCAAAAACGTAAAGCCCTATTTTTTGGCTTTAAAAGTTGTGATTATAAAAAACACATACATATTAGATAAACTCAACATGTAAATAAAATTATCGACATTAAGAAAATGGAAAATCAAGAGATAAGTAAGAGAAATACCTAATTGAATTTCATAAGTTTATTATTTATTATGTTGAAATCAACATAAATTTTCTAAATTATAACAATTTTTATTTGCATAAATTAATTTAATTAAAATTACAGCACATATCTTATAGTTACCAATCGTATTTTTATTTTAATATAATTACAGCTACATCTTTATATGTACAGCAAAAAAGTCTGCAGCAAAAAAATCTGCAGTCTAAAAACTGTACAGCTACAGCTAAAACATTTACAGCAAAAATTCTACAGCAATTAATCTACAGCTACAACCGAACCAATCACCCACATTTATGTTTATGAACTTTATGTTTCATTTTGTGTTTCATTTTATATTTTTATTATGGATTTTAGCCTCAAAACTCTTTGAATATAATGTTCTCGTGTTTCATTTTGAATTGTTTGCTAGATTTGTAATAGGTTTTAATTCGGTTTTTGGTTAAAACCAAAACCGAACCATAAGAAATTCGGTCTATTATGGACTTATAAAATGTGATACCAAACCGAACCAAAACCGAACCGAGACCGACCCATAACTAATTCGGTTTTATATCGACTCATTTTAGCTACAACCGGAAAACTGAATAACCAAACAGACCAACCGAATGCCCACCTCTACTGGATACTATATTTATACCTCGCGCGTTACGCGAGATTATATATTAAAACGCTAACAGTATGAATCATTTTAATTTCAAAAGATAAATAAATAAATATATATATATATATATTAAATGATATATAACATAAACATTATCGAGATTAGATTTTTTTTTATTTGAAAAGCAACGAATCACTAAGTGACATGTGGTAAAAAATGAAGTTATGAACCTCACGAGAAGAAAAAATGGCTTTGGTGATCATCTCACAATCCATTATATCATATAGAATTCTTTTCATATTCAACTCTCATGAGGATATCTACCAAAAAGCTTTGATGTTGGCCAGTGACCATATCCTATTGCACTTATCGCGCTTACATGGCAAAACGAGTTAGCTCGATTTAAAATTGTATAACCCAGTTCTTTTCTAAGAAAATTAATTTATTTTAGGCAATGAATGAGATCTAAAATATTTTTCGTTAGTCTTGTGCATATCTTTCCGAAATATAGTTAAATTCTCTTTAAAACTTTATCACTAACATTTATATGGTTATCTTACAATACGCATTTGTGACTTCCTACATCTATTTTGTTTTACCTCTCTAAATTAAAAACAAATATCATTATTCTTTATTTGCTACTTTTATTTATTTATTTATTTATTTTTATTTTTAATCTAATTTTCATCTCTAGTAATTGTAAATAAAAAAAAATATAAATAAACCTGTATTAAATGAATAGAGGCAAACCCCAAACAGATAGGTGTGTTCCTGGAAATAGCATCCCCCAAGTCCACGCGAGAAGTGCAGAGACTAAATGGGAAGATAGCAGCTCTGAACCGGTTCATTTCCAGGTCCACTGACAAATGTCCACCTTTCTATAACTTATTGAAAAAAAACAAAAGATTCAGCTGGGACTCAAGCTGTGAAGAGGTATTCGAACAATTGAAGCCTATCTTAGCTAGCCGCCCATACTAGCAAAACCGGTGGAAGGAGAACTCCTCTACCTCTACATCGCAATTTCACCCGCGGCAATAAATAGAGTGTTGGTCCGAGAGGAACAAAACGAACAAAAATAAGTATTCTATGTAAGTAAATCCCTACTGGACATTGAAACGAGGTACCCGGCCATGGAAAAACTAGCCCTAGTCGTGGTCATCTTATCCCAGTAGTTAAGGCCTTACTTTCAGTCACACGCGATAGTGGTGATGACTTCACATCCAATCTAAACAATATTGCACATCCCCAGCCAGTCTGGGAGATTGGCCAAATGGGCCATCGAGTTGAGCGAATACGATATAGAATATAGAACCAAAACCAGCGCTAAAGCGCAGGTGCTAGCCGATTTCGTAATCGAGCTAGCTCCAGAAGCAGTTAACGAAATCAAACCAAGAAAAACATGGAATCTCCACGTGGATAGAGCCTCCTCAAAACAAGAATCCAGAGTCGGGGTAAAGCTTACCTTCCCGACTCGGTTTTTCTGCTTCTAACAATGAAGCAGAATACGAAGCCCTCCTGCCGGTCTGAGGCTAGTCCTAGGGATAGGAGCTAGAGAAATATGTGCCTTCAGCGACTCCCAACTTGTCACAAGCCAGTTCTACGGCGAGTACGAAGCCAAAGACGACCGCATGGAAACATATCTGACTGTAACCTGGGACCTGGCTAAGCAATTCGAAAAATTTGAATTAACCAGGATTTTTCGAGGAGAAAATACGTCAGCAGATGCACTAGCAGTCCTGGCCTCAACCTCTGACCTTCTGGTAAGGCGAATAATCCCGATAAAAGGGATAGAAAAGCCAAGTATCTCTATAGCTACCAAGGCCGGAGTAAACACGGTAACTACAAGGCATAAAACCAGGGAATCGCAGCCGAGCTCCACCTCACAAGCAGGAACGAGCCGGTCGTACGATGATGCCGAGCTGTCCGACAACCTTGAGAATGAGCCGGAGGAGGACAGCCCGACCAACTCACAAGAGATTCAGCAAGCTGATGTTGCTTATAAAGCCAAACCAAGCGCTTATTGGAGGATCCCAATCCTCGAATACATTATCTATGGGACAACCCCCCAGGATAAATGGGAAGCCAAAAAGTTTCGAGCAAAGAGTGCGCGCTTCTGCATAATAGAAAGAAAGTTATATTAACGTTGTGCAGTCGGACCATGCCTAACATGCATTCACGGGGATAAGGTCCACGACGTAATGTCTAAGGTCCACAGCGGATCATGCGAAAGTCATTCCAGGGGACAAGCTCTGGCATTGCGAATAAAAAAATAGGGATAATCTTGGCCTAACATGATGGCTGACTGTGCCACATTCGCAACCAAATGCGAGAAGTGCTAGAAACATGCCCTGATCTTACATCAGCCAGCCGAGATGTTGTCATCAATCTTGGCTCCCTACCCATTCATAAGATGGTCAATGGACATAGTCGGACCTCTAGTTAAGTCAGGACCAAAACAGGTCGAATATCTACTCGTCCTAACCGATTACTTTACTCAGTGGATGGAA
Source organism: Arabis hirsuta (assembly GCA_964056655.1). Classification (NCBI taxonomy): domain Eukaryota; kingdom Viridiplantae; phylum Streptophyta; class Magnoliopsida; order Brassicales; family Brassicaceae; genus Arabis; species Arabis hirsuta. The sequence continues at coordinate 9,465,664 of OZ053303.1, read as the reverse complement.
GCGGCAGCTTACCAGCAGATCCACTCCAACCAGGTAAAGAATTCATATGGAAACATATCATATACCGACATGGGCAACCATATGAAATCGTAAACGATAACGGAACCCAGTTCACCTCGGCCATATTCAAAAATTTCTGCCAAAAATGGCTAATACGCTTAACCTACTCAACTCTGAGGTACCCTCAGAGGAATGACCAAGGCGAGGCAGCTAACAAAACGCTGTTGGAAAACCTAAAGAAATGGCTCAACGCCAAGAAAGAAAGGTGGAGTGAGGAGCTGTAAGGGGTACTATGGACATGTCGCACTACCCCTAACAAAGCTACCAGCAAAACTCCTTTTCATTAACCTACGGAATAGAAGTAATGATACCAGCTGAAACAGTTGTACCAAGTCTTCAGAGGATGACCCCCCTAACGAGAAGCTGAACGAAGAAATGCTCCAAGACGCAATAGACATAATCAACAAACGCCGCGACCTTGCCCTCATCAGAATTCATAATTACCAGCAAGCAGCAGCTCGCTACTACAGATCTATAGTGAAAATCAGGCGATTTAAAGAAGGCGACTTCTTCTTACGAAAAGTACAGGAAAACACAAAAGAGCCACGTACCGGAAAGCTAGGGATCAATTGGGAATGTCCCTACCGAGTCACTGCTGTAGTTCGCCCCGGCATCTACAAGCTCATCAAATTCTAGAACAGGAAGATAGTGAGGAGGGCATGGAACGCCATGAACCTCAAGAAGTTCTATCACTAGAATTCTGATACAAATAATAAAACTATGTTATAGCTTGATCCTTTACTGGGTACATAGACAATTCGTTCCTCGAGCCTAGCCAACACAACAAAATTCTCCACCTCGTCCACCTCAGCAGAGATGCTGAGTTCTATTTGGTGAAAGAGAACAACACATTGTTTACATCTTTTTAAAATCAAAAGGACAAAAAACCTAAATTGGCCAAAGATTTATAATACAAAATCATTTCGGTTAGAACCCAAACTCATAAGGACCTAACCGGTCCTTAACTAAGACATCCGTAGGCATAAGCCCATCGTTACAAGCGAAGTCGATCTCAACTCGATCACATAAAAACACGGACTTGAGCACCAAGCCCAGCTTCGTTACGATAAGCGTCGGCCGACCAACATTAGTAACATCGCCACAAGGAGTAGCTAGAAAACGCTGAAATTCACCTCCCGCGATCATACATGTCAACAAAGGATTAGACTCAAAATCATCACTTAGTTCAAACAATCGGAATAACTCAGCTCAGAGTTGAGAGGGATTGAGATGAGTATATAAATACTTAGTCGAACACGTAAAGCTCAGATGAGTCAAAGTCATGGCAAAGATGCCACTTCGACTCCACCTCGAAAAGATGAGCTGATCTGAGGAGATCAGCTGAGCTGACCTGACTCGGACAACACATTCGGTGATCAAAGACTAAAAAAATTTGGGATAGCTAAGCTAGAGTAGAAACAGAAATGCCATTCAAAAAGCCCAATGAGCCTAGTTTAAAAAAAAGAAGAAGAAAAGGGACTATATCCAAAAGTCCAAAAGGGGCAGAAACAAGGATTAAAGCCCTCCCGGACAACCAACAACAAAAATAGTAGTTTACAACGAGCATAGGTGCATAAAAGATCAAGAAAACGGGGGGCAACTCCAGATGGCCAGGTCTTCCTGGTTGACGGACTCAGCGAAAATTTGAGGAAGGTCCAGCTTCCCGATCGAGAGGTCGGACACAGTTGCATCCATGAAGGCTTTCTCCGCAGTGGGGCGGTCCGTGATTACCTTCTTCAGCTCTCTAAGGATGGTAGACTTACCTTTAGAGAGCTCATCTAGCAGCTGAAGATTCGCTATAAGCTGTTGCAGGTGGATTTTTACCGCGACTTCCGCCTCCTTCTTCTTGAACTTCTCCTTCACGCCCTCCAACACCCCCAGTACCTCACAGCCATGTTAGCACGCGCCGTCTTCACCGCGACAGCTACTGTCTCCTCCTTCGACACAGCCGCTCTACGCATCTTGCGCTTTAGGAAGTTGATGAGGTCGTTGGCCGCCACCATGTGCATCATGAAGTTAAGTTCTCTTCTCTTGTCCTCTACGACACGGCGTCGAACCATCCACTCGTATTCTAGCTTCTGCCTCTCCATGGTCCTCAGATGCTCGTTCGCCCTATAAAGCTTGGTTCTCAGGTCGTCCACTTCTTCCAACAAGGGAGCGAGCCGAAAGTGTAACTCAGTGTCAGCCACCAGAGCATTGATGGCTCTAGCGGTCTAAAAAACCAGGACGCAAGGTATAAAAAAACAAATGGGAAAATTTTCAAAATAGAAAAAAGGAGAAGAAAGAGCAGTCACCTCTTCCCCGATCTGAGTCAACTCGCTCCATCTATCGTAAAACTCAAAGGAGGGTTCCTAAGAAGAGGGAGGAGGAGAGGGAGACTACGCAGGCTCCTCTGTATTCCCCCTGCCTGAACATCCCGTGCCGAGAAGGTTTCCATGACTTTCCCCGACGGTCAAGGGACCTCCTCAAGATGAGAGAAGATCTGCAGGGAGAGTTCCTAGCTGAAGGAACCTTCTCCGTGTAGGTTAGAAGTAACGGGGGAGGCGTGGGTTCCACCGGGGCAGGTAGAATCTCAACTGAGAAAACCGGTGGAAGGATCTCTTGAAATCTTCTGGAGGATCCCGAACCCCCAGGTAAAGCACCACCACCATCTGTGTAGGAGCTGGTCTTCGCAGAGGAACTCATCGCCGGATCGATGAGAATTACCCGCGGCCTCCTAGCTGAAGTCGCAAAGTCACAACCACCATAAAGGATGGGTGGAGTGACCCTGTCCCCACCTGGGGTCCTTCTCTTTTTCTTTAAACGATCTCCTGACGCAGTGGTTGAGGTTGAGCCGGCGTCTGCAGCGACAAAAGGAATCACCAAATTGGCCGAGAGCCTTGGGGGCTGAGCGGAGCCCGAGGGTTCTGCGTAGCCAGAAACAACTCGCGAATGAGTTCACTAGCTGACTGAGGGGACCACCGGCGGGAGCTTGAAAGAGATCCTGGGTAGGGCAGCAGCCCGAAGGGGGCAGCAGCGAGAGGAAGATTGATCGGTCTAACCGGATCGGCAGGGCGGTGTGCGTGCCGGAGATAAGCCATCTTTATCCAGAGGGAGTTGAAGGAATTCTAGCACGTGTCGCCTCTTCGCAGCAACGACAGCCTAGAGGATGCTGCGGCGGTTAGTAAGGCCGAAGAAATGTTTTCTGCAGAAAATCAGGTTGGATTAGAAGACATAGACAAAAGAGTCAAAAATTGCATCCGAAATCTCTCTAGGAGTGTATAGGTACTTACTAATGCCGGAAGAAAATTGGGTTGGAATCCAACGGAAGTCGTTAAGCGACAATACTATTTCTGGCGAGATTCGAAAGAAGAAAGTTTTCTTCTGCCAGTGGGCATCTCGGTGCGAGTACTTTTCGGGCACATTGACGATCCCTCGCCCTTCCTTGGGGGCTAGGTAGAAGGAGCCCTTCACCCAGGAATTGCCCCGAGCAACATAAAAGTTGTAGAATTGGGTGGGTTTGGGGTCCATCTCGTCTTCATAAGAACGGACATACGTCCCGATGACGTGGCGTACGAAGCTGGGGACCATCTGAGGGAATGTTAGTCCAAGAAATTTTAGAACGTTTATTAAGAAGAGAGGGATGGGAAAGGTTAACCCGCAGGTCTGAAAGTAGCTGAGGTAGGCGCAACACCAGTCTTCCTCAACCGTTTTCGGCGAGTCCCGCCACGTGGGTAGACGGAGCTTGATTGAAGAGTGAATGGCCAGCGCCTCTTGAAGGTCGAGAAGATCCGAGGTTGTGGTCTGAGATGGTTCATGAAACAACCCGACCCTTTTTTATTTATTTTTTATTTAACATTGGAATCGAACTAGCATTCCTATAAATGCTAACTCTCAACAATCCAATCAACCAACCAATCAAACCAGCAGAATAACATAAACCAATCAAATCAGTAAATTAAACAAGGAATTACTATCTGATACCCAAATTCAACAACCACATAAACCCATTACAATTCACAATCAAACCAGTTCGACAATTCTAGAATTACTAACACTCTAGAAATTCTAACAATCCAACACAAGAAACTGAGACCCTAGATCATCCTCTCTTCCCGGCTTTGATTCCACGATCACACCTTATCTTTACCTGCATCACATGGTTAAAAGAGATGCGTGACTATTATCACAAATACTCAATGACGTGGTCATCCTGACGTCAAACTAATGGCATCGATCGACACTCTCCTTGTGTCGATTGACGCAACAATTGCTTGTGTCGATCGACACATAACCTTGTGTCGATCGACAAATGCTGCAGAATCGCATAATCGAACCTTCTCCTCTCTGGTTCGATTCTCGACTGCACCACATCAATTTCCAGTAAAAAAACAAACGTCAACAACCACACCAAAATAACACGAAATCATAGAGGAAACATCCTCCAAACAATCAATCATCTCAATCCACACAATCAACGCATTAAGATCAATCCTTGGATCTGGAAAGGAAAAAGGAAGAAAACAGCAAAGAACGGCTCTCCAAATCCGAGATATCTAATTCCTTCGCAAAGAAACGGATCCAAATCCACCACCAGAGCCTCACAACACTCAACTCGAACTTTTAGGATCAAGAACAGGAAGAAACCAACAATGATTCTCCTTTTCTCTCAAATCCTCTCTCAAAAACTCTCTGAAACTTTCTAGAAACTCTAAATGTCCCAAAAACGTGGCCACCCTCTTTATATAGGGAAGCCCGAGGGTTTCTTCCTTAAATCGGCCGGTGAACTGACAACTAAAATTTAACCAACCGGTTCAATTTCATCTTGCGTCGATCGACGCACACCACTTGTATTGATTGTCGCACGATCAAAATCATAACTTTGGTTCGCGGTCGTTACAACTCTCCTCCACTAACACTGATTCGACCTCGAATCACGCAACACCATCTCACTACGGCTACACTCCTAACCCTAACCCGGCCAGCACCACATGAGATCAAATCCTGATTTCTTAGACTCACCCAGTCTCATACTTACAACCACACAACATCGTCTCACTATGGCTACATTCCTGACCAAAACCCAGTCAGCACCACCTTAAATCATCTCCCGATCTCTGAAGTTCCTCTAGTCTCATACTTATAATCTCATCCATACGTTATTTCTCATAACTCATATCTATATACACCCCTCCCACTCTCAGGGTCATCACCTCTTGAGCTCTCGATGTATATCATACCCCTCCCACCTTCAGGACAGTTGTCCATCAAGCTATCGGTATGCTTCATGCCCCTCCCACTCTCGGGACACACAGTCCATCAAGCTATCGACATGGAGGGGAATCACACAACCCCTGGAGAGATCCATGTCCCTCAAAGTATATGCAAGGAACCCACTATCCCCTCAAGCAATAAACTATGTAACATGCATCATAAGCACCTGTCGACTAAAATCACCTTCCGTGGTCCATCATGACATCCCCTATCCCGGAATATCATCACCTCCATGACCAATCTCTAGGTCATCTGAAACAACCCCCACTAGGTGTTTCAACCAGAGTCCCTGGAAAAAAACAAGTTCTAACTCACATAAAACCTCTTTTCCCAGACTCTCCCTAGGAAATAGACAGGTTCTAACTCACATAACACCTCAATTTCCCAGCGCCATTTAGAGAATAGACAAGTCCTAACTCGCATAGAACTTCCATTCCTAGATACTCCTCCTAGAACATGGACAAGCTTTATCTCACATAGAACTTCCATTTCTAACACATGACCCCACCAGTCATCATAACACATGACCCCTCCAGTCATTATAATACAAGACCCCACCAGTCATCATAACACATGACCCAACCAGTCATCATAACACATGACCCCACTAGTCATACTATAAGAACTCGCATCTTATAAACACATTTAATAAGAAAACCCATCTTATTAAATCACAAAAATGTATAATCGTTACATCACCAAACGAAAAATACATTAATAACTCATAGCCACATGCTATCACAGAAACTGGAAACCAGAAAAAGATAACTCAAGCCTCCACTTGCTTCTCGAACCACTTTGAGAACTTTGCCTTCATCTTAGCCTCTGGTTCCCAAGTCTCCTCCTCGACACTGTCATAGTCCCACACGACTCTCACCAATGGTATTCTCTTCCGGCGCAGAACCTTGACTCTCCTCTCTAGAATCCTCACAGGTCTTGCCTCCATCATCATCTTGGACTGAAGATCCTCCGGAATCATAGCCACCACCTCTTCAGACTCATGTAGACACTTCCGTAGCATCGACACATGGAAGACCTTATGAAAATCCTTCATACTCTGAGGTAACTCCAACCGTTAAGCTACTGGTCCAACCCATTCCACAACCTTGAATGGACCCATAAACCTTGGACTTAGCTTATTCTCTGAAATGGATCTGTTAGGACCCCTCAACATCGCTGCCTTGAGATACACCAAATCTTTGATATATCATGGTTTTTACCCGTTTTTTACCATGATATAGGTCTGTTTTTATCGAGTCTTTTTGGTATTTTTCCTATTGTTTTAGAGTCTTTGTAGGTCAATGATCGATTGGAGCATATTGGAAGCTTTTGGGAGTTTTTGGAGTATCAAGGAAAGAAGAGCCAAAGTTATCAAGTCGGAGTCGAGTATTCACGTCTGTGTCGATCGACACAACCATGCGTGTCGATCGACACACATGTCTGACACGAGAAGATTTCAAGTTTTAAAGAAATTTCACTTTTGCACAAAAAGCCCAGAAGTTATACACAAAGCTCGATCCGAATTTGACAAATTATATATAGTTTTTTCTTAGGCTTTTATGTAAGGATCATCCAGTTTTTAATTAAGACTGGAGAGAGAAGAGATTTGGGAGAGCTTTTAGGAGACTTCAGACTTCCGGATTTCATCATTTTCGAATCTCTGTATCACTTACTCTATCTCTTTTATGCAATTTTATTCATTCATAATGTTTACTGCATCTATGTCTGAGTAGTTTATCTGTTAGGTTTAGGGTAATTCAAGAGTTTGATGAGAAATTGATAGGACTGAGACTCTATTAGGATTTATCTTTATGTTTTTCATCTAGATTTATTTAACTCTGATTTTAGCACTGATCAACTGAAATTGGATATCCTAGGTTGCTTTAATAGATGCGAAAGTATTATTAACAGCCGGACATAATCTTAGATGAGCAAAATTGTCTATTCGCAAAGAGATTTGGCTTAGCAATTTTGTGAACAATTGAACCTGAATTTAATGCTTGATTTTATTCACTAAGTTTGCAAAGAAATTTGGAATTTAGGGATTTAGTCATAGATAATCTCTGCAACAAAAGTTGATTGGTTTTATATTCGTGTTTGAGTTCTAGAACCGTGCTTAACAAATCCTAACCGTTTTCTATCCTAGTGTCGATCAACACGGACATCTGTGTTAATCGACACAGCTGTATTTTGATTCAAACCTGCGAATTATCCATAGCCTAACTCTTTTGTCTAATTGATTACAAGAACCTTTATCATCATTCACTGTTTATTTTGCTATTTCTATTACATTCATACACTTTTACTTAGCAAAATTTGAATTTACTAATCGATTGTGTGTTTAGATTCCCTGTGGATTCGATCCCTAAGTACTACTACGATCTCTTAATTTGAGAGAGTAGCTCAGGGCAAATTTGAGCATATCAATCTCCCAGCTCAAACTCTAGCTCTTTCCTCCTCTTATCGGCATAACTATTCTGCCGATCCTGAGCCTCCTCCATGTTCAACCTCAAGACACAAATTTTCTCCGTCGTTTCCTGAACGAAATCTGCACCAAACATGCTCCTCTCCCCCACTTGAGTCCATTATAACGGTGTACGACATAGCCTCCCATACAGAGCCTCATATGGAGCAATCCCAATACTCGCCTGGTAGCTATTGTTATACACAAACTCACATGAAGCATCCGTATACACCACGTAAGGCTCGTCTGGATATGGCAATGCCAACACTGGTGTACTAGTCAACATTTTCTTCAGCTTCCCGAAACTCTCCTCGCAAGCTGAAGACCACACAAAAAAGACATCCTTCCCCGTCAGTTTTGTTATCGACTACGCCATACTCGCAAAACCCTTGACGAACCTCCTGTAGTAACTTGCCAACCCGAGAAAATTCCTAATCTCGGTGGCATTCCTCGATCTAGCCCACCCTCTCATAGCCTCTATCTTACACGTATCCACAAAAACTCCATCTGCAGAAACCACATGCCCGAGAAAACTCATCTCTTGCTACCAGAAACTACACTTACACAACTTCGCGTACAGCTTCTGCTCCCGCAGATTCTCCAGAACCACTCTCTGATTAACCTTGTGCTCCTCAGGACTCCTCAAATACACCAGAATATCATCGATAAAGATGATCACAAACTCGTCCAAATACTCTTGGAAGACTCCGTTCATCAACCTCATGAACGCTGCTAGTGCATTCGTCAACCAGAAAGGCATCACCACGAACTCATAATGCCCATACCTCGTCGTGAAAGCAGTCTTGCTCATATCTACCTCGTCGATATGAATGTGATGGTAACCAGAAGCCAAAGCGATCCTAGAGAACCAAGTAGCCGCTCGCAACTGATCTAACAACTCATCAATTCGCGGTAAAGGATATTTGTTCTTCATAATGACTCGGTTAAGTCTCTGGTAATCGATGCACAACCGGAAACTCCCATCCTTCTTCTTCACAAACAACACCGGTGCTCCCCACGGTGAACTGCTAGGCCGGATAAATCCTTTCCCCAAAAGATCATCTAGCTGCTTCTTCAGCTCTGCCATTCGGTAAGGCGTCGTAGATATCGGAGTCGTCCCAGGCTCCAACTCAATCGTAAAGAGATCAAACCGAGACGGTGGTAATCCCTGCAACAACTGTAAAATATCCTGGTAGTCCTGAATAACTCGAATATCCCCAACTGCAACCTCTCCAACAGACTCTGGCATCACAATCGTCGCCAAAAATATGCCTCACAGCCCTTCTCTATCAACTACTCAACTTGAATCACCGAAATCACGAGACTCCCGGAAGTTGGTCTCACTCCCTTGTAAATCAACCTCCCTGCCTTTCGCTTAAACACAACTTGTCCCCGATGACAATCCAGATGGACCCTGTACCGCTCCAGCCAATCCATACCCAGAATGACATCGTACAGCTCCACCGGACTAATAATCAGATCTGCTGGCATCAACACTTCCGCCACTAGAATATCCACACCGCGAGCCCGCCCGAAAGCAGCCAAAGACTTGTCACCAACAATCTTAACTACTCTTGGCAACTCATCGGAATCGCTCCGGATTCTGCTGTCCTCCGCACACGCCGGAGTAATGAAGCAATTCGTCGCTTCAGAATCAAATAAAACATGGGACTCACACCCGCCCACTACTAAGGTCCCTGCACAAATATCATGTGCCTAAGAACACTAACATTCTAGCACAGACTCACAAATTCCTAAACAGACTAAATTTAACAACAACAGAATTTAACAAGTCAAATTCTGAAATTACATGTGATCGGTCTGGCACTGGAACCACCCGCCTCCACCAAAGTGAACACCCGCGGTGCCGCTGCAATCTGAGTCATTGGCTGCTGCAACCTCGGACACTTTGGCTTGATATGCCCTGGCTCTCTGCAGTGAAAGCACACTCGCGTATCCCAAGCCTCGTTCTTCTTCGGACAGCTCGCCATACGATGATCCATGCTCCTACACCCAAAGCATCCTGAACCACCCTGACTCGGTCTGGAAGTGCTCTCCCAATTCCTCATCTGTCCCTGCGCAGACCCACCTGCTGCTGCGACCTCCTCTGCTGTTGAACCGGTGGACTAACCACCACAGCGTGCTCCCTCAGGTCATCCTCTATCAAAGCAGCTGTCTCAACCAGCTTCGCCCTCGTGGCGAACTTGCTCGCTCTACAGCGAGTCCTCAAATATGGTCGAAGTCCCCTCAGGAACCTTTTCACCTGGGCTTGCTCGCCCTTTAAATCTCTACCGGCATGAACCAGAAGCCGACCAAAATCCTGATCCGACCGATCACCGTGAGCCAACTCCAAAAATCACAACTCCAAGCGATTCACCGCCTCCTGCAGAAAGTACTTAGCGTTGAAAGTAGCCACAAAGTCCTCCCAGGCCATACCGCATAAGCCCTCCTAGCCACCACACCTAACCACTAGAGATGTGCATCACCATCAAGGTAATGTACTGTCAGGTCCACCCGATATCCTTTTGGACACATGAGAGATTGGAAATTATGCACCAATCTACTCCTCCACAGATCTGCCTCCTCAGGCTTGGCACCACCCAAGAAAAATCCGGTGTCAATCCTCTGCATCTTCTCCATCATCCTAAGATAGAATGGAAGCTCCTTCGCAACCGCTACACCCGGCTGCACACCAGCCACACCCGACTGCTGATATATCCCATATTTTATCCATTTCACTATATATTTTACTATGTTTTCTATGCATTTATCTACGGTTTTATACCTTTAAAGGTAGTTTTTCTCGTTGATATAATGCATTTTTGGCACGTTTTGACCCTTGTTTTGTAGGTCTTTATCGAGTCTTTCGTTCTCTTTTGAGTCTTTCTAGGTACAAAAGTGGCTGGAAACAAAGATTGGAGTCTTGCAAATGGACTTGGCGAAAAAGAAGAAAAATGGAATCTTTTTGAAAGATTCTGCCCAAAAGGAGCACCTGTTGCCCAGAAGGAGCATCTACACCAAACGTGGTGCTCTCGCTTACTGGAAAATCCCAATATGGAAAGTTCATTAAACCTAATTCAGAGGAAGCCCTAATTTTGGCCAGCCACCTAAGGCATATAAAAAGGAGACATCACGCAGCCACAAGACACAGATCACAGAGATCAGAACGCAAAGAGCCGCAAAAACACACCAAAAAAAGAGAAAGATCGAGTGAGAGAGATCGTGTGAGAGGGAGAGAGACTCGATACTCATCCTTGGAGATTGGAATCATCACGCCATAGACATCACGAAGAACAGCAGCAGTGAGAGAGATCGAGAGTGAGAGAGAGAGAGATATACACTTATTTTGAGAGTTTTGTAAGCTTGGAGAATTGCCTTCCCAATACTTGTTGAAGTCTTCTTAAACCCTACTCTTCTTTATATCGATTTCGATGCAATTCATTATGTCTTTTGCTGCTGTCCTTTGTTTAATCATGAGCGAGTAGTCATCCAGTTAGGTTAAGGGTTTTCGATGGGTTAGAATTCATGAACTATGCATAGATAGGTTTTATATATATATTATTCGATAGTCTCCATCTATTGTCGATCATATTGCCTAGGTTAGCTTGATCACCTAGCCTTTGATTCTAGGTTGAATTTACTTATCAAAAGTTTGTAAATTGCTGGAATTGACATAGATGGGCGATTTGATCCGTAGCCAACGAAAGTTGAAGTTAAGGCATCTCGTGAACATATCAACCCAAATCGCTAATGCTTGATAATCCTTTTTAACCTCAACGACAGTTAGGGTGTTAGATTGATTGTTAGAGTTGTAGATGCCATGAAAGTGGATCTCCTTATATTTATGGTTGAGTTCTAGACTTGTTCATAATCACATGCCTGAATAATTGCTTGGTTCTTGATATTCGAATCCCTGAGAATTATCCCTGACCTAACGCCTTTCCTTTATTGTTTACAACCGATTTTACATTTTGTTTTGCTTTAATTATCGTGACATTTAAACCCAACTTGAATCGCTTAGCTGAGATTGTTTTCCATAGAATTAGAGCGTATTGCTGGTCCCTTAACGAACCTGAACTATTCTACATTGATTAGTGAATCTAGGTTTTAATCTTTGAAACCGGATAAAGGACTGTTTTATTCTTTCATCAATTTGGCGCCGTTGCGACGGGGACCAACTCGATACCTCTACTTCTCGACTACGATTTTAGACTAAGCACTAATCTCGTTCTTTTGTTTTTCTCTATGTGTGTTTCAGGTGCATGAACTCAAGGACAACAAGGAGAAATCTTCAAACTCCCCTCGTCACTTTGAGTAATCCTGCACTCGCGAGACTAGAACGAGAAAACAGACGGCAAAGGCCTAATCCCGTTAATATGGGCGATCAAGGCGACAACGATATGGCAGTTGAGTTGCAAAGGTTGCAAGAGTAGATGGCTCAAATGCAACAGCAGCACGCGCGTGAATTGCAGCAACAACGCGCGCGTGAGCAGCAACGAACGATAGGGGATATGGACAATCCCCATGCTTAATACCGAGACCGAGCTGCCATAGTTCCTCCCGCTGTCGAAAGGAATGACTATGAGATCAAACTGCAGATGATCTCGCTGGTTAAGCAGCACTTGTTCCACGGATTGCCTGCTGAAATTCCGATGGACCATATAGAGAATTTCGAGGAGATTTGCTCCACGACAAGCTCTAATGGGATGAACCCGGATTTCATAAAATGCAAGCTGTTCCGTTTTCCCTCGCGGATAAGGCTTCGCGTTGACTTAAGTCCCTACCTGCTGGATCTATAACGACTTGGGCGCAATGTAGAGCTACGTTTTTGGACCATTTCTATACTAAGTCCAAAACCGCGAGTTTGAGGAACAAAATCTCCTCCTTCCAACAACATTCCGGAGAGTCCTTCTGTGAGGCTTGGGAAAGGTTTAAGGAGTACAAGAGAGAGTGCCCACACCATGGGTTCACTGATGAAAACCTGCTGGGGATTTTCTACGATGGTGTGGACTGGGATTATAGGAACGCGCTCAATGCTGCTAGTGATGGTGATTTCATGACCAAAACCAAAGAGGGAGCGTATAAGTTGATTGAGAACTTGGCTGCAAGTTCAAGTAACAAGTCCCAGGAGTATGACAGGACTACGAAATCCAATGGAACGGATTCTGCTAAGATCGACGACCTTACGGCCAAGATCAATTTGTTGCTTAAGGCGAACCAAAGGATGGTTCATTTTGCTGATGAGAATGGCGAGCAACTAGCTGAAGAGATGGTTGAGGAAGGAGACAATGATCAGCAGGAGGTTAGTTATGTTAATGGGCAAGGTTTTGTGCGAAACCGAGGATTCAACCAGAACTACAGAATTCATCTGAATTTCTCTTACCGAAGCACGAATATTGAAAACCCCCAGGACCAAGTGTACCCACAACAAAAAAAACCCCAAACCACGAAACCTCAAGATCAAAGTTTCCAGAAATCATTCCCCCAAAATTTCCAAGGAAAGACATTCGTCCATTTTCAAGGTCAGAAACCGCAATTTTCGAACTTTCAGGCTTCTGCAAGCTCTGGAAATGGTTCTCAGGATGAGTTGAAAGGTATGGTGCAGCAGATATTGACAAACCAGCAGAAGTTCGCCACTGAGATCAACACAACGGTGGATGGTATGTACTTAGACCTTAATGGTCGGCTTGAGGCGGTTTGCAACCATGTAAAGAAACTCGACACACAAGTTGCTCAAACGGCTGATGCAATAAAAAGGCCACAAGGAGTGCTGCCTGGTAAACCGGATACAAACCCCAGAGAGTTTGTGAATGCCATAGAGCTGAGAAGTGGAAGAACTTTACCTGGAGTCGTAAGAACATAAACTGCAAACTGGACAGAAGGAGCACCTGCTCCAGAAACAGGAAACGACGAAGAACCCGCTGAGCCAACTCCTAAGGTATTAAGACCAAATGAGATTATTGATAAGGTTCGTTCTCGTGTTTACAGGCCCCCTGTCCCTTACCCAATACCTCCAAGGAAGTCGCAAAAGGATTTGGAGGAGACGAAATGTAAGGAGATGTTACAAGATTTGACGGTTAAACTGACATTGGCAGACGCGATTCAGATGATGCCGTCGATGAAAAAGTATGTCAAAGGCCTGGTTACTGGACGGATTCCTTTAGAGCAAAGTGCCATGGTTGTAAGTAAGAATTGTAGCGCCGTGCTACAAAACAAAACCATTAAAAAGCAAGAGGACCCAGGTAAGTTCGTGCTTTCTGTTGATATTGGTCCTGTGCGATTTGCTTGTTCCTGTGTGATCTAGGTTCCAGCGTGAATCTCATGCCCTACTCGGTTACAAGGAAACTCGGGTACATAAAATTCAAACCTACACGGATTTCATTAGTGTTTGCTGACAGATCTATTAAGTTGCCTGTAGGAATTTTGGAAGATTTGCAGGTCAAGATTGGGAATATTTTCATCCCAGCAGATTTCGTGGTGTTGGAACTAGACGATGAACCAAAGGATCCCTTGATTTTGGGACGTCCTTTCTTGCGCACAGCTGGTGTGATCATTGATGTGAAGAACGGAACGATTGGTCTCCACCTGGGAGACATTATTATGGAGTTCGAGATGGATCGGATGTTGAAGAAACCGACCATTGGTGGGCAAACTTTTGCCATTGAGGATAATCTCGAAATACCAGAGGGAGAGATTGAAGAGATTCTTGCTGATGATCCCTTGGATGTTGCATTGACAAAAGCTGAAAGCGAACATGGTTATTTGAGTGAAGATACCATTGGGTTCGCAAGGATGATGGATTCTGGGCAGATGGAGAAATCAACCGACTTTTTGAGACTCGACGAAGAGGAGGGAGACAGCGCACCTGTTTCTGCTCTTCGGAGCCTTGCTGACAATCCTTGGAGCGAGCTGAAAGCTCCAAAACTTGAGCTCAAAACCTTACCAGCTGGGCTAAGGTACGCGTTTCTCGGTCCCAACTCTACATATCCTGTTATTATTAATGCTTATCTGAATAATGTGGAAACCGCCTTACTTTTATGCGAGCTTAGGAAGTATAGGAAATCTTTAGGTTATTCGCTAGATGATATCCCTGGAATCTCACCTGATTTATGCATGCATAGGATACATTTAGAGGATGAATCTAGAACTTCTGTAGAGCACCAAAGAAGATTAAATCCGAATTTGAAAGATGTTGTTAAGAAGGAAATTATGAAACTCTTAGAAGCTAGTGTCATTTATGCAATATCCGATAGTAACTGGGTTAGTCCTGTACACGTAGTACCTAAGAAGGGCGGAATCACTGTGATCGCCAATGATAGGAATGAACTGATACCCACTAGGACTGTCACAGGTCATCGGATGTGCATTGATTATAGAAAATTGAATGCAACAACTAGGAAGGATCATTTCCCCTTACCGTTCATCGATCAAATGCTCGAAAGACTCGCTAACCACCCTTACTACTGTTTTTTAGACGGTTATTCAGGTTTCTTTCAGATACCAATTCACCCGAATGACCAGGAGAAGACAACCTTCACGTGTCCTTATGGCACCTTTGCGTACCGCAGGATGCCATTTGGACTCTGCAATGCCCCCGCGACTTTTCAAAGGTGCATGATGTCTATCTTCACTGATTTTATTGAAGATATTATGGAGGTTTTCATGGATGACTTCTCCGTCTACGGGAGTTCTTTTTCTGTGTGTCTCTCTAATCTGTGCAGGGTATTGGAGCGCTGTGAGGAGAAGCATCTTGTGTTGAACTGGGAGAAATGCCATTTCATGGTAAGGGACGGTATAGTGTTGGGTCATCGCATATCAGAGAAAGGTATTGAAGTTGACCGAGCAAAGGTTGAGGTAATGATGAGCCTACAACCGCCGGATTCAGTCAGAGGGATAAGGAGTTTCCTTGGTCACGCAGGTTTTTACAGGCGTTTCATCAAAGACTTTTCAAAGATAGCGAGACCGCTAACCCAACTTTTGTGTAAGGAAACCAAGTTTGAGTTTGATGGAGCTTGCCTTGAGGCGTTTCACACGATAAAAGGAGCATTGGTAAGCGCACCTATTGTTCAACCACCGGATTGGGATCTGCCATTTGAGGTTATGACAGACGCGAGTGACTACGCCGTAGGGGCTGTTTTGGGGCAAAGGAAGGATAAAAAGCTTCACGTGATCTATTATGCGAGTCGCACTTTAGATGAAGCTCAGTGCAGATATGCTACGACTGAGAAGGAGCTACTAGCTGTGGTGTTCGCCTTTGAGAAGTTCAGATCATATCTTATGGGTTCGAAAGTTATTGTTCATACAGATCACGCAACATTGAAGTACTTGCTAACAAAGAAAGTTGCGAAACCGAGGCTTTTGAGATGGATCTTGTTACTTCAAGAGTTTGATCTTCAAATCATTGATAAGAAGGGTACGGAAAATGGAGTTGCTGACCACCTGTCTAGGATGAAAGTTAATGAAACAGTACCGCTTGATGATGCATTGCTGGATGAACAAGTATACGCTATTGGAATCTGTGTACGAGAGCACCAAGTACAGTCTGGAGCACCTGTTCTACCCGAGGGAGCACCTGCCCCAAGGGCATTTTGTGCGGCTATCTCCAAGGACAGTTCACCAAGTTTTCTATGGTTTGGTGAGATCGCAAACTACCTAGCTACTGACCTGGAACCAGCTGATTTCGTGGGGGACAAGAAGAGGAAATTCTTGCGCAACGTAAGGAGGTACTTTTGGAATGAGCCATACCTTTACAAACAATGCTCCGACGGTCTTTTCCGGAGATGTGTTCCTGAAGAGGAAATCCCGGGAATCTTGTTTCACTGCCACAGTTCAAGTTACGCTGGACACTTCGCAACCTTTAAGACCGTATCAAAGGTGCTGCAAGCTGGGTATTGGTGGCCCACAATGTTCCGTGATACACATGCGTTTATTGCAAGATGCGATAAATGTCAAAGGCAAGGGAACATCTCGCGACGGAATGAGATGCCTCAGCACTTCATCTTGGAAGTTGAAGTGTTCGATGTGTGGGGAATTGATTTCATGGGACCGTTTCCTTCATCCTATGGC
The DNA here is from genome assembly GCA_964056655.1 of Arabis hirsuta. NCBI lineage: Eukaryota > Viridiplantae > Streptophyta > Magnoliopsida > Brassicales > Brassicaceae > Arabis > Arabis hirsuta. The sequence continues at coordinate 9,448,821 of OZ053303.1, read as the reverse complement.
AACAAGTACATTTTAGTGGTCGTCGACTATGTGTCTAAGTGGATTGAGGCCACTGCTTCTCCAACAAACGACGCAGTTGTGGTTTTGAGGATGTTTAAGACAATCATATTTCCCCGTTTTGGTGTTCCGCGGGTGGTGATTAGTGATGGAGGGACCCATTTCATCAATAAGGTTTTCGAGAACCTTTTGAGAAAGAATGGCGTAAAGCATAAGGTTGCAACGCCATATCACCCGCAGACTAGCGGCCAAGTTGAGGTTAGTAATCTACAAATCAAGGACATTTTGCAAAAGACCGTAGGCACCACAAGGAAAGATTGGTCCGCTAAGTTAGATGACGCAGTTTAGGCCTACCGAACAGCTTACAAAACGCCATTGGGGACAACGCCTTTTCATTTGGTGTATGGTAAGTCGTGCCACCTTCCGGTTGAGCTTGAGTATAAGGCGGCATGGGCAGTTAAGTTAATGAACTACGACATCAAACCCGCCTTGGAGAGGCGATCCATGCAACTTAATGAGTTAGAAGAGATTAGGCAGCTGGCCTACGAGAGTTCGAAACTATACAAGGAACGAACCAAAATGTACTACGACAAGAGAATTCTTGACCGAAACTTCCAACCCAATGACACGGTACTTCTCTTTAACTCTCGCCTTAAACTTTTTCCTGAAAAATTGCGATCTAGGTGGTCCGGTCCTTTCCTCGTCAAGGAGGTTCAATCATATGGAGCTCTAGTGTTGCTAGATGCCAAAGGCAAAGAGTTCGTGGTCAATGGACAGCGCTGCAAACCATATTTAGCCGAAGCAAACCCGACCAAAGGTGGAGTGATCACCTTAGGCGATGCGCCAAAAGCCTAAAAGGCTAATCAAGTCAAGCTAACGACTTTAACCAAGCGCTTGGTGGGAGGCAACCCACCGGTACGTTTTCTAACCATTTTCAATTCGATTTCTTTTGTTACTAACTTTGTTTTCAACCTTTGAATTTTCAGCTTTAAAAAAAAAAAAAAATTGTGTTGTGGACTACAAGAGGCAGATCGATCGATCCATGAAGATAAGGCCCTGCGACAAACCACCGGTCGGTCTAAAGATCGACCTCCAGTCGATCCGTCACAAAGTTCAAATCGGAGAGAGCACCTACTACCCAGAACAGAGCACCCGAAACCCAGAACAGAGCACCTACTGCAAAAGGGTAAAATTCAAACATTTAAATTCAAGCCCATCACGAGGTAAGTCAAAAAGAATAGGGCTTGTGGGCCCGAGAAATCAGAGGATATTTTCCAATTTTAAAAAGGAAATAACAGTTATTTTGGGACCCCCAAAAAACCCTAATTTCTCGCGTCCATAACTCCTTTCTTCTCCTTCTTCCTTATTTCGATATTTCCTCCATTAAAACCTTTCAAGTTTTAAGCCGTAAACCTCAACTTCTTCAATTCTCAACCAATCTGAGCGATTTTTGGCTTGATTCCACTCGATTTTTCATCCTCATTCCGAATCTACAACTAATCTCTCGCGAAAATCAAGGTAACATCTCCAAAACCCAACTTTTATGCTCGCTGTTTTCGAACCAAAAGGGTAAAAATCGGTCATTGATTTGGTTGATTCGTGGTTTTGCGACTGTTTGATAATCAATATGCTTACTTTGGGTTTGATTTCGCGTGGATAGGTTGTGAATTTTACTTGAAATTTTGATGCAAACTTGAGATTCTTTGAAAATTTGGGTTTATGGAGAAAAATTGGAAATCTAGGGAATAGAGATGTGATAGCACTTAACGATTCTTTGATTGATTATCTTGGATTGTTTGAGCTGGTCGAGATTGTATGATTCAATGGCAGAAACTTTGTCTCAAGTATTTTGCAAAAACAGGGGATATGAAATTTCTGGTGTTTGTGTTATATATTGAGATATGGATTTATGCTAGAATTGTTGCTTGTTTGTGGTTATCATTGCAGGATGACAGGCCCACGAACGTCAGTTGGTAACTCATCACGCACACGCAAAGGGAAAGGAGCCTCCACCTCCTCCTAAATCGCAAAAACCCATTGGCCACGTGATGAAGCAACTCTAACCTTCCTCTTGACTTAGACGAGGAATGGGACCAGAACGACGCATACTACTACAACAATTGGCTTGACATTACCATTGAGCCGACGCGCTTCTTGTGTGGGCAAACGCTAAAAGATCTCGGGCTACTCTATGATGTGGGCAGCATACTTGAAGCTTGCCAATTGACTGATCTGATCACCCAGCCCGACGATCTCTACCCCGACCTGGTGAGGCAGTGTTTGGCATCCGCCAAATTGACCTATTCGAACCCACGCAAACCGGTGGCTTCACAGGGAGTTCTCTCTTTCTTTGCTGGAGGGAAGAGATATGAGGTGACTGTCACGGACCTCTGTGCCCTCTACGGTTTCGACTCCACGGAGAAGAACGTAGCTTTCCCCAGACGTCTCCCGGTTGCACACAGGTTTTGGGATTTCATCGCAAGTGGAGATTATTTCTCTCGATCCGCGGCCCAATCCACCATTCGGAACCCCGCTCTTCGGGTCGGTGTCAAAGCCATTAGCACTATCTTCTTCTCATGGGATGATGCAAGCAAAGTGCGAACCGATGAATTGATCATGCTTTACAATGTCGTGAGAGATATCATTAGTAATGAAGCCGGTTTGAGCTGCGAATTCGATGGAAGCGTCAACATGGGCGTGCTTTTCGCCTCATGCATTGCGGACAAGAGAACTAAAGTGGCGAAGGGGAAGGCGGCATCACACAGCGAGAGGATCGGGAGTCTGTTGACCAGGCTGTTCATCCACGTCAAACTTGACCTCGGATCTTACACTTGCAACTCCGCGACGGAGTTTATGGATAACTCTTACCTTATTTCTTGTGAGATCTTGGCCGACACTAACGTTTACAGGTCCACGGCGAGAGACAAGACCACCCTATTCTGCCGATTGCCGCAACCATCATTGACGGACCTTGAAGTTGCTGCAAACGTTGGATTCACGCCGGGAACGGAGTACTTGTGTTCTGCCACTGGAGCACCAACTGAGGGAGCACCGATTGGGAGAGCACCAAAGCCCAGGAGGAGCACTTCGACCACCCGCTTCAGTCCCAGATGCCCCTTTGAGCCACGATGAGGAGGAGGAGCTGGTAGCCGCTACGCAGAGGACTCAGCAGTCCAAAGCCCACTACCGCATGCCCTATGCGAGTGAGCTGACTCTAGATGACATTTTCGATGCTCCCAAGGATCCCGAATACCGCCGTTGGATGGTTGCTTCTACCAAGAAGAACAACGGGCTGCTTCGCCGCATTCTCCACATGCTTCAGAAGGGCTGCAGCAGCTCCCAGGCCACCGAGACCATTCCCTCCACGGTACCTGCTCCGCCACCTGTTTCTGGACCTTCCACATCCGCTCGTCCATCCACTCGTTCCTCCAAACGCAAGAAGCCGGTCACCAGTGAGGACTCAGACGACACCACCAGCGACTAGACATCGCTCCCCTATCCTATCTTACCTCTACGTATTCCATGAACACTTTTATTTTATGCATTTCCATTTTTCTTTTATTTCACTTCTCACTCTCTCTTTTTTTATTCTCACACCGAGACGGTGTGAAGTAAGTCTGGGGGGAGTTGCTACTAATCTCGTTTATCTTGGATGTTTTTCTTATGTCCTGTTTTGAGTCTCTCTTTTGATTTGTTTTATTGAGTCAAGACTTTGTAGGGAATTAGGACTTTATCTCATGATGATATTTGAACTATTTGTGTTTAACTTTCTCTCTAGTGACCATTCTTTCAGAGAATGGATACAAGGAACAGCTGGAACACTTCAATGCACCATCTTCCAGGTTTCATATTGACAAAAAATTTCTCTCGCTATTGGCACTAGTTTAGGGAAACGAACCATATTCAGGACTCCTTATTCTTTTTATCACTCGTGTTGTTCCTGAATAGCTAGCTCATTTTTAGTTAGTACCCTCCTTAACCCTAAACCTCTTTTCAAGCCCCTTGCATTCTTGTTACTTCATTGTCATATGTGCAGCATATGCGCAAAAGGGCCGGAGAGAATTGGGTCGACACTGCCTTTAAATCACTCTTTCTGAAGAACAAGAGCACTGATTTCCAGAAGGAGCACCTGCTCCCATTCTCAGAAGATGATTTATATGAGTGGAACAAAAATCCACTAGGAGGAGTGACGATGATGAGCTCCACTTGGGTGTGTACGGTAACTCTAATCCTTTTTCGTGTTTGAGAGACATACGTTTGTAATAAAACCCTCTTCATCATCATATGTCTAAAAAAAATAAATAAATAAATAAAATAAATAAATAAAAAATAATAATAATCATCAGATGATGAAGAGTGGAAAATATGTAAAATGTCTCTCTGCACAGCGAGTATACCCAAGGTGGACGATTTGCAGCATGAGTTGGTTGGAACATTTGGAGAAGAAAGAGTGGTTTAGAGAATGTGGATATCAACGTACCCGTTCTCTCTTGCAATTTTGTGCAATATTCTGCATCCACTACGAAACATCGGGTAACCCTTAAACACTTTAAACACTTATGAACTCCACCTCTAAATGGCCAAACACCCTTAGCGTCGTCTACCCTAAATGGTGCCTTTAGCGAGATCCTCACGCAACTTTAATGCGTTGAGTTTGTGTTTGGGAAATGGAACTTGGTTGAGAAATGTATTGAGGATGTTTGGGTAAAGCTTTGTTATTCATAATCTGGATTATATGGTCTGCAGATGGAGAGTTTTGAACTCGGTTCACTGAAGATAAAAGAGTTCCCGCGTTTTCAAACCTTTCTCCTTCACTTGGTCTTGAATTTTTTTGAGGACAAACAAAGATCTAAGTCTGGGGGAATTGATATAATGCATTTTTGGCACGTTTTGACCCTTGTTTTGTAGGTCTTTATCGAGTCTTTCGTTCTCTTTTGAGTCTTTCTAGGTACAAAAGTGGCTGGAAACAAAGATTGGAGTCTTGCAAATGGACTTGGCGAAAAAGAAGAAAAATGGAATCTTTTTGAAAGATTCTGCCCAAAAGGAGCACCTGTTGCCCAGAAGGAGCACCTACACCAAACGTGGTGCTCTCGCTTACTGGAAAATCCCAATATGGAAAGTTCATTAAACCTAATTCAGAGGAAGCCCTAATTTTGGCCAGCCACCTAAGGCATATAAAAAGGAGACATCACGCAGCCACAAGACACAGATCACAGAGATCAGAACGCAAAGAGCCGCAAAAACACACCAAAAAAAGAGAAAGATCGAGTGAGAGAGATCGTGTGAGAGGGAGAGAGACTCGATACTCATCCTTGGAGATTGGAATCATCACGCCATAGACATCACGAAGAACAGCAGCAGTGAGAGAGATCGAGAGTGAGAGAGAGAGAGATATACACTTATTTTGAGAGTTTTGTAAGCTTGGAGAATTGCCTTCCCAATACTTGTTGAAGTCTTCTTAAACCCTACTCTTCTTTATATCGATTTCGATGCAATTCATTATGTCTTTTGCTGCTGTCCTTTGTTTAATCATGAGCGAGTAGTCATCCAGTTAGGTTAAGGGTTTTCGATGGGTTAGAATTCATGAACTATGCATAGATAGGTTTTATATATATATTATTCGATAGTCTCCATCTATTGTCGATCATATTGCCTAGGTTAGCTTGATCACCTAGCCTTTGATTCTAGGTTGAATTTACTTATCAAAAGTTTGTAAATTGCTGGAATTGACATAGATGGGCGATTTGATCCGTAGCCAACGAAAGTTGAAGTTAAGGCATCTCGTGAACATATCAACCCAAATCGCTAATGCTTGATAATCCTTTTTAACCTCAACGACAGTTAGGGTGTTAGATTGATTGTTAGAGTTGTAGATGCCATGAAAGTGGATCTCCTTATATTTATGGTTGAGTTCTAGACTTGTTCATAATCACATGCCTGAATAATTGCTTGGTTCTTGATATTCGAATCCCTGAGAATTATCCCTGACCTAACGCCTTTCCTTTATTGTTTACAACCGATTTTACATTTTGTTTTGCTTTAATTATCGTGACATTTAAACCCAACTTGAATCGCTTAGCTGAGATTGTTTTCCATAGAATTAGAGCGTATTGCTGGTCCCTTAACGAACCTGAACTATTCTACATTGATTAGTGAATCTAGGTTTTAATCTTTGAAACCGGATAAAGGACTGTTTTATTCTTTCATCACTCGTATTTGTAGTTTTAGAGTCTTAACAGGGAAATCAAGGAAAAAGGAGCAAAAAGAGCCAAAATAGGTGTAAACCAAGCTACAGCAACATTTATAAGCCAAATACACCATCAAGAACCAAGAATTCACAAGAATCAACATTCTACCAAATTGGACAGAACGTATACGCCAGAAGTTCAGCAGTGAACGGAGGATCAAATCGATTTTTAATTGGATGAAACTTTGTGTGAAGATAGATCGTTGAGTCAGCTTTACAATGAAGTTTTAATCATCTCAATTGGAGCTTTGAGCAGGAAGTTACACTGGATTTAGTGAAGATAAGTCAAGCTGCCTCAAAAATGAAGCAAGTGCAGAATCGATCCAAATACCGGGCCGCCTCATGGACCAATATTCTGGGCTGATTCCAGCACAAATCAAGGCACTTTGGGCCCAATACCGGTCGGTTGGACCATGACCAAAATCCCAACTGACGTTGGAGCAGTTTTGACGTAAAAAGACGGATTTGACCTAAACGAAGCCCTAGAAAACCCCTAAGCCTATATATACTTATTTTTAGCCTTTTGTTAGGTATGCAACTGAAACAATAGAGTAGTTTATCATACAGTAGCAGCCACCACGAGTTCTCTTGGTGTTCTTCTTTATATTTGGATTCTAGAGCAATCCGGTGGATGATCTCGCTTTGTATCTCGATATAGAGAAGAATCCTCTTACCCTTACTCTTTAATTCAAGTTTATTTATCATGAATTCATCATCTATCTCTAGTTTTTCGTGCATCATGTCTGAGTAGTTTTATTTGTTAGGTTTTAGGTTTTCAATGAGTTTCATAATTCGATAATTGATTGATGATTGTTTAGGGAATACATTAGAGTCTTCATCTTTACTTATACTCAATGCATGATTGCTTTACCGCACATTTAGCAATCTGATCTTAGGTTTATATACTCTCCAAAAGCTTGTTATATTGCCTGATCTAGTATTTGATGAGCCAAAAGCCTTAACAATTCGAAAGGTTAGTTAAGGAGTGCGGTGAACTTTATCAAACTTGAACTTTAATGCATGTTTTCACCTTGTAATAACCTACGACAGTTGAGTCTATTAAGGTTCTAAAACGTAGATGGTTAGTTACGTCACGATAGTGGAATGACCTTAAATCAGTGCTTTGTGTTCTAGACGGTTCATAATTCCTAAATCCCTAAAATCAATCAATCTTTATTGTTGCATGATTCTCTGCGAAATACCTAAATCCTAACGCTTTTCTTTTATTGATTTTCATTACAATTCACATTCGTTGCTTGTTTACTTTATTCGCAAAAACAAATACGACAAAAATATCTTGTTCTAGCTTTAGTTTTATTCATTACAATTTGAAGTGTGGTTAAGAAGTCCTTGTGGATACGATCCCTTATCTATACTAACCGTGATTGCTGTGCACTTGCAGGTAGTTAGTTGAGAGGTAAAACTCGACTCGCATCAAGTTTTTGGCGCCGTTGCCGGGGACTTCGAAGAACATCACCTTCGAATTTTTGACTAAAACTCAGTCTAGAACGCTTTAATTTCAATTTTTCTTTTTATTTCGATTTTATTTCTTTCTTTTTCGACTTTGATTTCTCGTTTTCTTTTATCCTTTTCCGTGTGTTTTAGGTGTTTATGCCTAGTACTAGAAATTCTAACGAGAAAAATCTAGTTGTACTTGAGCAAGAAATCGATAAGCTTGAACGAGCCCTTAGGAGACAAAGACAACTAAGGATGGCCGATCAAACTGACGAGCACGTCATAAATGAGGAGGAACCAACCCTCGCTATTGTTGCTGTTGCTGCTGCTCTTGATAGAGAGAACCAACCCGTGGAGCAACCACTTGGTGCCCACCTAAACCCACCGATCCGTAATGATGCAATCCACAATCCTCCGGAGAACATTGTTAGGAATCCAGTTGGTGGAAACGATCAACATCTCATTCCACCTGGGAATATGAGAATGCAACAAAAAGTTCCACATCTTCAACCTCAAGGGAACCTAGATTTCCAACAGCCTTTGTGCCCAAGATAAGCGCAACAAGTTCAGCATCAAACTATCGGAGATGTCGATTCCTCCGATGCTTTCTTCTTTGATAGAAATTCTATCCGCCCACCTCCACCTCAAAGGAATGATTTCGAGATCAAACCTCAAATCATCGCATTGGTGAAACAAAACCAATTCCATGGGCTGTCCATGGAGCATCCTCTTGACCACATCGATACTTTCGAAGAAAGTTGTAGTACGACTCGTGATAATGGAGTTCCTGCCGACTACTTTAAGTGCAAGCTCTTTTTCGTTTTCTCTAAACGACAAGGCACTTAGATGGATGAAATCTCTACCTCCACGATCCATCACTACTTGGGACGAATACAAAGGAGCTTTCTTGAACAAGTTCTACACTAAACAAAGATCGAATTCTATAAGGAACAAGATCTCAAGTTTCAAGCAAGGACCAACCGAATCCTTCTTTGAATCCTTGGAACGTTTTAAGGAGTAAACTAGGGACTGCCCTAATCACGGTTTCTCTGAAGAAAACTTATGGAATATCTTCTACAATGGAATCGATTACAAGCACCAAACATCTTTGAATGCTGCGAGTAATGGGAATTTCATGACCAAGCTTGTACCGGAGGCAAAGCTTTTGATTGAGAACCTTGCTGCTAGTGATGCTAACTGTTCTCAAGACTACAATAGGAGCATCAACACTACTAGATCATCAACCGATTCAACTCAAATTGCAGAGCTCAAGAACATGGTTTCACAACTACTTAAGAGTCAAAGGGGAGTTCATGCCGTTGAAGACGTTAATGATACAAGTTATGATCCTAATATGGAACGTATTGGAGATGGAATGGAGGAGAATCAAGAGGAAGTGAACTACATAGGAGAAAACTATGGGAATCAAAATTTCAACAACAACTTTCGATCTCACCCAAATCTGTCCTATCGGAGCTTCGAGAACCCTCAAGATCAAATCTACCCTCGACAAAACGTCAATGGAGATTCACTTGGAGTCATCATAGAAGCTGAAAGATCAAAACCTAATGAAGCTAAAGGAACAACCATTCCTTTAGTGGATCCACCGGAAGTCTAAAAACTTCAAAAGAGTCGAGCTAATTGACTTTAAACAAGCGTTTTGTGGGAGGCAACCCACATTTTTACTTTTATTTATGCTTTAAATAGTTTTTTTTCATATGTTTATTTTACACTAATCTATTTTATTTTGATTTTTCAGGATTTATAAAAATACAAAAAAAAAACTCACCGTCAGCCGGTACCGGTCACGATACCGGACCGCGGCCTATCGGTGTCGACCTTACCGCGACACGGGTCTAGTACCGGGTGAGGTATCAGGCGACGTCCTCGACTGGTATCACGTCAAACCGTCCCGCGACACGCACGACCCAGCACCGGTCACGCGTATCAATCCGGAGTCGCGACCGATACTCAGACCACTTTGCCTCGTCCCGCGACACGATGAAAATCCGTCCTGCGACACGATGAAATTTCGTCCCGCGACACGATGAAATTTCGTCCCACGACACGATGAAAATCCGCCCCGCGACACGAGGAAAATCTCACCGCGGCACGATGCTCGATATCGGACACGAGTATCGGTAGTCCGACGCGACCGGTATTCGCGACACGAGCATGTTCTACCCGCGACACGGTAAAATCCTTACCGTGACACGAGGTCGTTCGTCCCACGACCCGAAAGCTCCACATCGGTCATTCGTCTCGGTCATCCCACCTGACCGATACTCGGGACATATTGCCCCGACCTTACCACGACACGAAGTCGCAACTCTTACCGCGATGCCCCGTCTCGCATCCCGTACCGGTCATGCATATCGGACGACACGCCCGACCGGTATCGAGGCAGCCCTACCGCAGTCCCGTCTCACGCCTCGACCCGCGACACTGTCCAGACTCGACCCACGTCTCGACCCATTACCGAGGTAAGTTCCAATCACGATTTCGGTCAGTCCAACCGACCGGTATTCGACCAAAACCGATCCGGGTAAGTTTTTTGGTTCAATTTTAATTTTCTAAACCGGTTCTAAACAGATTTTAATCGAAATCTAACCAAAAGCATCACAAAATCTGATTTTAAAAGGTTTTCCAAACTTCTTTTTGTCATTTACAAACACAACTTCATCTTTTTCTCTCTCACATGTGTTATTGAGCTCAAGAACCCTAAAAATCCAATTTTGGGGTTTTATCTCAATTCACTAAAATTTGTTTAGTTTTTCACTAGGAATTCAATTTCTAATCTCATACTTCACTAAACCCAAGGTAATTTCTCTCTAAAACCGTCTTTTTGTCTAATTCCAACTTTATGCATATTTTCAAATTTTCATAGATTTAGCTTAAATTGGCTAGGTTGTTGGAGAATCAATATAGGAATACTTGATTATACTTGATATAAACATTATTGATTTGTTAATTACATGATTACAACCTTTAGTTAATTTTTCACAAATTTGGATTTGTGAGGTTATATTTACAAACGAATTTGGGTGATTCATGGTTAGTTAATACATCTTTTAATATGGGTTTATCATATATATATATATATAGGTTTGATATGAATTTTGACATATTAAACACTTAATTGCAAAAAATTTGTGTTTTTCGCATGTCATTACCATTAAATCCGAAAATTATGATTTAATTAGAGAAAAATTATTTTACCTTTGGTTATTATTGTTACATATTTCTAATATCTTGCTATGCTTTATTTTGATTAAATTTCCCATTGGAAACAATTCTTTTGGAAATTGAGATTTTCAAGACCGTAAAATGCTTTTTCGAGATATTTCTTTTGTAGGAACTTCAATGGAGAATGAGTTTGTTACACGGAAGTCTAAGAGAGGACATAAACCCAAGAAGCAACACGTGACCAACCAAGATCACGAAGCTCAAGTCCCTCGCCCTACACGTTCTAAAACTAGATCGAAAAAGTCATCAAAGAAACATGGAAAGGATATTTTGGTGGAGAATGAAGAAGAACTTGGTTAAAAACTAAGAGATGAGGAGGATGCCCAACTCAAGTACCAATGCAGTCTGTGGAGGTCACACAAACAATACCTCATGTCTCACCTCCTAAGAAGAAAAAGAGGAAATCGCGAGCTAAATCAACTATGGTTGTAACTCAAGCACCGAGTGTTATTATGAAGCATGTTGGACCCAAAATGAATGTTAACATGGACTACATGGCTGGTCTACAACAGTTTGCTATGCTTCCAACTCTTGGTATTGATTTCGAGACACTCGATTTACTCGGTTTTCGAAAGGATGTTGAATGGTATCTTGAAGCATTGGGCCTATTGAAGTTTGTGACTATCTCTCACCCTACCTATGGAAGGCTTAAACATGAATTTCTAGCCACGGTAACATTGTCTTACCCCAAGACAAAGACGACCATAGCAAAGGAAGGAATTCTAGCTTTTACGGTTAATGAGAAATCGTATACTTTGAGTATTGAAGAACTTTGTGATATTTTGGGACTTGAGTGTCATGAGAGGATCAGGTTCAGTGGTAGTGAAGCTCATTATGGTGAATGGTCGAAGATAGGAAGCGATAGACTTAAACCCGGAAGTTCTAAGGCATCAAAGATTACACATCCGGCGATTCGTTATGTCTACTATCTACTTTCTCAACTCATTTTCAGTAGGAATGAGTATGGAGTGGTGAAACAAGAAGAGTTTTACATGCTAATATCACCGTTTGTGGAGAATCCTGAGAAGGTGAACCTCGCTTCACTTTTAGCTCGTAGAATGGTACAAATCAAGCATGATGCCGTTAAGGAGAAGATACCAAAGGGAGCATCGAGTGATTTTTGTGGAACAATCACGGCCATACTACTTGCGTGTGGTGTTGATTTTCACCTCGAAGTCCCTTTGATGGTTGAGAGTAAGTTTGATCTACATGCCCTTCAAAAAAAGCATTATCTTTGTGGATGGTACGAGCAATCTACAAACTTTGGGTACCTTTTCACTCCACCATACGAAGAAGAGAACAAGTGTGTTCTACTCCCACATGCGGAAATCCCAGCCTTGAGTGAGGGTAAGACATACTTTCACCCAACTCGTTCGACATGGTTTTACCATTGTCCCGGATGTCCTCTTGTTGGAGTTTCGCTCTACTATCAATCCAAGGCAAGGATGGCACGAAAGGAGAGGTCTAGAGGACCACAAGGAGGAGGTATTTTCCAGCCTTCCACATCTCACACGCCACCCCACGAGCCCAATTTCCAGCCGCTACACAAGCCGGTTTTGATGAATGGCTTCGCACTTGCTTTGAAGAAGAAAAGGAGAAGAGAATTGCTCTTGAAGCTACGGTTTCTAGGCAAGGAAAGATGATTTCTAAGCTTGTAAAAGCAGTCAAGAAATCAATTCCACATCTCTTTAGGCGATCCTCTAGAAGCACAACCGCCACAACAAGTAACAACGAATTTGGTAGTCTTTCGCTCGTCTCTACATCTGAGCATGATAAGGATGTCGATGATGATGTTTCTAGTCATCCCAACACACGTGCCCTTGATGAGACCGCCAATGCCCAGTACGGCAATCACTCATTAGTCCAGGCAATTACTCATTAGTCCAGGCAACTACTTCAGACGAGACAAAGATCGTCAACTACGAGTTCGATGGAGATCACTTTCACGTGATAGTTCCAGATTCACCAGAGTCTATGTCACCCGTCTTTTGAGCCAGGTGTATCGACTTTTATCTATCATTTTATTATTTTCATTTTTATTTTATTGAGTCATCTCACCCTTATGTGACTATTTACACCGGGGACGATGTAAGTTAAGTCTGGGGGGATTTATCGTACTAACGTCCTTTTTCTATTTTCTTATGTTTTGAGTCATTTTAATGATTTTCTTAGAGTTTTTTATTGAGTCGAAAACCTATGTTTCGAACTATGATATTTTCAGGAATTTATTCGTAGATTTTATGATCTAATTACCATTGTCACAGGGTTTATCCAAGATAAACGATTCAGAAACCTTCATGACTGGAACTCGCCCCATATAATTCATCTCGCATAAGTTTTGATGAATCCGATTTTGACTCTATTTTATTTGACCACTAACCTGATTTTAATTATTTCTCATTAAAGAGTTAGATCGGGGAAACGAATCACACATTTATGACATCTTATCCTCTTTTACCACTCTTTGTTGTCATGAATGGCCAGCTCATTTTTAGTTGGTACCCTACCTAAAACCTTTTACCTCTTTTCAGACTTCATGCCTTCTCTTTTTAGTTCCATACTTGCATATATGTGCAAAAACGTCGGAGAGAAAAGGATCAACGCAATTTTCTAATTACTAGAGATGCGACGATTTAGTAAAGAAGGGTGGAGTACAAAGAACAAATTTCAAAAAGCTTGGCCGTTTCCTTGGATGATTAATACATGGTAATATTTCGTGCCTACACTTGACTCGTATCAAAAAGATATCGTTTTCCCCCTTACATGAAAAATAAAAAATAAAAATAAATAAATAAATAAAAAGAAGGGAAAGGAAAACGGTTGTCTAAGAGTTTTAAGGCCAAATGAATACTCAAGGAATGCCATGATACAAAAGAAGAGACGAGTAAAAGAGATTCTAAGTGATTCCCGGAGAAAGATCTAAGTCTGGGGGAAAAAGACGCGAAGAAAGTGGTTGGGAAATTGTGGATTATCAACAGGTCCATTCTCTCTTGCGATTTTGCATAATATCTCGCACCTGGAGTCTATGGTAACTCTAAACACTTTTAACCTCACCACATATATCAGCTTTTTTCAAATCCTAGCGCCGTCTACCCCGAATGATTCCCCTGATGAGAAATCCACCTATACCTTAATGAATGTAGAGAGTCAAATGAAGTGTAGTTGAGATTTTTGCAGGATTGTAATTAAAACATAGAGTAGACTGTGAAGGTTATGGATGGCGTATGATGAAGATACCCTTGGATCGATCATGTTACATACGGTATTAGTATCAACGTTATTTTCAAATGGTTTTTCTAAGTTTAAATTATTTTCAAACCTCTTTTCTATACTTGGATTTTGCTTGAGGACAAACAAGGTTTAAGTCTGGGGGAGTTGATATATCTCATATCTTACCCATTTTACTATATATTTTACTATGTTTTCTATGCATTTATCTACGGTTTTATACTTTTAAAGGTAGTTTTTCTCGTATTTGTAGTTTTAGAGTTTTAACAGGGAAATCAAGGAAAAATGAGCAAAAAGAGCCAAAATAGGTGTAAACCAAGCTACAGCAACATTTATAAGCCAAATACACCATCAAGAACCAAGAATTCACAAGAATCAACATTCTACCAAATTAGACAGAACGTATACGCAAGAAGTTCAGCAGTGAACGGAGGATCAAATCAATTTTTAATTGGATGAAACTTTGTCTGAAGATAGATCGTTGAGTCAGCTTTACAATGAAGTTTTAATAATCTCAATTGGAGCTGTGAGCAGGAAGTTACACTGGATTTAGTGAAGATACGTCAAGCTGCCTCAAAAATGAAGCAAGTGCAGAATCGATCCAAATACCGGGCCGCCTCATGGACCAATATTCTGGGCTGATGCCAGCACAAATCAAGGCACTTTGGGCCCAATACCGGTCGGTTGGACCATGACCAAAATCCCAACCGACGTTGGAGCAGTTTTGACGTAAAAAGACGGATTTGACCTAAACGAAGCCCTAGAAAACCCCTAAGCCTATATATACTTGTTTTTAGCCTTTTGTTAGGTATGCAGCCGAAACAATAGAGTAGTTTATCATACAGTAGCAGCCACCACGAGTTCTCTTGGTGTTCTTCTTTAGATTTGGATTCTAGAGCAATCCGGTGGATGATCTCGCTTTGTATCTCGATATAGAGAAGAATCCTCTTACCCTTACTCTTTAATTCAAGTTTATTTATCATGAATTCATCATCTATCTCTAGTTTTTCATGCATCATGTCTGAGTAGTTTTATTTGTCAGGTTTTAGGTTTTCAATGAGTTTCATAATTCGATAATTGATTGATGATTGTTTAGGGAATACATTAGAGTCTTCATCTTTACTTATACTCAATGCATGATTGCTTTACCGCGCATTTAGCGATCTGATCTTAGGTTTATATACTCTCCAAAAACTTGTTATATTGCATGATCTAGTATTTGATGAGCCAAAAGCCTTAACAATTCGAAAGGTTAGTTAAGGAGTGCGGTGAACTTTATCAAACTGGAACTTTAATGCATGTTTTCACCTTGTAATAACCTGCGACAGTTGAGTCTATTAGGGTGCTAAAACGTAGATGGTTAGTTACGTCACGATAGTGGGATGACCTTAAATCATTGCTTTGTGTTCTAGACGGTTCATAATTCCTAAATCCCTAAAATCAATCAATCTTTATTGTTGCATGATTCTCTGCGAAATACCTAAGTCCTAACGCTTTTCTTTTATTGATTTTCATTACAATTCACATTCGTTGTTTGCTTACTTTATTCTCAATCACAAAAATGACAAAAATATCTTGTTTTATCTTAGTTTTATTCATTACAATTTGACGTGTGGTTAAAAAGTCCTTTTGGAAACGATCCCTTATCTATACTAACCGTGATTGATGAGCACTTGCAGGTAGTTAGTTGAGAGATAAAACTCGACTCGCATCAGCTGCACATCCAGAGCCTGACCCTAAGCCGGCACCCCACCTGGTAATCGCTCCAAGATCAACTGTAGCAGACCCGCTAGACGATCATCTCAATCCTGGGCTCCACCTACAGGAGCACCCCCACCTGGACCTGCTGCACTGGAACCTACACCCATCCCACCAGTCCTCACATTGGTACTCACAGTGACCACACCCACAGACCCCTCCTAATACGTCTGCGAATCAGCTACCTGCTCCTGCGTGGTCTTCTAGGCCACACTCGCGACAACATACTCACTCTCAAGTTCGCGCCCGCACCCACGCCCACCACGACCATCTCGGCCTCCACGACCTCCACGACCTCTGCCACTAGTACCTCTAGCCATCTCTCTGCACTACCCAGCAGAATACTAAGAACACTAGAAACCAGAAAAATCATAAAAACACATACCGTGGAATCTCATTGAAGGCTCGGAGAAGATGATCTAGGACTCCATACCCACACAATAATCAACTGACTAACTCGCATAATCAATCAATCCATCACACGCAATTGACTAACTCACATAATCAACTACGTTCTCCCGCCCTAGAACCATAAGGGCTCTGATACCAAACTGAAACAACCCAATCCATCTTTTTTATTTAACATTGGATTCGAACTAGCATTCCCATAAATGCTAACTCTCCACAATCCAATCAACCAACCAATCAAACAAGAGGAATAACATAAACCAATCAAATCAGTAAATTAAACCAGGAATTACTATCTGATACCCAAATTCAACAACCACATAAACCCATTACAATTCACAATCAAACCAGTTCGACAATTCTAGAATTACTAACACTCTAGCAATTCTAACAATCCAACACAAGAAACTGAGACCCTAGATCATCCTCTCTTCCCGGCCTTGATTCCACGATCATACCTTATCTTTACCTGCATCACATGGTTAAAAGAGATGCGTGAGTATTATCACAAATACTCAGTGACGCGGTCATCCCATCTACTTGGCTATACACACATGCACAAGGGACAAACCACAACACCAACAATAACCAATCATCACACAACAATCAATACGTCAAACTGACGGCATCGATCAACACTCTCCTTATGTCGATCGACGCAACAATTGCTTGTGTCGATCGACACACAACCTTGTGTCGATTGACACATATTGCAGAATCGCAGAATCGAACTTTCTCCTCTCTGGTTCGATTCTCGACTGCACCACGTCAATTTCTTGCAAAACAAACGTCATCAACCACACCAAAACAACACGAAATCACAGAGGAAACATCCTCCAAACAATCAATCATCTCAGTCCACACAATCAACGCATTATGATCAATCCTTTTATCCAGATAAGTCATGGCCACGTACTCACCTTGGATTTGGAAAGGAAAAAGGAAGAAAACAACGAAGAACGACTCTCCAAATTCGAGATCTCTTCTTCCTTCGCGAAGAAGCGGATCCAAATCCACCACCAGAGCCTCACAACACTCAACCCGAACTTTTAGGATCAAGAACAGGAAGAACCCAACAATGATTCTCCTTTTCTCTCAAATCCTCTCTAAAAAAATCTCTGGAACTCTCTGGAAACTTTCTCGAAACTCTAAATATCCCAAAAACGCGGCCACCCCCTTTATATAGAGAAGCCCTAGGGTTTTTCCCTTAAACTGGCCCGCGAACTGACAACTAAAATTGAACCAACCGGTTCAATTTAACCTTGCGTCGATCGTCGGATGACCAAAATCACAACTTTGGTTTGCGGTCGTTACAGTTTATAGGGGCCGAATTGGAATCTGGAACTGGAAGAAGACATGTTTTCATACGAGAATTTGAATACACAATGGTTTGTGTAAAAGAGATGAACGAGCAGCACAGATTCAAAGATAAAAGAGGAAGGTAAGAATGAGATCAGATCTAAAACCTAGGGTTAAAACTAGTTTATTTCCGAGAATGAGATCGGTTATAGTGGTAGGACCCACGGTAAAAGATTGGTTGATGACGTAGTGAATACGAGTCGGTCATTTAGCGCCGCCCTGATCTTTCACCTTCCCACAACCTCAATCGTTGGATTGAGATTGTACGGCCAGATGTCGTGTGAATTCGTGCCTCAGCCGCACAAAGAAATGATGAGTAACCACCATCAAGTATTATTACTGTTGGAGCTGGGGCAACTATTGGAGCTGAATTCGTCACCGAATCCGGCCCGCTAAAAGCCCAAGTCAAACTCTTTCATTTATTTCAAGAAAAAGACAGAATTCAGTCAAAAGGCCCAACAGACCTAGAGCTGCTGACGAGCTAGGAATGAGTCAACATGGCGGTTAGCACAGTCGCATGAGCAAGATTTGCAGGGAATATGCTAAGAACTTGCCCGAGATACGCGGAACCGCTCTGGATACGTAGAGCAGGATCGAAGAGATGAATTGAACTATAAATACACAAAGTCCAAGCAGATTTCGCCAAATTTTCACTTACACAAGAGCTAAACACTATATTTTTAGCTTGTAACACATCTCACTCGAGATCTTATTCAGTGCTAAACACATCACACTATATATTCAATTCATATCAATATAAATCTAGCTCCGCTCTACTCTTTTTTTAATCGTTAAGCTTATAGATATTTCTTAGGATCAAAGTTTCTTCTTCGAATTCACATATAAATACTCAGTGCGGAATTCAGCTTCCACAGCCCTTTTTGTAAAAAAAATTTCACCAAAACTATTGGACTCTGTGCAATTGCCCTAGTTGCCACCTTCTTGGGTCGGGCCTGGACTCTCATCATCTTCATCATTTTTTTTTCCTCTACCTCTTATTTTGTGATCTTGTCATGTGAAGGTATTTATAGGAATATATAATAGTAGAGGGTGGATTAATAATAATTGAATATTTTAACTGTTATTTTGTGAAACCGTTTTGTCAAAAGTCGTATATATTCATTATAACTGTTTTGTCTAAAATTGCGTCTTTTCATAATAACTATTTTGTCAAAGTTGCGTCTTATAAAAAAAATTGTAGTATGGTTATTCGTAAATGTTGTGTATCTAATTGTTTTAAATGTTTTGTGTACATTTATGATTGTTTTAGCTTCACATATTAATGTTTAGATTTTTTGTTTTAATTTGCTAAAAATATGAATAATATAAAAGAAAATATAAGTTATTAGTACAAAAGGAGCACAGGATCATACAAATTTATTTTATTATTATTTAAGTAATGATAGCATGATTGTTGTAGTAAATTTTTCAAAAAAAAAAAAACAAATCGACTTAAAATTTTATTTCTTTTTACAACGTTACATTCGAACCAAATTTTTTCTATAGTCAAACTAAATCAAAACGTAGTTTTATTCAGTGTGTGAGGGTTAAGGCTCCCCCTCTTAGGATTTAACTCCTCTTAATTTGTTAAAAAAAAATTGTTTTAAATGCTTATTTGGTAAAAGTATAAATGGTATATCTATAACTTAAAAAAATAAAAATTGTTATAAAACGAGTATTCAATCATAATATTCAATTATAAAATTGTTATATAAATCTATAAACAGTCAATTTGTTTATGAAGATGAACAAAATTTTATACACTTCATTTAAGAAAATTTAATGTTTATTTTTTCCTAGTATTTAATTGACAATTGTATATATGAAATCTATTATAATTCTTTAAAAAACATCATTTATATATTAATTGGAGAGTGATTTTTCAAAAAAAAACTTTGGTATGTTCACCAAAATCACTCTTCCAATTTTAATATGACATGACATTTCTTAATGTATTACATTTTGATTTGACATATTTACATATATAAAATAATTAAATGGTAAAACTAAATTTTTGAAATTCATATTATTAATAAAAACGATATTATTGACCAAAAAAATTAACAACAAAAGAATCAACAACAATATCTATAATAAAATCAAACAACTACATATTTCACATTTTAAAATATTTAAATTTAAAAAAACTACATAAATAATTTATCTGCATGTACGCGGACGAATCACCTAGTAAGTCAATAAAAATGAGAAGAGAGTAGTTTTTTTTTTTGGATAAAATGAGAAGAGAGTAGTTACCTACATTTTTTGGAAACAAAAGTTTCTAGATGATGTTATGACTCATTTTGGTTACGTTTAGAAAGATTCATAACATATCAATCAAACTAGTAAGAAATGTTTCAATTCAATAGTATGCGAGAACAGTCAACAGTCTTTTTTATCGCAAATAGGATGTGAGTTATCGAAGAATTGAGTCTTCAATGTCTCAAGAAACAATCCGACACTCAGACATTTGCTGGGGAAATGGTAACTCACAATTACTACGCCGTAGCAGCTGCCAATAGAGTGAGTTTGTTCGATTTTAATCCCACCACCACGAAAAGAGGAAATAATATATTAAATTCTCTGTATAGTATTTTCTCCGTTTCAAAATAGTTGTCATTCTACCCTTAATTTTTTGTTTCATATTACTTGTCATTCTGCAATTTCAATGTACATTTATGACTAATTTTTCTATTTTTATCCCTATCTTTAAGCTTATTAATTACTCATATCAAATAAAACATTATATTAATTATGGGTAAAACAAATTTTTAATATATTTTTTTAATTTGTGTGAAAAACTCTAAAATGATAATTATTTTGAAATGGAATGAGTATTAACAACAAAGCGTTGGAAGTTGAGGATAATATAAAATGGAACAAATCTAATGCAGTATTCGATTGGAACTCAATTAATTGATATGCACGTACATATTTGACGTTTATGCCTAATTATTTGTGTCGAGAATGATAGTAACATTTTTCTTTTTTTTGTCGTTTTTTATTTTAGTGGGGCTCACATACCCAATTTTACTTCCCAAAGGAGGGCTTGCCTAGGTTCGAACCTAGATAATGAGATTGGCAACCGAGGTGAGAAATCACTACCTCACGTGCACTTTTTCTGATAGTAACATTTTTCTAAACCTCAAAAATGATCATTCTCGTTACATATGCATATTTTTTATATAAATAATTATTAATAAAATATGTTTTGAGGGTCTCAAAATTTGAGAACTTCATCTAATAGTTTTTCAATTGAATACTTTTAGATGAAGTTCTCAAATTTTGAGAACCTCAAAACATATTTTATTAATAATTTTTATATCTAAAACTATATTATATTAATATTAATTTTTATTAATTTTTGAGAACCCCATCCAGAACCCTTCAATGTACATGCTCTTACATGAGTATTGTGACAAATCGTGGTTTTGTCTAGCAAGTTCCTGGAAAGTCATACTATAAGAACTAGATTTATACTTCGCGCGATGTGCGAGATTTCAATTTTAAACTGTTAACTTTCCAAATGAATATAGATATAATTATTTTTTTAAATAGGCAAAATTTATATAAATATATATATATATATATATATTATCAAGGGATATACAACATAAATATTGTTTGAAAATATTCTTTTTATTTGAAACGCAAGGAATCACTAAATGTCACGTGGTAATCAAAGTAAACTATGAACCTCGTGGACAGAGAAAACGGCATTGGTGTCCATCCCATGATTTTTTTATTTCTGAAAAAAAAATTCAAATTAAGGTATTATAAAGACATCTCCCAAAAAGTTTTAATGTTGACCATTGACTCAATAGTCAAATTTATTAAATGAGGATGCAAATATAACGCAACCCCACATTAAATATGAATTTGTCAAATATACTATCATTTCTTCCAAATGTATGAATGAAATAATTATGATGTTACAATGAATTTATGGATTGACGCTTTATCCATCAAATCAAGTGAAGATTCCGATAAGATAATGTTTAATCCGATAAATTGTCTTATCCTATTTCACATATAACGTTGACATGGTGAAATGAATTAGCTCGATTTTAAACGTGATAACCCGATCCAATAATTCATGTCATATATTTTATATAAAGTAATTTATTTCAAACAAGGAATGCGAACACATTTTCACTAAACATTTCTTTCGTCATTTTCTTCTTATACACATTCATGTCTTTTTACATCTACTTTTATTTAGCCTCCCTATATTATTATTATCAAAACAATATTTCATAATTTTATATTTACTTCTTTTATTTATTTGCTTACTTATTTTCTTTTTTTAGTTTTAATTTTAATCTTTAGTAATTATAAATAACAATAAATATAATAACATGCATTAAAACGAATAATTATTAAAAAATTAATATAATAATTTTTGTTTTGATAATATGAATATTCTAGTTAAAAAGAAAACTCTCTAATTATATAGAATAGATTAGTCATTATTTTACAGCTGTTACACTTCTTTTAAGGTTTCAATAATTTGGATGCATATCCCCTATTTATTTATACAAACTTTAATGAACTAAAAATAACAATGTGTGCACCTTGATTAGTTGCAAAGGATATGTTTATTAGTAGGCCGGTAGATCTAGTTAATAATTGTCTTGATATATTGCATTTATTTATTTTTTACACTATGTACAATGCATTTGTTGAATAAATAATTCAATTGCTAAAATTTTACAATGGCCTGTTGAAAAATAATAAAAGCAGACGTAAATTAATCAGTGTTAAAAAATTCAACATGTTAAATTAAAAAAAAATTGGGTCCACTACTACCACGTGGCTGATTCAAGTTTTCTACATACGCGCAACACGAAGGTGGAGGATTCTGTCATTTATTTCTTATCTCCCAAAAAGAGAAAATGTTTGTATCTTGCCACTTGTCTTGTTTTCACTGGTTTCTGAAAATTTAGAAACTTTCATCTTATCCTATCCTTTTAAATAGCAATTATTGTGTATTAAACAATTTTTTAAATATAAATTTTATATGAAAATTCATCATTTTTTAAACTCTATAAATCAAAACTTGAATCATTTCATTTGGACACAAAAAAAATGTCATTTCTACTATAGTTTTCTTATTATCCTCTAAAAACTTTTCTTTTTACCTTTACACAAACTTGTTTGTGAAATGGATCTCGACAATAATCCTACACAAAATTCTGCTAATTACCCTTTTCCGTACCCAAATCCCAACAATTATCAGTTTCAAAATCTATCTTCTAACCAACCCCAAAATGTCCCAAATTATGGTTTTCCACCAAATTTTTCCATGCCACCATTTGCTCAAAATTACCATCCATATTATGGATTAGATGATGTCGTATTCATCTCAACCACACCCTTATTCTTCTACTTCAATGGCTACTGAAAATGCTAGAAGTGCAAGACCAATTGAATTTCTTGGATTTTCTACACAAATGGGTCTTGAAAGGATGAGCGGTGTTAATGAAACTACTCCAAATGCAGAAGATTCAACCTCTACTCGCCGGAAAAGCTCAAAATGGATTACTGAGCAAAATTTAGTGCTAATGAGTGGATGGATTAAATATGGAACAAACATCGTTATGGGAGAAACCAAAAAAGTGAAGCATATTGGGATAAAATTGCTGAGTATTGTAATGAACACTGCTCATTTGATCCTCTGCGTAATGGAGTTTCGTGTAGAAATTATTTCAACTACGTGAGCCAAAAATTGGGCAAATGGGTCGGCGCTTACGACAGTGCTAACCGTGCACAACAAAGCGGATGGTCAGAGAATGATGTATTAGCGAAAGCACATGAAATATATTCAAGTGGTTTGAACGGGCATTTGAATTTAATGTCAGAATGGCTCGCTGTCCGTGATCAACAACGTTATATTAGTCAGGTAGGAGGAAACACTGGGCCTGGAAGCAATGGATCTAAGAGAGCCCACAATAGCGATGCAAGTGACTCCAACTCTGTAGGCTCTATTGCTCGTCCAATGGGGAGGGATGTAACTAAAAAAAGCAAAAAGAAAAGGTAAAGGTGCAACTTTAGAAATTGTTAACGAAGAGTGGAATGAATTCAAGCAATTGAAGGAACAAAAGGTTGAACAATTGGGGAATATAGCTATGAGGCAAGATGAGGCAAACCAATTGATGAAAGAAAAGACTCGGACTAAGAAGACGAAGATGTATATGAAGCTAATTGAAAAGGAGCACCTCGATGAGCCAAGCAAAAAGTTGTTGGAGAAGTTGAGCCACGATCTATTTGGAAATTAGTGTTGTCATGTCATTTGTCATTTCGTGTAATAATGGTTCTTTGTCATTTCATGTAATAATGGTTGTTTGTCATTTCGTGTAATAATGGTTATTTGTCATTTCGTGAAATAATGTTACTTTGTCAGTACTCCATTATTTTCCGATAATGTAATATGTGACTTTTGGCTTTTAATGTGAGAATCAAATTCTTATCTTTTAATTTGTCATACTCTATTATTTGTTTGGATTCCGTCAATTCCAACCACACGATTTTTTATAAATGGAACTCATTTTTCCATTGACGAACCAATATCAGAAATCTCTTCTTACAAAAAAAAAATAATTCAATGGATCCATCAGAACTTTCTTTTGACATCGAAGCTTACAAAAGCAGTCTGAAATTGAAGATAGGTATATCGCCAACCGGTTTAAAGAGCGTCGAAACAAAATAGAGGAAAACTATCCACATCATGGCAAGAGAAAATACTTCAAGAGAGATCATGTAGCAGCAAACCAAAGACTCGTTGACGACTACTTTGCCAATCAACCTACATACGATGATGCAATGTTCCGCCATCGATTCCGAATGCAAAAACATGTTTTCCTTCGGATCGTTGGAGACCTATCAAGCAATGACATCTACTTCATCCAACGAGTTGATGCAACCAATAAAGAAGGTATATCTCCACTAGCAAAATGTATCACGACCATGCGAATGTTAGCATATGGTATGGCGGCAGACGCTGTCGATGAATACATCAAAATTGGAGGTACTACAACATTGGAGTGCTTGCGTAAATTCTGTAAAAGAATCATACAGTTGTATGAGCAAGTTTATCTTAGAGCTCCAAATGAAAGTGACCTGCAAAGAATATTGTATGTTAGCGAGATGCGAGCGTTCCCGGGGATGATTGCAAGTATTGATTGTATGCACTGGGGAGTGGAAAAATTGTCCTACAGCTTAGAAAGGTCAATTTACTCGAGGAGATAAGGGAACCACCACTGTTATCCTCGAAACAGCTGCATCTCATGATCTATGGATCTAGCACGCGTTTTCGGGTGTCCGGGCACATTGAACAATATCAATGTTCTAGACCGCTCACCAGCGTTTGATGATGTTGAACAAGGAAACACTCCAAGAGTGAACTTCTATGTGAACCAACGTCCGTATAATATGGCATACTATTTAGCTGATGGTATTTATCCTTCCTATCCAACTTTCGTCAAATCAATTCGACTAAAAGTAAACCTGACAAGTTATTTGCAAAATATCAAGAAGGATATCGAGCATGCATTTGGAGTGTTACAAGCTCGATTTAAAATCACTCGCGAACCAGCTCGCATGTGAGACATAACCGATTTGACTATCATTTGCATAATATGATTATAGAGGATGAACGAGATACATATGCCCAACACTGGACCGATTATGATCAATCAGAGGCAAGTGGTTCTAGCACACCACCACCATTCTCAACCGAGGTGTTACCTTCATTTGCAAATCATGTGCGTGCTAGATCCGAATTGCGTGATTCAAATGTGCATCACGAATTACAAGCAGATCTAATCAAACACATATGGGCAAAATTCGGAATGTTTCGTGATTAAAGAGATTTTTAAATCTCTCTGTGTGAAATAAGATTTTTTTTTTGAGTCTATCGTAATAATTAAGTTATG
The DNA here is from genome assembly GCA_964056655.1 of Arabis hirsuta. Taxonomy (NCBI): domain Eukaryota; kingdom Viridiplantae; phylum Streptophyta; class Magnoliopsida; order Brassicales; family Brassicaceae; genus Arabis; species Arabis hirsuta. The sequence goes on along the minus strand of OZ053303.1, from coordinate 9,423,189 downwards.
TATGCTTTATTGCTCGTGTCATGTGTTTGTACTCTATTGTATTTGAAGTTTTTGTAATTTTATTTTCTAATAATAAATTTTATTTTTCTTATTTGGAAAATAGCTAAAAATATTAAATAAAAAATTATTATAAAGTATGTAATATTTCTTATATTAATTTAGTTTTAGTCGTTAATTATATGTATGTGGTCACAAGAATATAAATATAAATTAAAAAGATAAAATAAAAGTGGTGGGGTAAGGTGCTGAATTTTATTAAACAAAACTATTGTAGAGGTTAAAGTTGAATTGAGTGTTGAATAATGAGGTGGAAAAAAGAGAAAATGATATGAAGTGTAAAAAAGTGAAAAGTAAGGTGTTAAATATCTCTCACCATTGTACATAGTCTAAGTATATACACACTGCCAAGTACAAGGCCATATCGACTTTTGAGTTTTGACCAAAAAACTTTTCACTCAAAAGCTTAAAGCATTTGTTGCAATGCATACCAATAAAAGTATATAATGTTAATTTTCAAAATATAACGATAAGAGCATGATCAACGTAAGCGTTGCTTAGCATATAATTTATTATTAAAGTTTTAAGCATCAACGCTTACCTAAGCACTTTAAGCATCATTGCTTATTAATCTGTTTTTAATTAAATGACAATAAATGCTAAGCACCCCATAAACATGTTCTAAGCAACCCCAGTTGTACATGCTCTAAGAACCTCTAAAGTGAATATGTGTCTTTTGCAAACATATCGTGGGCATTCTTATGGTTTCATAATTGTTCGAAGCAATGTGGCTTCTTAAGGTTTTTAGAAGCATCTACGAAAATGCATTAGATATATTAAATCAGAATTAACCAATGGTAGTATAGTTGTGTTGTATTATGTATTTTTGGTATACATGTTCTTTTCATTTCCTAGTGCAAAATTGACAATAGTAAAATCTAGACTAGAAAAAGGGAAAAAAACTAAAAAATATCCAAACTTAATTATATTTTCTGAAAAAATATCTAAACTTTTTTGGCTACCCGATTAATACCCAGACTACTTAAGATTGGTTTTTATATACTCGAACTTTTAAACTGTATTGGTTTTGCTACATAACCATGACGGGGTTAAGCCGATTAACGGAAGTTAGTAACGTCGTTAACGAACGTTTTGCACCCGTTGTAAAACCCGACAGTGTCGTTACTCATTTTTCCCAAATCGATTTCAAAATCCTAAAATACGAAGAGCCCTAATTTCATTTTCCCAAATCGATTTCATTCTCCCAATTTCATTCTCAAAATCGATTTCATTTTCCCCCTCAAAATCGATTTCATTTTCCCCAAATCGATTTCATTGTCCCAATTTCATTCTCAAAATCGAGAGAACAAATGAAACATATGGCTTGAGAGGAGAAGAAAACAAATGCTGGTGTGAGAAAGAAAACTGAGAAGATGAGGTATGTTTTATTCGAATACAAAATTCGATTTTGAGTTTTGATGATGCGATTTTGATTTTGATTTTGAGGATGGTCAGTCGTGAATTCTTCGATTTTGATGTCGTGAATCCGGAATTGAGAAATGTTATGCCTTTTATGCAGTGGAGATTTGACATTGAAAGTTAATGTCCATTGTGAAGGAAAAATGTATTATAAAGACAATACGTTTAGCTATAAAGTAGGGTTTGTGAAGAAGAACATTGAGATTGACCCGGATTACATGACATGGTTAGTCTTTCATACATTTTGTGAGGATAGTGGATTAAGTGGCGTGGTGGAACAAGTTTGGTACTAGCTTCCACACGAAGATTTTCATGCAACAAGGCCGATTTTTTAGGAAAAATCTGATGTTGATATTATGACAATGTGTACTGAAGCAATGAGCAATTCGTGTGAAGTGGATTTGTACATTTAGCAAGGTATTGCTGCAAAAGATATACAAGGGTCTGATGATGCTAATAAAGCTAATGAAGAAGAGGTTGATGATGCTGAGGATGCTAATGAAGAGTCTACGGATGATGATGATGAAGATGAGGATAAGGATGGTGAAAGAAATCAGAATGCAAGTGATAAAAATGCAGACGATGAGGATGAAGAAGAAGTCATAATTGAAGAAGGGGGAGATGATCCACGGTTTCAGAGTTTTTTTGAAGAAATTCGTAATGAAGAAGGTGCTAATGCAATAGCTCCTAACCCTCCTACTGCTACTGCAACAGATCTTTGATTTTTCTCAGTTTTAAAAAGCAGTGAAAGCTTATATGAAATTATTGAGTAGGATGGTTGCTTCCCAGTGTGCCTTCTAGAAAAGCATTGTGCTTGTAACCAGTGGAATATCTCATGAATCCCATGTCGCCATGCCATTCATGTGATCACTGAGTTTAATTGTGATCCGACAAAGTGAGTTTATTCTTTTATTCTTTTTTGTTTTGTAATGTTAATCTATTGTTCTTTTTTGTTTGGTAATGCTAATCTCTTGTTCCTTTTTGCAGCTATGTTGATCACTATTTCTTCACATCTAAGTGGCAAGATACTTACTTAGACAACATCTTGCCTGTCAATGGAGATAGGGCTTGGCCAAAGACAGGCAAAAGTCCAATTAAAGTGCCTGAAAAAAGAAAAAGGAGAGGGCGACCAAAGAAGCATAATAGGATTAAGGAGCCAACTGAATCATCATCAAATCCTACAAAAGCTACAAGAGATGGAAGAACTATGTCATGTAGCAATTGTAAGAAAACTAACCATAACATAGCCACTTGTAAAGAGGAAGCTTTCATTGACACTGGCCCTAAAAGAAAGAGGGGAAGACCTCGAAAGAATCCTGTAAGTACTTTCTATATGTACTTATGTGTCTTATGTGTTTTTCAATATGTACTTTCTAATATATTGTCTTCTTTGATGGACCAATTGATAGGATGATCCATGGAGCATCCAAAATGCACCTAAGAAGAGGACGACTACTCAAAGCCAATCCACACCAACTTGTAATGTTACACAAAATCCAGAAGAAGAACTGCATCCCTCAAGTGCTCCACCTGCATCAAGTTCTCAGGGTTGAGGTTGTGGTCGTGGCAGTGGCCGTTCTCGTGGCCGTGAAACAGCACCTGTAGTCATTAGAGAGTATGGGTGTTATATTTCACCTTGGAGTGGTAAGGTTTTTAAGCAGTGGGGAAGTAATCCGGAAGCACCTCCATCACAATCACCTCCATTAAAAGCACCTCCATCACAATCACCTCCATCATAAGCACCTTAAAATCAGTAGGATATGTCTTATGTTATGTTTCAAGTGTATTGGTATCAAAGTATGTACGATCTTAGGAAGTTATGTATGATGATATTTTGGTTTGACAAAATATGTAGGATCTCTTGAAGGATGTTAAGAAGTTATGTATGGATGATATTTTGTTTTGACAAACTATGTAGGATCTCTTCGATTCGAACACATACATTAGAAAGAGCCAAAACACAAACATAACTTCCCCATTCTAAGAAACACAAACAAAACACAAACATAACACAAAACACAAAACACAAACACAAACATACATTAGTTAACGAGATACCACAATACCAAAACACAAACTAGTTCTTTCCCATTGTAAGAATCATTATTGTCACAACAATGAATCCTCCCCACGATATAACAACGAACTGCCGCAATAATTTTTCCCTCTCTTTCGATGCCATTGCTTCCAATTCAACCTTTGTCTTCTCTTCACTCCAATTCTTCATCAATTCTGCCTCAACTATCGTTCCAGTACTGACTTGACATTCTTTAATGGAGTCTCTAAGTAGCTTGATTTATTCTTTTTGGTGACGGATTTGATCTCGTGCCTCTAGTAAGCTCACTTTTTGCCACTCATTTTGTTTCTCGACATCAACCCAGGTGAAGAAACCATGTACATCACATTTAAAGAATCTTCTTCCCGGAATTTCATTTGTCCACGACTTCAAGATGCTCGTCGGCCGGCTGCAGTGACAAAGAGGACCGTTCTGCCCTAAGCTTCGATTTATTGAATTCACATTGGAGCCTGAACTTTGACTTCGTTCCATCTCGATAGAGAGAGAGCCAAGAGAAATTGAGAATGAAATCAATTTGGGGAAAATGAAATTAGGGTTCTTCGTTTTTAGGATTTTGAAATCGATTTAGGGAAAATGAGTAACGGCACTGTCGGGTTTTACACGGATGCAAAACGTCCGTTAACAGCGTTACTAACTTCCGTTAATCGGCTTAACCCCGTCAATGGTTATGTAGCAAAACCAATACAGTTTAAAAGTTCGAGTATATAAAAACCAATCTTAAGTAGTCTGGGTATTAATCGGGTAGCCAAAAAAGTTTGGGTATTTTTTCAGCAAATATAATTAAGTTTGAGTATTTTTTAGTTTTTTTCCCCTAGGAAAAACATAATTTGGGATATAATGAGATACTAATTCGGTATAGATATTAGACCAACAAACTAAAGAGCATCACTTGAACCGAACTGTTTATTTTAATAATTTCTTTTGATTGTGATAATTGTTTTTTTTTTGTTTGTCGGTGGGCCACATGCCAGTCCCACTAACCGGTCCTACAGCCTATTACATTTCTTCCAAAGATCGAACCCTGATAAAAGGGGTGCCTCAAGAGTGGTTTTTCACCACTGCATTAAATGTGATCGGCTATTGTGATAATTGTTAATTATAGAGGATGATTCCACTTGTTTTTTGTTTGTATTGTTCCTACTTAAACTAATGAAAAAACTAAGAAATAGTTTTAACTATCCAAAATAATTAACATTTAACTGGCTTCCATTGTGACATATCATTTGGTTTGTGAATACGTTTTGCTTTTAATCCATTAAAAACATTATTATTTTTTCACCTTTTTGTTTTTGCTCTAGACCACTTCGTGGTTTTAAAAACATATATCGTGGTTTTGATCCAAACCACGATTCATGGTACAAAAGCTTTGTAACAAACAGAAATTTTTGAATTTTTAAATTCCGTAAAATGGGCAATTAGGGTTTGTATGTCCATCGTTGCAGTCAGTGAGAGGGATTAGTGAATTCCAATGCTAAACGACGTCGTATTTTATTGTGGGCCAAAAAGATAGTTTGGGCCCAAGTGTATTATAGGCCTGTAGAAAAGAGGAATATATAAACCACTAAAGAAACCCTAGTTTTGCAATCTATTTGTTAAGAAGGAGAGATCGTGTTAAGACGCCGAGAGCTTCTCATTCTTCTCACAGGCGGCTCTTCTCTTCGAATCACAATGGTAATTAGGGTTGACGATTTCATTTCCCCAGAAAACTACCATTTTTAGGGTTTCTACACTGATTTACTGGTTCAGCTCGATCTGTGATAGTGTAGCTTGCCGTTAAATGCATTCATTCTGTTCGAATCCAATGCTATTTTGCTAATACAATAGAAAGAGTAGGGTTTTGTGTTAGAAACAGTGAGTTTAAGTTATAAATTTTCTCATAGAAAGAGTAGGATTTTTGTGTTGATTTACTGAATCTAATGTTAACGATGAGTGAAGAACCAAGTATCTCTCTATCTTGTGTTGATCTTGTTAATGGGGGATTTTGTTTTGTTTTTTCTGATGAGATGTAATTTGTTATCTTCTGTTACAGTCTCTGGTTGCACAGGAGGAGTTTCAGCACATTCTTCGTGTGCTCAATACCAATGTTGATGGTAAGCAAAAGATTATGTTTGCCCTTACCTCTATCAAGGGTATTGGTAGGCGATTTGCTAACATTGTCTGCAAGAAGGCTGATGTCGACATGAACAAAAGGTTTGCTCTTTTTTCTTTTCTCTTTTCTTTTGGTCTTAAAATGAGTATCTGTTGGTATTTGTATCAATCACATGGAAGAGCCATTAGGAAGATAAGAGTATAAAAGCTTTGGCATTGAACAGATTAGTGTATATGTTCTGAGTCTTTTTTCGGTAAGGTCTGGGTCCTACTATTTAGATGAGTGAAATCATTTTCGCCTTTGCTATAGGCGGTCTTTTGAACTGTGTTTCCACCTTGAAGTACAGAATCTTTTGGTCTTTTTTTCTTGGGTCTTTGCTGAGTGTTGTTTGTTGTGGGAAGCATCAGAACTATAGTAAGATCCTTGTTACTATAGCCAAACATTGTTTGGTATATAGTAAGATTCTTGTTGATCCTGGTTTGCAATCCTTGTGTCTAATATCGGTCTTGACTCTTCAGAGCAGGTGAGTTATCTGCAGCTGAGCTCGACAACCTCATGACAATTGTAGCAAACCCAAGACAGTTCAAGATACCAGACTGGTTCTTGAACAGACAGAAAGACTACAAAGATGGAAAGTACTCCCAAGTTGTCTCCAATGCCCTTGACATGAAACTCAGGGATGATCTGGAACGTCTCAAGAAGATCAGGTAAAACTCATACTGATCCCAGTCATAACATTACCACTCTCTCCTCTTCGATTGAATCAAATGAATTTATGTAATGGTGGTTTTGCAATTTTCTTGCAATGAGCAGAAACCACCGTGGTCTGAGACATTACTGGGGTCTCCGTGTCCGTGGACAACACACCAAGACAACTGGTCGCAGAGGAAAGACTGTTGGTGTCTCTAAGAAGCGTTAAGTCCATGTATGTTTCAAGTTGCAGCTAGATTGGATCTTTGATAAAGACTGGTTTATATCTTGTTATCCGTACAATTTTGCACGGTTTGGTTTTTGGGTCTTTTATGAGAGACATGTTCACTACTTTTTTAATTACTTGAAGAAAATATTTTGTTGCTGGATATTCGTCACTTCTCTAGTTACATCTTTTGTTTTCCCCATTCAATGGTTTTTTTCCTTTATCAGAATATCCAAATATTATTTGTGCAAATTACTAACTAATATTGCGTGATTAAACTAACTGTACTTGTAAATTAAATACTGAAACTGTGCTTTGATGTTCATGATTCCGCAAAAAGCAATACAAAAAATCTCAATCGTCTGTATGAAACCAAAAATCGTAGTTTTCGTCCAAGCAAAAATTAGCACCAGGATCATAAATTAAGCTAAAAAAAATAAAAAAAGAAAGATAAGAATTGTAACTATGTGATGATGTTTCTCATCTCAATTTAACTAATTGCTACTAGGCTTTGTCTTCGTTGTCGTCAGAATCTGAAGCAGCTCCATGTTTCTGTTGGCGGGTTGTCGGAAGAGAATAGCTTCGTCGCTCTTTGCCACCTGGCTTGGAAGAGGCATTACCGTACCAGATCATACCGAGTACTGCAATTATCATTCCAATAACCACGTGCAAGTTTAGACCTTCTCTACCAAAGAAGAAGAAGCCCATTATCAGCACCAGGATCGTCTTCATATGCCCCAGGACTTGGAATGATACCGCTGTGAATCTCCCAATGCAGATGAACTGGCTTAGGTTGGTTCCGATTGCTATTGTGCATGATAGGGTTATAAACATCTGCAGAATTCAACAACTTGTGTTAGGGTTTACCGAGTTTAGGCTCAACAATATTTGGCCTCGAAAGCATCAGAAGCAGAGAGAACATGTAAGGTTGTTTATTTACTGGTATTATATCGAATGCTAATGTACAGGATTATGATACTCATGTAGATTTTGGTGCTTACCACAGAGACCAAGTTGTAGTCATACATGTCTACTCTTTTTTCCGTCAACCAATAATCAAGAAATGGGCCAACTACCAGCAATGTTGCGGCTTGGGCTGGAGCGGTATGCCCTAATAGGTTGAAGGAGCTAAGCGAGTACTTCCGCTGAAGGTAATGTACATACTGCATCATGTATAAACCATTTCGATCTTAGTCTAGAGTTAAATAAAATGTTACTTTATAAGAGCAAGAATGTTTGGATAACACATACGTATTGTTGCAGAGAAGTACTCCACACAGCAACAAAAGCGGCTACAAAGCCTTTGGTGTTTACGCTAACATCAGTAACAGTGCAAACACTAACACCCACAAGAACCAGTCCTATGCTAAGCTTTGTGTCTCTGGAGTAACGGATCTTATCGAATACCATTTCCAACAAGCAAGATACAGGAATCATGCTGAGCTTTGCAATCTGACAAGCAAAAAACAGGACACCATGAAAGGAAGATTAGATGTTTTTCTTTACGCAAAATGCAAAAGTGCAGAGATAGATAAAATTTATAACCTGATAAAATCCCACGGAGTTCCACATAAGACTGACATTCATTCCAACAATCGAGAAGTTTGCAAACAGAATGAATCTCAGAAGCTCCGTAAATGGAAGATGAGAAGGCTGAATGTAACCAAGACATCTAAGAACAATCGTCATCAGGGTTGTGGTAGCGAAATGTAAACCGGTTAAGGTTGTAGCTGCAGCGAGTCAGAGACATAAGTAAAACACAGTTAAGAGGAATAGCTACAGGTTTTAAAGAAGAAGCTTTAAAAGAGTCATAGAGAGATTTACCGAAGCTATAACCATAAGTAGCCATTAAAGCTTTATTGACAATGATGATACCAACAGAAGTGACGACATTGAACATCCACGCAGCAGCATCCACTGCTGCTTTCTTATCAGCTTTACTAACAGGAGCCATCTTCTTTTCAACTTTCTCTCTTCCTCAATCAGCAAAAAATCTCTACTTGTTCAATCTCCCATTCTCCACAGACTCACTCACCACAGAATTATCACTTACCCACTAAGCTTAAGAAGGTTCCACACAAAATTAATAGAAACATCATGAAGAAATCACAGAATCGGTACGAATACAAAAAAAAAAGCGTTAACTTAAACTAACATCGCGAATCATAAAGAAGCTGGCCTCAAACCCATTTTGTTCGATCGGGGTTCTTAAGTGAGTAATTTGAATGTAATTCGTACGTGTGGATCAGTTTTCAATCAGATCGGATCCGGCTCCGGAGATTGGGATCGAAATTCCGTAAGATCTAGATTATGAATCAATCTCGAAAGATTGAAATGAAATCCACCGATCATTTCCCCGACAATAATATCATCAAATCCGAGGAGATAATGAGAAGAAGAAGAATCGGAGGATACCTGGAGAAGAGAGTAAATTGGTAATTGATCGTGAGGAGGTGATCGGAACACCGGCGCCGGCGACGGAGAGAGTAGACAGTGAATAGAATCGGAGTGAGCGTAAGGAACCAAAATAAGAAAAAGAAAAAAAAGAAATCTGGGAAAAAGGCAGTTGGGAAGCGTAGGGTTCGTGGAGCGAGAGTAGTAGTAGTCAGCTCCAGCAATTTCGTTCTTCATTTTATTTTATTTTCATTTTTGGGCAATCCTTTCTATTTACTGTTAGATCCTTGCTCTTATTTTGTTTTGCCGGCTAGACCCTTTCTCTTATTTCTCGTTTTAGCCAAGGGTGAAAAGAAAGAGATATTTTGCTCGGTAGTCGGTACTTCGGTTCATTTCCACACTTTTTTTTGGTTTGGGATTAGATTTAGCCTTTAGGTTCAGCGCATTTCATTATTTTACCGTTTAACGAAAATGCAAAAATAACCGATGAATACAAAATTTCTATATCCGAGAAATACAGAATTGAAGGTAGAAACCGAACAGAAAACCCAAATGCCCAAACGTATTTTTTCCATAGATTAGTTTTGGATCTTTTCGGTTCATGTCTTTTTTAGGGATCAACTTTGGTTTAATGTGTAATTGTATACCCCCATATGGTCGATATATTGATTGAGAAGACTAAGAAAAATATTTAATGTAAAATATTTAAAATATCATTCGTGTTTTTAAGACATATATGTCAACTTTTTTTTTATTTTAAGTTTTAAACGTAGTAACTTATGTACAGGGCCGTTCCTGAGATTTTTGGGGCCCTAAACAAAAAAAAAAAATTAGAAGATTTTATAGATAAATTTTTAATTTGGGGGTTTTTTCATAAAAAAAAAAAAATTTTGGGGGCCTATTTTCTATAATAAAAAATCAAAAAAATTTGGAGGCCCAAGTCCAATGCTTCACTCGGCTCTCTTCAGGAACGGCCCTGCTTATGTATGAATGCAAAAAAATAGAGTAAAAAAAATGCAAATGTACTATAAGAGAGTAGAAAGGATCATCATGCAAAACGATAACACGTCATCATGCAAAACGATAACACGTGTCACTTCATTTTTTTTATAACATAGATTTGGATTTTAACTCTCCCATGACAAACATAATCTTCATATTCTTGACACATCCGTACAAGGAAGTGACACGTGTCCCCTAACAAAATTTGTAGCTCAACTTTATCATCAATTAATGCAAAACCTTTCAGCTTTCTCTTAGGTTATGCTTGCGAGCAGACGCTTTTCAACTCCCATCTTACACCCAAGTGACTCAACCAAAGAAATGGAAGTGTAGTGTTCACTTGGTCCGATGAAACTTGTAAGGGGAGCAAGTTTTCCCAAAAACTTTATCATAAAACAAAAGTTTTCGCGAGATCTTCAAATGCTGGGGATATGAGTTAGGACATGATCAATGATTTACTGTATGCGCATGGGTTCCTTAGTTTGAAAAAACATTGCGCGCGATCGAGTTGGAAATCACGTTGAGCAAAGCACATAGTCAGAGAAACATATTTAATGGCGAGGCAAATAAATATCGCGAGGACAAAAAGAAAAAGGATTTCATGCTAATCTCCACATAGGTAAATAACTCGATTTAGATTTGTTATGATGATAGTAAAATATGGCGTACGTGAATATTGTAGACCGGTTTGGTCAATTGAATTTTCTCGGGTTTGTTGGTTTCAGGGGAAGATAATGGAGTTAAGAGTTTTTATCCGAGAAAACTAATGAAAGGGAAATTGAGGAAAAGGAAGAAATACGATGAGAGACTAGAAAAAATAATAATGATAAGGCTAATTTTACTTCTTCTAACAATGTTTGAGCTTATAATAAAGGCACATTCATTTGTGTTCTGTTTTTTTTTTTTTTTTTGTGTTGTGTATATATATATGTTTTCGAGAACTTGGTTGTCCCACATTCTGCTATAGAAACTCCGGCCATAATAGAAGACTTCTACAATTATACTGTACAACCAATCTCCCTCTTTCAAAAAACAACTCCCTTCTTTTTTTTGTTTTCTCTGCGATTTAAAAAATGGTTTTCTTAAAATGCAGGTGCATTCCACATGTTTTTCTTAAACAAGGCAAGAACAATAACTGATGGTTATGGTTCTTGATCAAGAAGGTGGCGATGCCATCACAGATGTTATCTTGGGAAAATATAACTCGGTAAGCACATTTTGTAAAATAAACCCTCAAAAGAATGTTGCCAACTACAAAACTTCATGCATATACAATGTTAGGTTTCTTCAAGTGGGAGATTACCACTGACATGGTACGAAGCTAACTATGGAAACCAGATTCCGATGACTTTATTGAAACTCCAAGCTGACGAGAAGTTTGGTTATTTAGGAAAACATACAAGTTCTTCACTGGAACGACCGTTTTTTCTTTTGGATACAAACTTAGCTACACTCAGTTCAAGTACAAGGCGTCTTCATTGGGCCATGTCATCCCAGTGAACATCAAGCTCGAGAAGAGACAAGATTGATTCATGGCAGATCAACACAAAAATACTGGACACGTGACCTCTCTTTACCTACTAATGTCATCTCCTGGAGAGAGCTATTGTGCTTTCATACAGTAGATTAAAATTTTATGTGATTTTATTTTAGTTAATTAAGAAGTTATTAAAAATATATAATTAAATTAGGTTAATTGCCATGAGTTTTTATTTTCTACATCATTAATTTAGGTAAAGTAGATTTACGCACCAAATTTGTTCTTTTCATTAGATATACAAGTGAATTTGCGCGCCAAATTTGAAAAAAATATAAATCATTTATTTATGTGATATGTTATTTAATTAGGTTTTGCTATAAATATTTTTTAATATACATAAATTTATATGTGAGATTAGTTTTGTTCAATAATTAGATACACAATAGAATTTGCGCACAAATTTTAAAAATTACTTATATGGCATGTTATTAGTATCATGAATTTTTTTTTCAAAAAAAAATATAAATTATTTTGCGCACTAGATTTTTTTAGGAAAAGAGAATTTAATTATGTACATCATATGTTAATTAATTATATTCATTATTATTAAGTGAATTTACGGTTGATATTTTTTGTATAAGATACACAAATGAATTTGGGCGCAAGATTTGAAAATCTAGTACGTTATTTGTTTATATGATAAGTTGTTTACGCCTTTTTCTTTTCATTTAGCAATTTATCTTAATAATCAATAATATATTATCATTCATTATATATATTTTAATCAAATACACAAATGAGTTTGTACAAGAGATTAGCTTTTTGTAATAAGTATTATCTTTATTCAAACATTTTTATCCCAAATACAACTTTTATTTTTGATAATTCCAAATCAATAACCGAAAGAAAAATGCATTCAAATTAAAATACCCATTCTTAAACTTGAACAGTGATAAATCTTAAAAAAAAATTAAAGATTCTTCAACCAATGTGAAGATAAATCTTCAAACTCTTCGAAGCTATCTTGGTCATCTTCCACAAAAATTCGATAACAACGAAAGCAGAAGTCCTTTGACTCTCCACCAATCCAATCGGCAAATAAAGGTCAACCCTTTCCAAACACACGACCACACTGAATCAGAAACTGCAACACATATACTTCGTACAAGCCACCTCTAAAGCTCCTCATCTCCACAACTTTGAGCGTCTTCTTTAAACACATGTGGCTGATTGAATACTCCCAACAAGTATCTAGATCGAATTCGATCTCAGAATCCGTCGGTAAGACATGCCTAGGATCAACCATTTGGAAAGTGAGAGTGTCCAAATCAGGACAACTATTGATCATTACCTTTATCCCAATGAACTCATGTGGAAACAGGTTTGTTTTCACTACCAAATGTCTTGTTTCCATGGATGCTCGTTATCAAGTCGGATCCTCCTCTTGAATCAGTTGAATGACAAAAGGACATATGGTTAATGTGTTGGCGGATAAAAGATCGTAAAGGAGACCACAATGAAGTTCTCATGTTCCTTCATGGTACTCTGTCTCCACACCAAAATCCAAGTATGCTTCTTTCATTACTGTTTTCACTCTCATGAACTGAAAGTAATGAAACCTACCTGAGTACTTGAAGATCTGAATGTTGGGCAAGTCGAGTGTGTTGAAGATAATTAAGTTTCGTAATGTTTTTTTTTTTAAATTAAGAGTCGTGTCTATCCTAACTTAGTTATATTATTAAGAGTCAAGAGTTACAACTCTTTAATTTGTAATGTTTCAGTTGTGTCGGTTGTGTCGGTTCGTCAACTATATTAAGACATTGTCTTTTGTTTGTAAAACTCATGTTCGATATCTAATAAAGAGTGTGTTTATTTTCTATTTAAAGAGAAACCGTTTCATACTCTGTTTTCGTTCTTCCTACTCTGTTTTTTTTTTCAATATGGTATCAGAGCTTTATTGATTCAAGGGCCAGTGGAAAGAACAAAGAGAAGCATAACAAAACCTGCAAAAAAAGTTCAAGCAAAGAGAGAGGCGATGGAGACAACATCTCATCAAATAATTCCAATATTTGATGGAGAAAATTACGATTTCTGGATGATCAAATTGAAGACGATTCCGAAGACAAAGAAGTTGTGAGAAATTGTTGAAGAAAGAGTTCCAGATCCACCCAGACAAGGAGATCATAGTCCTGAAGCCGTACGACAAAAGACTCGATATGATGAAGCATACCTAAAGGATTTAATGGCTCTGCAACTGCTACAAACGGCAGTTTCAGACCAAGTGTTTCCGCGTATAGCACCAGCAACTTCCTTTAAAATTGCGTGGGATGCATTGGAGTCAGAATTTCAAGGATCTCCACAAGTACGTTTGATCAATTTGCAATCGTTGAGAAGGGAGTATGAAAACCTGAAGATGAACGAAGGTGATGACATCAAGGTTTTCACAGACAAGCTGATTGATTTGGGGAATCAATTAAGAGTACATGGAGAAGAGAAGACGGGCTATCAAATTGTCCAGAAAATTCTGATTTCTCTTCCTGAGAGATTTGATAGCATTGTGGCTGTGATGGAGCAAACGAAAGATCTGACTTCGTTGCCAGTGACAGAGTTAACTGGAACTCTAAAGGCACATGAGAGGCGTGTGTCATCTCGGAGTGAAAGCATAAACGAAGAAGCGTTTAATGTATTGTCACGAGATCGAGAGAGAAAAGCTGTTGTCCGACCTAATCAAGGAGAAAGCAAGTGGCGTGACAGCAAAGACAAGAGATGGTGTAGTTTCTGCAAAAAGGAAAACCACACAGAAGAAAATTGCTGGAGTAAATCGAAGAGAGATTACAGCAAAAATTTGAAAAATAATAAAGAGTGCTACAACTGTGGCAAGATTGGGCATCTATCAAGAGAATGTCCTTCAAGGAGATATGAAAGAGCACACATGGGTCTTGAAGATGAAGAAGATGATATTCATATGCTTTTTAGTGCAAGTGAAGGAACAACAACCACCAAAGAGGATGTATGGTTGATTGACAGTGGCTGCACAAATCACATGGAAAGAGACGAAAAATACTTCACAAAACTTGATAAAGCGATTAGAGTTCTCATCAAAGTGGGAAATGGAGAAATCGTTATGACTACTGGAAAAGGAGATATCACTGTTTCAACAAGTAGAGGCAAAAGAGTCATAAAAGATGTTTTCTTGGTTCCGAGATTGGAGAAGAATCTTTTAAGTGTTCCGCAAATTGTATCGAGTGGATATCGTGTTCTATTCGAAGACAAGAAATGCATAATTTTGGATCCTATGGGAAAGAAAATTATAGAGGTACAAATGAAGAACAAGAGCTTTCCAATCATATGGGACTCACCACAAGAAAGTGCAATGACTAGCCGTGAAGAACAAGCAATGGAACTATGGCATATAAGACTCGGTCATCCAAGTAGTTCAAGAATGGAACAAATGCAACAAAAGGAGATGGTTGATGGACTACCAAAGATTCAAGTGAAGAAATAAGTATGTGGAGCGTGCAAAATTGGAAAACAAACAAGAGTTTCGTTTCCGAAGAAATCTCAAACCAAGACGAAGGAAAAACTTGAGTTAGTGCACACCGATGTTTGCGGACCTATGCAAACGCCTTCATTAAACGGAAATAGGTACTTCCTGTTATTCCTAGATGACTACACACATATGTGCTGGGTATACTTTCTCAAGATCAAATCGCAAGTTTTCTTAATGTTCAAGAAGTTCAAGGCATTAGTGGAAAATCAAGCGGGTTGTAAGATCAAGACACTACGATCGGATGGTGGTGGTGAATTCACATCAAGTGAATTTAATAAATTCTTTCAAGAATGTGGAATCGAAAGGAAAGTTACAGTGCCTTATTCTCCCCAACAAAATGGCATTGCTGAGCGTAAGAATCGTTCATTAATGGAGATGGCACATACAATGATCATGGATCAAGGACTTCCATACAAACTATGGGCAGAAGCCATCCATACATCATCATATTAACAAAATCGACTCCCTACAAGATCCATTGATGACGAAATGACACCGATAGAGAAGTGGAGTGGATACAAACCAACTGTCGAACACTTGAAGATTTTTGGAAGCATATGCTTTGTGCATGTTCCTGATGAGAAGAGAAGGAAATTAGAAGAGAAAGCAAAGAGGGAAATCTTCATTGGTTATGAAGATCAAACTAAAGGATATCGAGTACTCATTCTGGAAAATGAGAAAATAGAGATATCAAGAGATGTAGTCTTTGAAGAAGGAAAGAAATGGGATTGGGAGAGAAAGGAAGAAGTCAAAAAAAAATTTGACTTACAAATTGAAAACAAGGAGTCTCAAACGGAGCAAAACCAAGAAATCGCTAGACCCATTCATTTCGAACTAAATGATGGTGGTAGTAATGAAGAAGATGGAGATACTTCAGAGCCACCAAGAAAATACAAGTCTATGAGTGAGATTTTGCAATTAGCACCAAGAGTGGAGTTTGAAGAAACAGCCCACATACTCGAAGCATGTTTTCGTACATCAGAAGAACCACACTCATATGACGAAGCCTGTGAGATAGAAGAACGGCGAGTTGCAATGGTTGAGGAAATAAAGATGATAGAGAAGAATCAAACGTGGTCACTTGTAGACAAACCCGAGAAGAAGAACATCATTGGAGTCAAATAGATATATCACATAAAGACTGACGCTAATGGGAATCTAACCAAGTATAAAGCAAGGTTAGTCGCAAGGAGTTTCTCTCAAGAGTATGGTGTTGATTACCTTGAAACATTTGCACCAGTTTCAAGGCATGATACTATTAAAACCATACTAGCTTTGGCCGCACAAAAGAAATGGAATCTCTATCAAATGGACGTGAAGTCGGCATTTCTCAATGGAGAACTTGAGGAGGAGATGTTTCTCAACCAACAGGATTCATAGTCAAAGGAGGAGAAGAAAAAGTTCTAAGGCTGCGGAAAGCATTGTACGGTTTAAAGCAAGCACCTCGGGCTTAGTACGGAAGGATCGATTCATACTTTCTCCAACATGGATTCAAAAGAAGTATGAATGATGCGGCTCTATATGTGATGAACAAAGAAGATGACATGTTGGTCGTGAGTCTATACGAAGACGATATCATCATCACCGGTAACAACTCTCAACTCATTGAAAGATTCAAAGAAGATATGAAGATGGAGTTTGAGATGACAGACTTGGGGCTACTAAACTACTTTCTTGGAATGGAGATAGTTCAAGACAATCATGGAATTTTTCTGTCACAAGAAAAATATGCATGCAAACTCATAGAGAAGTTTGGACTGAAAGAATGCAAGAGCGTGAGTACTCCACTTGTACCACACGGCAAGAAAAATGAGGATGAAGAAGAGTATGGAGAACCAACAAAATATCGAAGTATTGTTGGTGGCTTGTTATATTTGTGTGCATCAAGACAAGATTTGATGTTTGCAAGCTCATATCTTTCACGATACATGGCTGCACCACTTATGAAGCATTACCAAGAAGCAAAGAGGGTCTTGCGATATGTTAAAGGTACTTCTAATTTTGGAGTTGAATTTGCAAGTGTTGAAAACTCAGAACTATTAGGTTATTCGGACAGTGATTGGGGAGGTTCAAACGAAGACAAAAGAAGCACTTCCATATATGTGTTCACACTAGGATCAGCAGTCTTCTGTTGGCAATCAAGTAAACAACAAACAGTGGCACAATCAACTGTCGAAGCGGAGTATATCGCAGTAAGCATTACCAAGAAGCAAAGAGGGTCTTGCGATATGTTAAAGGTACTTCTAATTTTGGAGTTGAATTTGCAAGTGTTGAAAACTCAGAACTATTAGGTTATTCGGACAGTGATTGGGGAGGTTCAAACGAAGACAAAAGAAGCACTTCCATATATGTGTTCACACTAGGATCAGCAGTCTTCTGTTGGCAATCAAGTAAACAACAAACAGTGGCACAATCAACTGTCGAAGCGGAGTATATCGCAGTATGCACAGCCACAAATCAAGCTATTTGGTTACAACGGTTACTAGAAGAGATTGGATTCAAGTCGCAGCATGGAGTTCCAATTTTCTGTGATAATAAGTCTGCAATTGCAATTGGAAAGAATCCTGTTCAACATCGAAGAACGAAGCACATCGAGATCAAATATCATTTTGTTCGTGAAGCAGAAAACAAGAAGCTCATTCAACTTAAGTATTGCCAAGGAGAGTTTCAACTTGCAGACCTTCTTACAAAGGTAGTAAACTTATCGAGGTTTGAAGAATTAAGGATGAAGCTTGGAGTGAAACCGAAACTCAATTAAGAAGGAGTGTTGAAGATAATTAAGTTTCGTAATGTTTTTTTTTTTTTTAAATTAAGAGTCGTGTATGTCCTAACTTAGTTACATTATTAAGAGTCAAGAGTTAAAACTCTTTAATTTGTAATGTTTCAGTTGTGTTGGTTGTGTCGGTTCGTCAACTATATTAAGACATTGTCTTGTGTTTGTAAAACTCATGTTCGATATCTAATAAAGAGTGTGTTTGTTTTCTATTCAAAGAGAAACCGTTCCATACTCTGTTTTCGTTCTTCCTACTCTGTTTTTTTTTTTCAATAGAGTGTCGTATATTCCACAGCGAAATCGCAATTCTCGAATACCAATTCTCTTAACCGGTTGTTATTTTCAGTTATCTTCTCGAGACCAATATCCCAACAATTTTGAATGCTTAGACTCTCGTGAAGAGGACACTTTAGTATAACATACATGATGTCTCTGAGTTGGATCCAACCAAAAGATAGAGTTTTTAGTGAACATGTTTTCGCGAGCCTTGATGGATCAAACCCGCAAGCAAATAGCTTCAGTGACTCGAGGTTCGTTTGATTGTAAAAGCTTTCCGGAAATTGAAAGACTATTGTCTCTGCTTCAGTCTTGGTAATCCAAGAAGGGTATGAGAGATCAAGATCTAGATTCTTGACGTGATTTGAGACCGTGAAATCGATCAGCGACATGACCTCTGTTGCGAATTCAACCGGGTTAGATAGATAAAGTTTAAAATTTTTGATCTCTTCACCGGTAAAATCCGCAACCCAATTAAGCATGTAGCGAACAAACGAAGCCCTAGCGACGCTTTTGGTTTGTTCATCATCTGGAAATTTCACGAATTCAGACTCCTCGAAAGAAATTTTGGTCATTTTGTGACAGAGACTCTCCCAGCGCTTTGAGACAAGACTCAATTTCATAGCTTCCTTGAAAGGCAAGCAAGAGATGATTAACAACATAATCAAATCAGGTAAACTGTCTTGGCTTCTTCTTGGATTCATTGTTTATGGTTTTGGAAAAGAAAGGATTCAAAGAAGATTGGTTTTGATCAAAGATGTTTAAAACAAAAAATGTATTAGCAAGTGAGTTTGCTCGCGAAATAGTTTTTCTCAATTTCTTAATAAGTGAGTTTACGCGCGAGATTTAAATACATAATATATTCTTCTATCAATATTTGATCATAAATTTGTTGCCATATTTTTTCAAAATTACATGTAAAATTTTTGGCAAGTAAAATAGTCAAAAAATTAGACTCTATTATTAATATATTGACATAAATCTACATAGCAAATTATATAGTCAAACTTAGATTTATTTTTAATAAGTTGACATAATTATGAATTTATGATATGCAAATAATTTAGCCTAAAATTAACTACTTTTAATATATTGACATAAATCTTCATAGCAAATGATATGGTCAAAATTAGATTTTATTTTTAATAAACTGACATAACTATGATATGCAAACAATTTATCCTAGAATTAACTACTTTTTAGTTACACTATTGTCATATAGTTACATCATAAAGTAAAAGTTCATTGTCATTCACTATGTGTATTTCTCTTTCTTGAGCAAACTAAATCTAGATCTTTTTATTTTATTTAGCTAAAATGGATCTTTGGTTGGCTAAATAAGTATTAAACCAATTGAGGAGACATATAAAGAACTATGGGGAAAAAATCACAAATTTCATATGAAGAACAAATTATATGCATTCTCCCATGTTTGGACTATTCTTTCCTTTTATACTTAACACTGTGTAGCGAGTTTTCCACTGCCATCACTTTGTCCAAGTTACCTTCATCTTTGATCCGATTATCAACTACGTTAAGAACTTTGTTCTCTTGCATGGCCTTAAAAAAATGTGCTGCAAAGCCCCTGTTTTATTCAGATCAAACTCTGCAGGACGGTTTCTCTCTGGTTAAGAGCACCACGAGGACAATTCCAAAACTGATAACATCACTTTTGTCTGTAAACTTGTTTGATTGAAAGTATTTTGGATCTACGTACCCAAAAGTACCCGGTGAGTTTCATCAATGGTTACCGATTTTGAAGTATTCCAAAATCAGACACCTTAGCCTGATGTTTCTCATCCAGTAGTCTATTGGTAGTCTTAATATCTCTTTCGTATATGGGAACCCAAAATGTTCAACTTATCTTATTTTTTATTTTCTCTTTTCTAATGCTTTAAGATTGGAAATGTTTCACGTGTATTTTGCGCACTGAATTTCTTTATATTAATTCACGCTTATTAGAAAATGTGTTCATACGTAATATAAGACCACTAGCTTAATAGAAAGGGAAAAAGCATATCAAACCGAGAAAGCGTTTGAATTCTCGAAGCTAATTATTTAATGAACCACTTTTAAAATTGATTTTATTGAAGTTAAACTTGATTTTGGATCAAGATTAATTTTGGACCCATGTAAAATTATTCTTAATTAGTGAAGATCCAAAATTAAGCTCAAGTTCTAGAATTTCTCTAGAAAGTTTATCACCTCCTTAAAATTTTCTAGAAAATTCTATTAGATAGAAAAGTAATGAAAGTTTACAGAGTTGTAAGATAGTAAGATAATAATCTAGAGGTTATGGAGAATTCTAGAAACTTGTGAAATATCTAGGAAGTAAGGAGGTTAGTAGAATAACCTAGAGTTTTTGTAAGAGACTTTTGGGAGGCTATAAATACTTCCTCACCACTTTTATTTGTAACATACAAGAACACACAAGAAAGTTGAACAAGTCTAATAAAAATAAAGTTCTAACAAAGAGTGTTCCAATTCATAAGCTCTCTCATTTTCTCTAAGAGTTTTTCAAGTAGTCTCTAAGAGTTCTTCCATATTTTCTTTATCAAAGAGTGTTCCAATTCATAAGCTCTCTCATTTTCTCTAAGAGTCTTTCAAGTAGTCTCTAAGAGTTCTTCCATATTTTCTTTATCATATTTAGAGGGTCTTTTGTTTATTTCGAGTTTCTCGGGTACTACGGTCTTGGGCTAGTAGTGCTAAGCACTATCATAAGGTTTATTTACAGATTTGGCTATTTCTTCCTAACGAGTTAGATGATAGAGATTGTTACAACTTGCAATAATATGTCCATGTTATGAGTGCTTCCATTTGAGCTGAGCAAGCTACTCTTTATCATAGCTGTTTTATGCATGGCGCTAATTCCTACGCTTGACCAACTTAAGAGTCGCTGATCTTCTTCATACTAAAGATGCTTATCACGAATATAAAATTACATAAATTGACGATAACATGATTTGCATTCATCACGAATCTATTGACATTTCTAACATGATTTATTAGTTCATGGTACTTGACGATAAAGATAAATATTATATGATTATTTATAAATAAAACTTAGCAAAATATTATATGATTAAAACTTGTGTGTATGCGCGGGTAATCACCTAGTTCTTCTTCTGATAAAGACTAAACAAGTTTTATGGAAACGCCTTTTAAAAAATACACAAAGTCGATATATAATATCTATTTTTACTTCATAAAATATCTGCCACATTTGAGATTCTAAATTCCATGATACAACTGTGTGATACTATAGTTGCGACACTCGATTATAGAATCTGCAAACTAAAAATTTACCCTTTACTCTTGAGACACTAATTGGAAAAAGAAGAAGAGAAAGATTGCTGAATTTTCTTTTTGTATGTTTTGTAATGAGTGAGTAAGGAATAAAAAGAATAGGAATATATATATATATATATATATACTAGATAATTATCCGCGTTATACGCGGGATAATGTGATATGCGAGTGAAACTAATATAGTTTTAGTTTAAAAATCATCTATAGTTATTGGAAAAATTATTATACAAAATGTAAAACTCGTTTATATATATGAATTTTGCAATTATTTTGTATAGAAATGTATTCTACCCGTGAAATAATTGAAAACAACAAATTTTTAGTTTTTAGTCAATATATATCACTTATTAATGAAATGTATTTTAATATCATAATTTTTAAAATTATGGTTTATGGATCAAATATACAACATAAAATATTACAAATATGAATTGAATTTTATAGGTTTAAGGTAAATTATAAGAGTAAATGAATATTAATAGTAAACTTTTTTTTATTTTTATTTTTTAAACAAGTCAAAAAAATTGTTTTGGTTGGAAGAATTGTGTGATTGTGTAGTGTTTGGATAATAGTATAGTAGATAATTAATATGATTGTGGAGTGTTTGGATAATAGTATAGTAGAGAATTAATAATAGGATTTAGTTCTTAATTAAAAACTTCAAAAAATTTGAAAGCTTGACACCTATGCAAATTAATCCAAAAATGCTTCTCCTTTAATATATAGAAGATAGCCAAGAGAAAGACTCCTCTATCATAAAGACTCAAGTAAACAAGATTTGTTGTTGTTAAAACATCGATTTTGATAAACTCTAGCAAATAAGCAAGTGAAGAGTGGAGTAATACGCCATGGAGATAATTTCCCCATATATCTATTTGTTATGTACAAAAGATTTATCACATTTAATCAATCAAGTAGTGTGAGAAAGCGTCATATAACTGGTTTCCAGTTATATTCGTGGAAGTTCTATTCCTCACTTTTGTTTTTGCTCATGATTCTTTACTCTTTTGTAAGGTCACAACACAAGAATGTCATTGCTTTTCTTAACGTTTTAAGGCAATATGAGGAAGCCTTCGGACAAGCAGTCAACTTTCATAAATTAGCTATCACATTCACAAGAGGTAAATCTCCTGTCCTTAAAAGTAATGCTTTTCAAACCATTAAAATTGAGAAGGTAGGAGGCTTTGGTAAATACTTAGGACTTCCTTAGCATATTGGTAGAAACGAAAAATGAAACATAATCGGACAAAGTAATGCGCATGATCTGGGAGGACATGCATTCATTTAGGAGTGTCAAACGAGTCATTAACTCATGAGTTGGTTCAGTTCAGCTCGAATTTTGACGAGCGCGAGCTATGTTTTTTAGGCTCATTTAATAAACGAGTTAATGATCGAGCTTAAATGAGTTGGCGAGTTATGCGAGCCAGCTCAAACGAGCCGCGAGCTAGTTCACGAACAATTTTTTTAATAATTTAAAATATTATATTGATATATTGTAAATTTATCTTAGATTTACCAACCAAAACATATATTCTCGTTCCTTTATAAGTTATAACTAAAACAAACATAGAAATAATCCATTATACTTTATTAATAAAATAGAAATTAATTTTTGTTTTTCATTTTAATTCTTTAGGATATATAGAAATAGAATATAGTATTAGTAAAAATAAAATCTTTATAAATGTAGCATTCACTAACAATACTATTTGAATTTGTTTTTAGCATTTATATTTTAAAATTAATTTTGGATATTATAATAATTTAATTTTTAATTGTTTTATTTTTACATTTATTTTGTATGAGCTCGCGAGTTAGCTCATTTAGATCACGATCTAGATGATCTGAGTTTGAGCTTAGGTTTGTTAGCTCGTCTAATAAATGAGCTGAGCCGAACTGAACCGTGAAATATTCTAACTCATCATGAGCTCAGCTGAACCGAGCGAGCTAGCTTAGTTTGACATCCCTACATTCATTGATGATCCAATATAAGAGATTCTCAAGCGGGCTACTAAGCCATGTGTAAATGGTTGGTTGAATAGCTAAGCACCAAAGATCATTGTTTTGATCGCAAGGAGTTGGTGCATGTATCATGTGAGATATGTACACGTGGATTAACTGGATCGAGTTAGAACACAAATCAAAGGATAACTAAACTTATTAAGGTAAGAATTGGCCGTGAATTGAAATGGATAGTGACTAGCCTATTTTTTGATAGAATGACTAAGAGGAATATAACATTAGATGCTTAAGAACGCATGACTTGAACGAAGTGAGAGATCAATATATTTTTTTGAATGCTAAGAGGTTATGAGTCTAAGTATGCACATCTTCTTACGTTGAGGATCTTAATATTTTATATGGTTTTCTTCCAAATGTCATTCGAACCAACGACCTCTATACTTTGTCTCATATACTTTATTAGTTGAGTTAATGGCTTTTGGTGAGATCAATCTATAAACCGAACAGTAACCAAATAGACTTACCGAAGGTGAAGATGATCAAATTGGACATGTGCTTGATTGAAATTTAAACAAGGATAAGAAACGTTTTTATAAAAGAATTTTCGCTGCGTATTTTAAAGGTGAACATGTCTAAGCCTGGAAAACAGGTAGAAAAAATTGTAGAATAAATCCAAAGGACCAAAGATCTTGAAGAGGCATTTGAACTAAAATGGGGTTAAAACCAAAAGGTTAGCCAGAAAATAGTCAGAACATAGAACACCTTGGCTATGGTTTTGATAGGCTAAGACAGAATGTCTCAAATGTCAACCGCCAATAACATCGAATTCGTAACGGATAAATTGCAAGTTCCAACATTTGAAATTGAAAGTCTTGAAAGTAAGTGAGAAATTGAATAGATTCGAAAATCGTAGCAAGATTTGTGAAAAAAAAAAAAAACTCCCATCGAAAATGCAAAACTATTATTATTATGTCTACATTTTGATCCTCCGAATCCTAAGTCCAATATTCAGGTCGGTTCTCTAACATGACTGAAATCAAAATGGGACCCACTCACGCGCCGCTACTTCCTTATGGTCTCTTTTCCAATCACAAAGCAAAAAGCAACAAAGCGTATATTCATTTTTCACATCATCTTCTTTTCTGAATCTCTTTCTCTCTGTCTCTGTCTCTGTCTCTGTCTCTGTCTCCTTTGGTCCTCGCCGGAACTCTGTCTGCGCTACCGCCGGCATTCTCTCCGGGTATCACCCCTCAGATCCGTCAGGTGAATCATGAGCCTCCTCCCCTTTTCTCCATTTGATGCTCAATTTCTTCTTCTACTTCCTTTTTACCGCTTCCTTCTAAATCTGAACCCTCAAGTAAAATGGAACTCACTAGGAAGTGTTTTAGAGTGACTATAAAATTCGTTGAGTTTTCTGTTTTCCTATAGCTTCAAGCATCATTGGCGATCTCTGTCGTAGATTTAGTTGCTGGATTCGCTCTCATTTCAGAATTTGTTTGTTAAATGTCTGTTTTTGTGGTCTTACCCAGCACTATGATCCCAAATCAGGGAATAAAGTGAATATGTAACAGGTCTCTTTTGTTAAATTGATTTGATTTATGCATATTGGAATTCATTATAAGTGACATTGATTTGATTCTGGATTATGGTTTAGGGAGTGGAGTGTGCAGAACAAAAAAAACTGTTGTTGGATGTGCAAATGAGCATTATTAAAGATGTTATTTGCAGCAGAAGGAGGAGGATTCTTCTCTTCATCAGCTTCTGGGTATAGCAACGGTTTAGCACTTCTTCTATTGGGTCACAAGAATGAAGAAAAAAAACCCATGAGAGTATCATCATCATGGAACCATCATTATCATTTAGTAGTTGAAGAATCCGATACAAGATTTCAGTTAGCTTCGTCTAAGAACTGCTTCTCGTGTAGCTGCACTTCCCTTATATGCTTTGGTCGTAAATCTGAAAGACCGGAAAATCAATCTCAGCCACAAGGTTTCCATTCTAACTCTTTGGTTCATCGCGATCGTGCACCGAATGTGGACTATGATACCTGTGAAGTCGCTAACAGGTTTGCACTTAAGAGTAGCCTGAAGAAAAGATCATTTAGCGATGTTGTTCTTGCTGATGATGATGTGAGTAGAAATGGCGTGGTGGATCACTCAGACAGAAGGAAAGTGCAGTGGCCTGATACATGCGGTATTGAGATTGCTGAGGTCAGAGAATTTGAGCCTAGGTATGGATGCTTTCTCTCATGAAGTTAGATTTTTCAGAAAAATTTTGACTGCTCTTTGTTAGCGTAGGGTATTCCACAAATGTAGATGCATCTCATAGGGTAAATGATGTTCCTCACTGCTTAAGATTGGTATAATGATCTTACCGTGTTCTTCCATGTAAAACTTAAGATCATAGTCTGCGATTTGATGGTAATGTCGTTTACATGTTTTATATTTTATAACTCGCTGGATCGTGAATAAGCGACATGTTAATAGATCCAAAGAGTAATCAACCTTTTCATTTCTTGAACTGGTACTACTCAGAATTCCATCTAGAAGAAAGCCTAGTAATGTTGATTCCTTGACACAAAGCTTATTTTCTTAAGGAATTGTGCTGAAGTTGAACAATTAGTCACGTTTTGTCAATCTTGTCATTTATTTTTAGAAATATTACAATTTCACCAAGACTTGTTTTCAGAAACAATAATGCTCTGATTGAATTTGCAGTGAAGTAGGTGAATCAGACGATGAGTTCCATAATGGAAGTGGAAGAAGCTGTATGTGCTCAATCATGTGACCAGATTCTCTCTTTAATCCGTTTGAAGTTAAAAGACTTTGTTTTCAAAAACAAACGGCTTTCAATCTCAAAGTTTTTGTGCACCTTTGTTCTCTATATATATATAGAGAGAGAGAGAGGCATATAGTTTGCAAAAGATTGGATAAGAAGAGGAACTTTTGGATGTGTACCTTTTGTAACCACTTGATTTGTCAATTTTCTGATTATTCAATGTACAACATCTCTATGCTTACCCTGTCCTGTCATGATATATCCACGCACCACAACTTTTTGAGTACAAATAAAAAAAACTTCAATGTTAATTCTTTCATTTTCAAGTTAATCACTACACTTAAAGTAAAAACCCATTCATTATTACAAACTTTGTTTCAGTTTATGACTAAAAAAATTTCAGACAAACAATTAAGTAATCTACACGCGCCATCCACGCGCGTGGGATAATTTTTAAGTAAGTACCATTTGACAAAAGCCATTCCCATTTGTGCAAAAGGCTGAGACTTGGCCATATCTCGTCCACACAGACATTACCAGAGAGACACTACAGAACCAAGAAACAACGGGAAATTCAGACATATCACACAACTAAAGAAAAACCCATTAACGAGGATGTCTGTAGCTTCTCCGATTCAATGTATCAGGATTCTAAATCCATCTTCTTCTTCTACGTCTTCATCATCAGCTTCTTCGTCGTCGTCTTTCAGATTCTCAGCGACAAAGCCATGTGTTTTTATCATCAGATGTTCTCAGACCGAAGGTCCCTTGAGAAGGCCTGTGGCTCCTCCTACTCTCCGGGAGCCATCGCCTCCGCAAAAACCCGTTCCTCCTTCGTCTCCGTCTTCCTCTCCGCCGCCGCAACCGGTGGCTGTTGATGGTAAGAGTGTAATTACTGTGGAATTTCAGAGGCAGAAGGCCAAAGAGCTTCAAGATTATTTCAAGCAGAAGAAACTTGAAGCTGCTGGTCAAGGTCCCTTTTTTGGTTTCCAACCCAAGAACGAGATCTCCAATGGAAGGTAAATTCACTTCCTTTACTTTAATCTAGAATTTGATTGCTGGGTCCTAATTGTTTTTCAAATTAGCAAATAACATAGAGAGATGAGTTTGATTATACTGTCTCTTCCTTTACAAGTGCTATTCTTGGATACTGGTAGTTCAGACAAAAAAAGTGTCTCCAATTTGCTGATGTACTTGTCATTTCAATTGCTGATCCCCATTGATTTTTGTGGTTTTCAAATCAAATTTACTTGTCATTGTATGTTTCTTCATCTGTGGTATAACCTTTCAGAGCATCAAGTGTCACATTTGATGAGTTATGTGATATGATTGTTTTGTCAGAATTTGCCTTTGCCTTTTTCTTGGGTACAGCTAGAGAAAACTCATGTCTACTGCTTCCTAATAGTTAGTTGCACAATTTCTCCATCTTTGAATGTCTTGAGTTCTTTAGATGTTACTAGTGAGAAACTCCTGTGGTTAGTTTGGAGTGAGTTGGGACTGCCTTAACATGAGTTATCTCTCTGTGTTTGCTTGCAGGTGGGCTATGTTTGGTTTCGCGGTTGGGATGCTTACAGAGTATGCAACAGGATCAGACCTTGTCGACCAAGTTAAGATTCTTCTCTCCAATTTCGGCATTATAGACTTGGAATAATAAGAGTGTTGTTATACATATATAGACCCCCTTCTCTCTGATTTTCTTTGGTTTCTCTATGTTCAATCTTCATCTTCTTGTTTATTCTTCTTCCTGTATATGCATCTATAAGATCTTCAAATACAGGGCCATTTGTGTATTCACCCACTTTATCTTCAAATGGTATAATATGATGATTTGTGTACCGATTCTAAAAACGTATCATAAGGTTTCTTTCTTAGTACATGAAAAAGTATTCTCGTTCTGTAATTTATCCATCAAAGAAATCCCAGTTCTATTAAGGAATCTGTGCAATCTCGAGAAGAATCTTGTGGAGAGATTGAGGCTTTGAGAAGAAAGGACAGTGATCACTTCCTTTGATCTTGAAGACTCCTTCAGGGCTGTTCTCTCTTACCACTTTCTCTTGAACGTCTGGTGAGAGCGCGCGGTCATCTAGTGTCTGAACGTAGAATCTCCTTCCTTTCCCGTATCTCTCTGCAGTCAGCGACACTTTATCCATCACTGGTCCAAGCGGTACAGGTCGCATTGAGATCATCGCCAATGCTATGTCCTGAAAAGCAATACACCAGAATCACTTAGAAAGGCTGCAGAGTTTGGCCAGTGGTTATCAAATATACTCGCTTAGGAAAGAACATTGTAAATTGCTGAATTAGCGTTTTGGACTGTACCTTGTTGGGTGACTGATTGAAGTACAAGCCTTTCATGTGTTGCTTTTCGAACATAAACCCTGTAGGAGGCTTGTCTTTTCCGTTCCCATAGATCAAGAACTGTGACTCTGTCATGAACCGCTCTGCAGAACCAAGCTGCAGCAATGTAGATGGATTCTCACAAATGTGAGTACAAAAAACAGAAACAGAGGCTACATAGCGTTTGCTCTAACGCTTGACTTATGAACCAGAAGAGTGTTTATTATTTACCTCTTCAGAGAAAACATCAAAAGGCCTTTGGCCATCAGAAAGCATTGTTGCACAGACAAATATAGCTTTCGAAATCTTCTCAGGAAATCGCTCTAACGCATATGAAATGGACGCACCTCCAGTACTATGACCCACCAGAATAATCTGCATAAACAGCATATCCGTATCTCATTGCTCCATTATGCATATTCTTCCAATCAAATTGTTTTGAATATTCCTCCAAACAAATAAAGCAAATCCTAACCTTTTCTTCTTCAGAGAGATTTTCGAGGTGATCGATCAATGGTTTTGAGTATTCCTCCAAGCTAGAGACAGTGTTGATGTCTGTCATATTAAAACCAGATCCAGTGAGGTCGATTGTGGTAGGAGACAGTCCAGACTCTTCCAATGAAGCAACAATTTTGTACCAACACCATGCTCCAAACCCTTCACCGTGCACCAGCACAAATTTCTTCACTGTCAAGCTCTCTGAAAAATCAGGTACCTGAACAATGAAAGTAGACAAATTACCTTCTATACACATTCATTGCTCTAATGCCAGTTCTTGCAATCAATAGCAGCAAGTTCTTACAGGACTTTTAGAGACAAAAGTTCTCCAGTCATAACAAAGTATAATCATCTGGTCCCAACACAGTGTCAGTATCAGAGTTTTAGAACATTTATTTTCTGAACAAAGTTAACATTTCCAACAGATAAGTTAGAAATCTCTCAACACTTTTTAACAAAGAATCTTCTCTTTTCTCCACTTTTGTTATGACCTTTTCTTCTCATATATATATATATAGAAAAAAGTTCCCAACAACAATCATTAAAAAGGTAAAGACTCAGTCAGTCGAATAATCATTATTAAAAAAAAGGATTGAGATTGTGTATAAAGCTTTAAACTTTTTGTGCAAGTGAGGGAGAGATAGAGTAGTGACCTGTTTGGCGTTTGAAAACGGGTCAGAGAGAGTCCTCTGTTTCCTTGTGCTTGTAGACCCGACCCGTCTAGACATGGATCCATCGAATCTCTGAGAAAGCTGAGCTTGATGAATCGCCATGGATAAAGCTCGTCGATGCAACATCTCTTCGTCGGCAAGCAGTTTTCTCTGTGATCTATTCATTCTCTTGCTTTTAGATCCATCTTTGTTGTCTTTCTTCATCATGGAGATAAATTTGTTACCCATCTTTCCAAAATCCAACAATCAAAGCCTAACCCAGAAGCTGATTTGAAATTCTAAGAAAATTCTCGAGAAAATGGCATGTTTCCGAGAAAGTCAAAGAGCTTCTTCTTCTTGACCTAGATGGGATCAGTAGGGGCTGTTATTACTTCCAGAGAGATGGAGAGAGAAGAGAGAGAGAGAGTAGGTGAAGAAGCAATCGGTCATTAATTGCGAATAGAGTTGATTTTGAAATTTGTACCACCGCAAGAAAAAAAACAGGAAAGAGACAGATTTAGACCAAAGCAGGCAAAGTTTGTTGAACCTGTAGATTTTCTCATTCTCTCAATCACACTGATGATGCTTCCTCTATGTTTCAATTCTTAATTTTTTTTTATTACTATCTTATATGATTTTAGTTGCAAATTTTCTACAATTTAAAACTTTTTTTTTTTGTCTTCCAACAAACTGGATTTCCATTTGTAGATAACAAAACATTACATGTGACATGTATTCCATTTTGTTAACCTTTGATTATTTGCTATAAGACATTAGCTTCTCTAGTCTATTTTCACTTGACGAACAAAACCACATGAAAGAGAGGATCTTTTAAGATATCTAACATGTAAAATAGATTATCATATGGTTTTTAATCGCTAGTTGAAAGTTCAAAGAAAAAGAAAACTATATGACTTTTGAGTTGTCAATTGGACGGCTTGTCATGGACCATATGACAATCTTGGAAAAACAAATCATATTAGTTTTGTAACAATTAATACAAAATATATATATATATTTTATGGAATCAGATATAGACATATCCATTTAGACCCGGTCATTTCTCGACGTTGTCATATTCGGAGTTTTTGGTGGATTCAGTTATATAACAATGAGGTGAAATAAACCAACATTCCACAAGAAAATATTACTTTAGCAAGAAATTTACTTGACAGTAGTAATCAAACTATTATGGTTAAATCTTGCAATCACTTTCCAAGACATCTCTCAGGAACACAAAATAAACCCCCCCAACAGTGTTTCCTGCTCCCTATACACTTGACTTTATTTTATTACTCAGACTTCGGAATATGTTCTCACCCACTTGTCTGTAACACCGCACAAGCCAAAAATAGGGGATGCAGGTACCGTGAACCGCTAGAGCCGACCTGAGTCTTTCTCGTCTCAGACTCTTAAATCTTGAGCTGATTCCTACTTTGAGAAGAGCCTCTTTTATGTGCAATACTATGACTTACGACGTTGGACCAAAAGTCTCCAAACCCGAGTGATGTTGATAAGTGTTACTCCCCATTTCGATTGAGATCTATAGATTCCCGTTAAAGGACAAAACCCATTGGATTGGCTGATATATTTAAGCCTGAAAGGACAGAACAATCATAACGTTTGTGTTGACAAAATCATCTAATGGTTCCCGAAGACAACAATAGGCTAATGTTAAATGCTGAACGTAATACAGTGCAACTAAAGCTTACCAGAGGTTCAGTGAATATATCAAGTACCCGATGATGATTTTTGGATCCACATTTGCTTCTGCAACACAAGTAAAAATGAGTCTTAAACATGGTTGTAAGAGCATATGTTAAGGCGTAGTAAAAGGCTTTGGTTTTGCTTGCCTCATGTGAATTGGTACCACCACCACCTCCTCTTCGGGATGATTTACCCTCACCAGTCATAACAAAGCTGTCTTCTTTTCTATTGCGAGCTCCAACACGGCGATTAGAATGTCTGGCAGAACCTGGATAGAGTCATGAGGTTTTGGCAGAACCAACATCACTTTCTTTTGATTCATATAATGACACAACCCTCATATACTAATGCATTCTCTAACTTTAACTGAGCTAACCATTCTCAAGAGCTTGTCCACCAGAGGAGCTCACCACTTCTCCAGATCTTTGCACGAATATCCTTTCTTTCACTTCACCATTGGTTGCTGTAAGATTGTATACAGCAAAGTCAAGATGTCATGAAGAATAGACACAACCATACAAATTTAAGATGATGGCTAACAAAAAGAACAGAACCTGCTGAAGATGATGGCTGATCCTCGCTGATATTTGACCCATCACCACGACGGAGAGGAGCCCACACAGCCCGATCAGGTCTGTCCTTGTTTCGTGTACGCCTCTCTTGTTTCTCACTAATGGTGCCAGATGCATAGTATTCTTTTCCTGCACATTAACCATCCGTATTTAGAATATCAACCAAACTTAGGAAGCAAACATTTTGCCTAAAGTCCTACTCCCTTAACCTGCTCGAGTATTGGCTGGCCGAGGAGGTCGCTTGATATTTTCTGCTTCAGAGGATTCCACTCTTTGCTCAAGCTGGACAAATGGTGAAGACTGGCTTGGTCGCATCTCATTTTTCAGAAGTAATCCCTTAATCAACCTCCCACCGACATCACTCTTCTGGTTTTGTCTTGGTGCCAAGGAGCTTCCAGAGAGATTAGTTTCCATCTGCTGTTCTGGTTGTGGTGGAGGGTTCTGAAAAACCATTTAAAAACACCCATTGACAAATGAGAAGCTGTAGATGGCTTATGATTCTGTCTACAACTATCCAAATACTAGAGGAAGAGGAGAACATGGCCTTAGGTTTGCACAACTTTCTAAAAGAGCCAAAGGCTTACATCAGAACTGTCGCGGTCTTTTGATTTCAGGAGCAAAATCTTTTTCTTCCCAGAATCCATAGTCAAGGTAATCCCTGGGAGAGAGCTATTGATCACAGAGGCTGCAGTTGAGTAAAATAAAAAAAAAATATGTTATAAAGAAACTGCTTCTTTTAAGATTAGGGATATATGTGATCAGCTAGAAACAACTATAACTCTTCATTGATTACCAGTTTCACTTTCAGGTATTTCCTTTCCACTTGAATTTGGCTGAAGATAATCTTGCTTAGAGCTGCCGATGTCTGATGTGGCCTTCCGTGGCACATTCTTTGAACTATCTTTCTCCACATACTATAAGAAAGTAAAAAAATTTAGATCAACACAAATTTTACACCATAAGGACGCAAGTGTCGAGTAAAAAGGCAGACTATCCAGACTGTTCAATCCAAAAATTCAGTGATATCACCTTTTTCTTTTCAGAGTTCCGTTTCGCGGGCCTTGAACTTGGCTTGTTAGCAGATACTGCTCTGGCTCTTCTGCCTCCTCTTCGAGCATCTGATAAACCCTGTTGCTTGAACAAAAGATAGAGATCAAAGATAGAAGTTCCAGTTTGAAATGAATGAACTACAAATATATACGTCCCAGGAAATCTCAGATTTTTCACTAGGAAGACTAAGTGTAAAAAGAAAAATCTGAGCATAATATACCTGGGATCCAATCACAGTAGCACGTTTTTGCCGTATAAATTCCATAAGCGGAGTAACAATGGGAGGTGCTTTTGAAGTACCTAGAAAGTGCGTTCTATTAGTAACTTCCTCTACTTTGTTAGAGACTAATCAACCTGGACAGCTAGAAGATACTAAAATTAAGGCAAAATAGAACTCATTTTCGAAAAGAACGAACCAGACTGCTCAGCTTCTCTTCTTTCCAACTGGATTTCAGCACTGGGGAGATTCTCAACCGGTTGAGCAATTAGCTTAAGGAATTCAAGATAATCAGGATCTTTGCTAATAGAACCTTCACGAGGATCTTTCTTGTCACATGGTTTCGGCACACGCTGTGAAGGTGCATATTCAACTATGGCCTTAAACTGAGCACCTAACAGTAAGAAACCACAAAATCACATCTCCGAAATAAACCTAATGTGCTACTAAAACACACGCAGTGGACAAAGACAGATTAAGTCAAATACCCTTTTCATTAACAAACACATGCCCGTTGAAAAATGCAGCGAACTCATAAACATCTTCTGGCGCCTTGAAACTAAAGTAGGCCCGTGAAAACTTCTGACTTTTGTAGCTGAGGAAGCAGAAAAGAAAGACACAACATCACTTTAATTGCAAGCACCAATCAACCAGGGGACACTAAAACTCACACCGACTATGGTTCTGTATAAAGTAGGCCTTACAAAGAACAAAAAGACCACTATAAACAACTAGGTTACGAGAATCTCTAACATAATTAGTGACGGTGCTTTATACGGGTCAAATCTTTTTTTCCTTCTGAACAAAATCGATCATCTTCCTCAATTACTAATATAAGAGAGAAACCCTAAAATCAAACAAGATTCCTAGAATCCCACGTAAGTAGTGTTCGGAGAGTAAACCCATGTACCGAATTCAAGACACGACAAGAAGAGACACCATGTAACAAAATAAAACCTACCTTGACTTCCCAGGACGAAAAGAAACCCAATTGTAACGATCAGCGAAACGAGGGTCAATTTGGGATAAGAGATCGGACTGAGAAAGAGAAGGCGGCAAGTGCCGTACAACCACCTTCTTCTTCGGCAACGGGTCCTTCATCAGATTAAGAAAACCCTAATTCGTTCGGAAAAAGGCGCAAATCAGAGACAAACAAGACGAAGAAGAAAGGTGAAACACATCAGACGCAGTGAAAAATATCGCACGCAATTTTGCCCTAATTTTGTTCCTCTCTTCGCTTCCCTTCCCTCCCCTCTCTCTCTCTAGGAAACACTCCAAAAATTAAATAAGTTAAACAAGGAAAATTCTCATAAACTACCAACACTGGGAAGAAATGTGTAAATTTGGTCTACGTGGACTTACGTATCCAATTGGGCCTATCATGGGCTTTTGATCTTATGTTTCAGCCGTAAGATGAAGTATTAAAAAACGGAAGCTACCTACCTAATCCCTTTGATAAGTTTCGATCCGATTCCGGTTCATGCTTTTTGGCTTTTTGAATTCGATTTTTCAGAAGTAAAAGAAAAAGAAAAAGAAATAAATTATAAAGAAATTAACATGTATATTAGGTGTTGTAGCCTATCATTAAACATCTAACAATCACTAGATCATAATTAGGTGAATAACACATATTCTAATTTTTTTTTGTCGGCAACAATCTTATATTAAAAGCCCAATGGGCTAACGTTTACAAAAGGTTAAAGAAGATTTTTGCGAAAATTAACTGATCAATCTAATACATAATTATTTTAAGATAATGATATGATTAAACACATAATTATGTATTAGCAGAAGAATCACACGTGGTCAACCCTCAACCACATATCAACTTCTTCTCGAACATCCGATAATCTTCGCCGGTCCAGCGTCGAACCACCACCGTTCTCCAATTAGCCGCCACCAATCTTCAATGAAACGGTAGAAAATCCTCCTCCTTTTGCCGATCTCTATCACCATCAAATATATGTTGAAATGACCGAGTCATTCCTTTATCCTCCTCGATTTTCCTCCAAAATTCACCAAACCGTGGAAGCTTCATCACCGCTACATCCATCCTTGATGTAGACTGAAACACTAACTTACTCATGCGTCGTGAGCAATAACATCTAAACATGATGAAGAAATTACTCCACAAGAAATGGAGAAAACAGAAAAAAAAAATGGAAGAGAAATCGGAGATCTCAACATCAATAAGCACATAGGTAAAGAGATCGATACATGCAAAACTAGATCCGAAAACCGGAAAGCCTATAAACAATCGGATCTAGCCGGAATCACACCGGAAACAAGCCGGAAAAAATCAATAATACATAGCAAAAAACCTAAATATTTACAAACCGGACCGATGATTACGAGCTATAACCACCGCCCAGAGCTACAGCCGGAATTTTATTAGCCAGAAAACTCTTACTCAAAAGAAATTGTAGAGAGAAAAAAGAGAGAGAAAAATTAGCTATTTTTAGTAGAGTTTATTTTCAACACATATTCTAGTTAAAATCTCAAAAATGCCCATATACATTTATACAATTTTTTACATTAAAAATAATAATTAAAACCCTAATCTAATATTTTCTCTCCCTCTTCTCTCGCCTCCTTCCTCTCCATCTTCTCTCGGTGTGTTCCCTTATTCCTCTTCCTCTCATAATTCACGCTCACTTTTTTTTTTTTAATTCCCTTCTTATTCTTCTACAATCTTTTTTCTTTTTCTCCTATATCTCTTCCATCTTGTTTATATTTAATTTACCATAATCAAAATCTTAAATCAAAAATTAAAATGGTGTTTCTTCTTTTCCGTTCAACTCTTCACTCTCATTCTCTCTATGTCAAATTGAAGTCCACTAAAGTCGACATGGTTAACTATATCCGAAAATGGTAATTATGTTTTTGTTAATAGTTAACTATTTATGTTATTTACGATAAGTAACAATGTTTTTTTATAATAGTTAACTATGTATGTTAGTTTTCTCATTATAATATGTAACTATGTTTATGATAATAGTTAACTATGTATGTTATGAACGTAGTCAACTTTGTTTATTTAAATAAATAATTATTACAACACTATTTTCATGTAGTCAACTATATCATGAAATTAGTAGAATAGTAAATAGTTAACTATATTTTAAATTGGAAACTATTTTCTGAATATAGTTAATTATATTTTAAACTGGTAACTATTTTCTGAAAATAGTTAACTATATTCTCAAATCAATTGAATAATTAGTTTTGAAAATAGTTAACTATGTTATTAAATTGTTAAATGTTATAACATATATATTATATATTATTTTTGACATCTTCTCACTGATTTTTTTTCCGAGAATAATATTAGAAAGCGCAGAACTACTTTATGTAGAGATACAAGCATATCAACAATTTTTTAGAGATGCAATCAATGGAAGATTTTTAGAGATTTTTTTTATATTTACCTTAATCTATATAATTATATATGAAGTGCGAAATCCTACGTGTCGCCATCAGAATGAATTTGAGGGTGGTTGATTACAATGGTACCCTCCTCTAAAAAATAAAAATACATGTTATGCCATTATTAATACAGTTTCGGTTATATTAATCGCATTATCAATACGAGTTCAGTTACGTTAATTCGGTTTAAGTTATTCTCGGTTTAAGTTATGCATAAGCCCAATATGTTAATTCGTTCATAAGCCCAATTCAAAAAGTTCGGTTATTGCTCGGTTTAAGTTATGCATAAACCCAATATGTTAATTCGTTCATAAGCCCAATTCAAAAGGTTCGGTTATTGCCATCGTTAACTTATATATGTTAAATATTCAGTCAATATTTAATGATGAAAATATAGCAATATTATTGTCAATTAATACTTAATGATGAATATAATACTTAATTATAATTATTAATTCTTAAGGTGTTGTTTGATACGAGCAACACTGATGTCTCACCCAATAGACTACTTACCACGAAAATGGCTACTCGAGTTATAGAAGGTCGTATTATAACTAGTGACAAGTTGGGTGAGATAGTATTGATATATCGGGTGTTCGTCTCTCCTCCAGATGCAAAATTCCCTTTCCGTATGAGACGACAACAATTTCCTATCGCAGTTGCTTTCGCGATGAGCATCAACAAAAGCCAAGGTCAAACGCTAGAGAAAGTCGGTCTATATCTACCAAAACCAGTTTTCACCCATGGTCAACTATATGTTGCTGTATCCAGAGTTACATCAAGAAAAAGTTTAAAGACTCTTATCACCGACAATGACAGAAAGACGATTACACATACAACAAATGTTGTTTTCAAAGAAATCTTTCAAAATCTTTAGCTATAAGGTGTCTTACCTCCGGTTTCTATGAAAACATAATAGTATTATTTTTGGTTTTTCAATGCTCTTCTGAATTTATTATATTATCCAATGGATCATCCTAAAATATGCTTTCACGAATATCATTCTCTAAAATATGCTCTGTTTCGAAACATAATATATTTGGAACCAAAAACCAGAGCTTATAAAAAGACTAACAAAACAACAAAATTTTAGATGATAACTTCTACGAAGAACATAGATTTGCTTTGAAGCTAATGATTTACTTACGTAAATTTTTAAAAATAAGATCAATACTACTTTTAATAAAAATAACTTTTGTTTGTTAAGGTTAATATTGTTCAGTCAAGATGATTAAAAATGCGAAAAGTTTTGCATTATATAAACCCTTTAAGTTTTATATCAAATTTTTTTATTGTTTATGAATACGAATCTAAAGCCATCGAGAAACCCTGAATTCAAATTGATTGAATAATCATAAAAACTACCATCTCAACCGAAAAGATTAGAGAAAATTCGTAACACTTTAACAACCACACGCCATCTCTGATCATATGGATTCAAAGACGCAAATAATAAAAAGGTGTGTTCATAGGAATGTGAAAATAAAGAGACATGATATAGAACAATAAGGGTATTGATGTTAATTTTAACCAAATTTATATATAATCTGAGATTTCTTTCAATTATTATTCTCATTTTACCAATCTTTACATTTTATCAGAAAAGTTGCATATTGTTTCGAAACGAATTGATATGCAGTAGATATTACAAAATCAAACCCCAATCACAGATTTGGCTACAAGCTTGATTCGAAAGTTTCAATTGCTGATCCTCTGGAGGGGAGGATTCAATAAAATATGCTATGTTTCAAAGCATTCGTGCAATACAAAATCATTATCCTTTACAAAACCACTTGCAAATGATGAAACCAAAAAATAGAGTTTTGGTATAAGCACGAAGACTCAAAATCTTCTCTCATGAACATTATAGCAGTATACTTTCTCGAAAAGTTCACTCCGGCGCAAGGCGCGG
The DNA here is from genome assembly GCA_964056655.1 of Arabis hirsuta. Classification (NCBI taxonomy): domain Eukaryota; kingdom Viridiplantae; phylum Streptophyta; class Magnoliopsida; order Brassicales; family Brassicaceae; genus Arabis; species Arabis hirsuta. Next base: position 9,384,738 of record OZ053303.1, on the reverse strand, counting down.
GTCTTACCTTGTTACAATTGTAAGACAATTTTGTCATATTTTTGTTTCTCTTTACTACTTAGCTAATATATTTTTAGATATGTTACTTACCTAATTTTTATCCCCAAAAGTAATATTCTCCTAATTAATCCTAAATTATATTATATACTAAAAGAAAATAAGATTTAGTTTCTCTATCGATAATTTCAAAAATAATCCAAGTGATTTATCAGGATTGAAACAAAAACTCCGACGTCGTTATCAATTATGAATAGTAATCTGAAATGGGCTTTTGTTGGGCTATTCTCTGTCCTACAAACTGAGCCACTTCGTATTGGCCGTAGGATAAAAACAATCGCATCGTACGGTGCATAATCATTATCTTAGGTGATTCGCGTCGCATGTGATAACTACCAGTTTTATCACAGAAGACTTCTCCTTGGTCTAGTCAGGTTTTACTGATTCCATATAAATATAAAAGAGATTTGCTTTTTTTTGGCTATCAAAAATATCGTCGCTTCAGCTTCTTCCACCTTTAAGCAAGCAAGTAATCTTCTATCTATCTTCTCTTTCCTAATTTTTTTCCCCAATTGTTCCGATCCACCGATTCTCTGGTTTGATTCTTCCGATTCTGTTCTGTTTTGTTGTTTTACTTTCTCCTTGCAAGCAAGTAATATTCTTATCGAAAACTTGAGTGTTTGGTTGTGTAAAGTTTTTACAATCGTCACTGTACTTTTTGCCTTTGATTTTATTACTTGGATTTTTTCTGATTAAGATCAGAACTTTAAGTCGACCCTTTAACCGATCACAGGTAAAGAGTACATGAGTTTGTTGAAGATGGGTGGGGATCTGATGGAAGATGATTGGGAATTTGCTTCATCTACAAACCCTAGCCGAACCCTAGTTTTGGTCGGTCGTACAGGGAACGGAAAGAGCGCAACAGGGAACAGTATCCTTGGAAGGAAGGTGTTTAAGTCAAGAAGAAGTACGCTTGGTGTTACAAGCACATGTGAGTCACAGAGAGTTGTGCAAGAAGATGGTCAGATCATCAATGTTGTTGATACTCCTGGTAAGTTTTAATTTTTCATATCACTGAAGAAGAAGTCCAATTGTGTTATAGCTTTGATCTGTTTGTGTGATGTTAATGTGGGGAGTTTTTGAAACAGGTCTATTTGATTTGTCTACCTCAACCGATTTTCTCGGTAAAGAGATTGTGAGATGCATAAACCTAGCTGAAGATGGGATTCATGCTCTTTTGTTTGTGTTCTCTGTAAGGGGTCGGGTTACGGAAGAGGAGAAATCTGCTCTCTGTTTTATGCAAACACTATTTGGTAGTAAAATCTCTGATTATATGATCATTGTTTTTACGGGTGGCGATGAGTTGGAAGAGAGTGAGGAGACCTTGGAGGAGTATTTGGCTGAGGCGTGTCCTGAGTTTCTGAAAGTCAGTGTCTTCGGCTAAATTATTGAATCTTTTGAGAAGATGGAAGAAGATTTTTTCATGTTACTTATGTATAGATTTGAATTTTGTGGCTTGTAGGAAATTCTTGAGCTTTGTGACAATCGGTTGGTATTGTTTGATAACAAGACTACGAATAAGCGCAAGAAAGCTGAGCAAGTTCGAAAGCTTCTCTCGCTTGTTGACTCCGTTGTTAAAAGGAACAATGGAAGACCCTATACAGATGAGCTGTTCCAGGAGCTACAGGTGAAATTGTTGCTTTCCCTTTTTTGAGTTATACCTTTATCTGTTTTGAAGCAGAGAATCCTTATTATGATTGCGTCTCAGGAAGAGGCTATGAAGCTACGAGACCAGAAAAAGGAGGTTGAATCGTTGAGGGGATATTCGAATGTTGAGATATCAGAGTTCAAGAAGCAGATTGAGACGTCTTATGACCAGCAGCTTGGCCGCATCACAGAGATGGTAATTTTTATTTGTCAATTCTTATTGCACACTTTGACTTCTGATCTTTCTAGAGGGTTCATGTTAGGAAAGTTCTAAACTCATATGCACCTACCTATAGTATGTTTAGCAGAGAGTTTCAAAGAGTAGTCAATTGGAAGTATAAACAAAGAACAGTGTCTTATTGGTTAGTTAATGGGTTAGGGTGTCTGGTTCATTCAATCGGGAGTCTCCTTACAGAAAGTTAGCTGAGACAAAAGATGTGGTCTTGCTTTCAGTGATCAATATGTACAATGAATCAGTATAGATGCCATGTATGTCATAAAATGGGTTTAGAGCATCACTTTTACCCATATGGTCTTCAGCTGCAAGCTATGTTGCTAATGCCGATCACAAGCCTTTTTATTTTATAGACACGATTACATGATAATCAGCTTTCTGTTTTCTTGTTGGTGTCTAGGTGGAGACAAAGCTGAGAGACACTGCGAAGAGGCTTGAGCAGCAACTGAGTGAAGAGCAAGCCGCAAGACTTGAGGCGGAAAAGAGGGCAAATGAAGTTCAGAAACGTTCGAGCGATGAGATTAAGAAGCTGAGAGAGAATCTGGAGAGGGCTGAGAAAGAGACAAAGGAACTCCAGAAAAAAGTGGGAAAGTGCATCAATCTGTGATTGAGATATCAAAGCTTCGTTAAAGGCTGATAAGGGTTTTCATTTATCATGTCAATATATGGTTTTATCATCAAAGACAGGTTGTTATAAGTAAAAAACTAAAGACGTATAATATCTCCATCTTATGGAGTTGGACGAATTTGAGTTGATTTTTATTTTCCGTGGGTTAAAGTTTTAATCTTTCTGGTTAGCAAGACGTGCAGTTTTGATGACCCACGATCGTGTATTATCATCTGTGGTTTGAAGTGGTATTATTATATGTTGGTCTAACAATGACGTTTTTATTTTGGCGACAAGTTTTATACTTGTGTGGTTGCAAGGGAATGGGAAAATAGAAACAGAACAAGAAGCAGCAAGCACACATAAAATAAAAGTTTTGGACGAATTGACGTTGACTTGATCTTATATTGGATACATCGATCACAAGATGCTACACATTCCCATCGTTCCCAGTACCCCGGGTACTGCGAGACCAACCTGCATCATCATCCGCCTCCTTCGTTCCTTTTTTTGCTCATCTCGCAGAGATTCATGGTCTCTCTGTGCCCGCTCCAGATTATCATTTAGCATTTGAACCATTCTCTCATGTGCAGCAGAAGTCTCTCTTAGCTTATTTGCCACCTGAAAGGGAAGTCAGATCTTGTTAAGAAGTAATAACCCCTTGACGCTGTTGGATTGGTATTTAATGTATATATTTACCATCCTTTCCATTTCGCTCATCCTACGATCATGCGACATTTGTAGCTGCTGCTTCATCTCAGCCAACTCTGCCTCTCCAAGCTTTGTAGTGTCAACTGCCTTTTTCTGTGCCCGAAGCCTTTTAGTCTCTTCCTGAGAGACCGTAGATTCAAACATGAACAAATATATCATAGAGGGTGATGTGCGGCGCTAATATACTATATACGAAATATGAGCCAATTCACTTTGAATAAAATCTCATTTTCACCTTTATCTCACGATGCATATTGTGTATGAATGGCTTTCCGTTATTGCGCTCTTCAATGGATGCAACATGGGCAAGAAACTGCTGGACTTGCGAGACCTTTGTGCCTTCATTTGCACTCATATTATTAAACAAGACCTTTCTACCGTCACACATACTGAGAACTATCTGAGATTGCACAATCCAAATTCAGACTACATATATAATAAATAGGCAGAAAACTCCACTGCAAACAATCCAAAGTCACCGACCTCTAGAAATTCGGGGCAACCTTGACGAAAATAATCGTCCAGTGTTTGGTTTCTCTCCTCCAACACATCGCCGTTGGTGAATAGAACGATCAAATAGTCAAGGATTTCACTCCCAAAAAGGGCCTGCAAGGTAATAAGTGTGTTCTCTTCCTCTTGGGTAATCCGAGTTCTGGCAGATAAAACTAACACCACAGCATGTAATCCTTCTTCCGCGAGAGTCAGACATTTGATGATTTCTGTACTGATATATTCAGCAGACATCGATAAATCAAACAGACCTGTATTGACAAACCATATTAAACCCTGAGTTTGTTGAGAGCTAACCACTATTCAACCGCATTAATTAACATAAAAGAATTATTGACAAGACGTAAGTTTTAGAGCAAAACATATATACCAGGAGTGTCAATCACGTTCATGATCGATCCATCTGGTCTCTCAATTTCAATTGCCAGACATGTCTTGGTAACGCCTGTTGCTTTTGGTTCTGATAGAAACACGTCACTTCCAATGATCGAGTTTCCAGTGGCGCTTTTTCCATTTCCGGTACGCCCCACCAAAACTATGTTTCTGACGAGTTTTGGGGCTGAAGGAATTCTCGAAGAACGCATACTTCGCTAATAGATTGTCAGGTGAACGTAGAAATTGTGATCAAGAAAGATAATAACTACGAGTCTATGACTAAGTTATTTTTTTACCTATGAAATATTTGAGCAAGAAGACGAATGGGATTGGAAATAATTGCCAAACGGAGTAAATGACAAAGGACAAACACAAAATGAATCGACGAAACAGAAAGCGAAGTTTACTTTAACAACAAAGAAAAACAACGCAAGTTTAGAACATCGCTTGCATAACACGTTTCTGGACGATTGTTGATCTTTTCTTGCAAGTTGCAAGTTGCAACTTATGTCATGTTGATGATAACATAACTTAAGTTTAGAAACTTACTACTTGTGTGCTATTTGAGTTTGTTTTGAACAGAGTCTTCTAGAAAAATTATATCTTATTATATAAAGTTAGACTAGGTGACTCGTCCTTGTACACGTGGGTAACTTATTTATAATTTTGTTTTTAATTTTACACTTTGAAAATATGTATTTGTTTTGATTTATATTATTGGCATTGTTGTTGATATTTTTTCTATTAATTTTTTGGGATAATTGTAAAAATGCAATACATTTTTAAAAATGTCACTATGGATTGTCTATTTGCAAAAGTTACACTAGTTATGAAATTTTAAAACCAAAATCGCAAAATTCTAAACCCTAAAAAATGTTTTGACCTCTAAAAACTCTTAAACCCTCAAAACTAAACCCTAATACAACATGGTTAACCCAAACATAAATGATATAATGAATAAATAATTTTGAAAAAGTATTATTTTTTGAAATTTTTTGAAAAAGTGAAATTTTTGAAAAGTGATACTTCAAAAGTGGTATTTCTCAAAATTTCTCTGATTTTTTTGTCAACAATATTTGTTTTGGTTAATAATATAAATTTTTGAAAGTTTAGTTTTACTATTTTATTGCTTCATAATTTAATTATTTTCGAAAGGTTAATGTTTTTTAATCTTTTTCGTATTTTGTTAAAGAAAAATAATTTTTTTTAATTATATGGAATAAGTAGAAAATATAAGATTAACGAACAATTTCACTCACTGAATTACTTTTTTCCGGTTAGTATGGTTCTCTTTCGGTTTGAATTTGAGTTTTCACCAAAATATAATTTCTTTATTAAATAAAGCTTTTACGTCAATTTGTTTTTGTTAGATTCAATATTAAATTTGAGATTTTTATTAAGATTACATAATAATAATATCAGGTAATCAAAAAGCCTAAATTTTACTATAGTACCTAAACTATAAAAATGTTCATGTTGGGATTTTTTTCACTTGCGGATAACTTTATATTTTAAATCATTCAAAAATTAGTTTTAAAAAGAAATTATTCGTTTAATAAATATATGGGACAATTGAAAAAATACCACTTTTGGTGTGTATATTTTCAAAAATGCCCTATGGGTTGTCTATTTACAAAAATGCTACTAATTATAAATTCTTAAAGCCTAAATCTTAAAATTCTAAACCATAAAAAATGTTGTGATCCTTAACAAACCCTAAACCTTCAAAACTAAACCCTAATACAACATAGTTAATTCAAACGTAAATGATATAATGAGTAAATACTTTGAAAAAATGGTATTTTTACAAAGATTTTTAAAAAGTGGTATTTTTGAAAAAATGCATTTCTCAAAATTTCTATTCATATTTATTTGAATTGTATCATAATATAGATTGATTTAAATTTAGCATTTCCGGTATCTTAAATAAAATTTAGAATACAAATGAGTTATCTAATATTTTAATTATTTAGATCCATAATATCATCATCATAGAAAAATATTATTATAAAAAAATTGTTGATAAGAGAAAAATATAAAAGTTATTCTGAATGTAAATGGTATTTGTCATCACAAATACATAATGGACGGTAGGCATATTGTCGTTGGTTTAGGTAAATAGTGAGAAATTTTCAAGAATAATTTTTTTAAAGTATTGTCGTGATTTTAGATTATTAGTGGACTAAATTTTGTAAATAAAATATAAGAAAAATTATATGGGTTTAGGTTAGTAGTGGGCTTAATATTTTTAATTAGATTAGATCAAAGAAATTTTTTTTTTTAATTGGTTTAGATTAGATAAAGAATAAGTGTTTTGCCATGTCATTTTTAGATCAAAGAGAATTTGTTTTAATTGGTTTAGATTAGAGAAAAAATAAGTGTTTTGCCATGTCATAATAAATGGTTTGCCATGTCATATTTTTTTTTTAAGATTGATTGTCAAGTTGACATATAATCATTTTATAAAAAAATCACTTCCCAAATAATATATAAGGAATGTGTTTTAGTCAACATGACACGTAAAATAATTAAAATTTGTGTATGGTTAATTTAGATTGTTGCACACGTTAATTTAATAATCTAATTTTTTTCTTTCGTTAATTAGTTCTATTATAAAGAAGAGTTAATTAACTAAATATTACTTTTGAAATAGATAAATTAAAAACTAACATGTCTATAATGAAATTTAGGTAACTAGCAGAAGGAATAAAAAGTGAGACGAAATTGTCTTTATGGAATTAATTAAAGAAAGTAGTAAAAAAGTTTTTAAAGAAAATCTGTAAAAATCATTATCTAAAAGAATCATTGTTATTTATGACAAAAATCAATTTTGGAAATCCTATTGACCCAATCGCTGTTACTTTTTACGGATATCAATAACATAGTTGACTATTTTCAAAAATAAATATTATATTGATTTCATAATATAGTTAGCTATCTCACACTATTTTGTTACTATATAAAACATAGTTAACTATTTTTCAGAAAATAGTTACCAATTTAAAAGTATATTGTTAACTGTTTTCAGAGCATAGTTGTCTACTACTCCGATTTCATAACACAGTTGACTATATATTTACATAGCATAGTTGTCTACTACTCCGATTTCATAATATAGTTGACTATATGATAATGTAGTTTTAGTAGTTGTGACGACCGCGAACCAAAAATTGTGATTTTTGGTCGTGCGTCGATCGACGCAGGTGGTGTGCGTAGATCGACGCAGGTGGTGTGCGTAGATCAACGCAAGGTTAAATCAAACCGCGGTTTGATTTAATTGTCGGTTTGCGGGTCTGGTTAAGGGTGAAACCCTAGGATTTCCCTATAAATAAGGGTTGGCCGCGTTTTTGGGACTTTAGAGTTTCCAGAGAGTTTTGTGTGAGGAGATTCGTTCGTGGGGCTCTGGGATTGTTCTTGGTGCATATTGTTCGTGAGTTGGGTGTAGATTTTGGATCTTGAGGAGTGTTCTTCGTGTTCTTCATCCTTCTCTCATCTTTTTCTTTCCAGATCCAAGGTGAGTGCGTGACCATGGCTTATCTGGGTAAAGAGATTGATATGATGCGTTTGATTGTTGTTATTGGTGGATTTTGTGTGGTTTTGTGTGGATTCGTGTGCATGGATCGATGTGATTCGATCCAGGTTCGATGTGATTCGATCCAGGATCGAACCATGAGAGGATAGGTTCGATCATGGGATCTGTGATGTTGCGTCGATCGACGCAGAGCAACTGCGTCGATCGACACACGTAACAGTGCATCGACACCGGAGTTGTGTGTCGATCGACACACTGAATGCATCGATCGACACATGGTGGTTGTGTCGATCGACGCATGCCTGTTTTGGGCGAACTTGCGTTGATTTTTTGTGGTTGCGTTGTTGATTGTTCACCTTGGTATTGTATCAATTTCTTATGCCTGTGTTGGGGGTGCTACTGCAGGTGGAGCCCAGGATTAAGATGATCATCTGGCGGGTCTGCTACAGTTGATTCTGGAGCGGTTACCAGGTGGGGTGCCGGCTCCGGGTCAGGTTCTGGGAGTGCAGCCAGGTGTGGCTGGTGTGCATCCGGGTATGGCTGGGGTGCAGCCGGGTGTGGCGGTTGCGGAGGAGCTCTCATCTTACCTTAAGATGATGGAGTAGATACAGAGGATTGGCACCGAGTTCTTCTCGGGTGGTGCCAAGCCTGAGGAGGCGGATTTGTGGAGGAGCAGATTGGAGCGTAATTTCCAATCTCTTAGGTGTCCAGAGGGATACCGGGTGGACCTGGCGGTACATTACCTCGATTTTGATGCACATCTCTGGTGGCGAGGTGTGGTGGCTAGGAGAGCTCAGGCGGGTATGGCCTGGGAGGATTTTGTGGCGGAGTTCAACGCCAAGTACTTTCCGGAGGCGATGGATCGCTTGGAGTTGCGATTCTTGGAGTAGGCTAAAGGTAGCCGGTCGGTCCGGGAGTTCGATGAGGAGTTCAGTCGGCTTATGGTGCATGCCGGTAGAGATGTGGAGGGCGAGCATACCCAGGTGAAGAGGTTCCTAAGGGGACTTCGACCAGATCTGAGGACTCGCTGTAGGGCGAAAAGGTTTGCCACGAGGGCGGAGCTGGTGGAGACAGCTACTGCGATTGAGGAGGATCTGAGGGAGCAGGCTGTGGTGGTTAGTCCACCGGTTCAGCAGCAGAGGAGGTCGCAACAGCAGGTGGGTCCGAGCAGGGGCGGCAAGCCTGCGCAGGGACATAAGAGGAAGTGGGAGAGCATTTCAGGGCCCAGTCAGGGTGGTCAGGGCGGTTCGGGATGCTTCGGGTGTAGGAGCATGGATCACCGGATAGCAAGCTGTCCAAAGAGGAGTGAGGCTCGGGATACGGGGGTCGAGGCTCGAGATATGCGGGTGTGCTTTCACTGTAGAGAGCCGGGGCATATCAAGCCCAAGTGTCCCAGACTGCAGCAGATGGCAGTGGCGACAGTGCATCCAGTGGCTCAGATTGCAGCGGCACCGTGGGTTTTCACCTCGGTGGAGGCGGGTGGTTCTAACGTCAGACCGATCACAAGTATTTTCGGAACTTGACTTGTTTAATTATGGTGTTTGAATTTTTGTCTGTTTTGGAATTTGTGAGTATGTGCTAGAAGTTAGGGTTCTTAGGCACATGAGATTTGTGCAGGGACCTTAGTAGTGGGCGGTTGTGAATCCCACGTTTTCTTTGATTCTAGAGCGACGAATTGCTTTATTACTCTAGAGTATGCGGAGATGAGCGGTATCCAGAGTGATTCTGGAGAGCAGCCGGGAGTAGTTAAGGTTGCCGGTGGCAAGTCTTCAGCTACTTTCGGGCGGGCTCGTGGTGTGGATATTCTGGTGGCGGGAGAGATGATGCCAGCAGATTTGATTATCAGTCCGGTGGAGCTGTATGATTTCATCCTGGGTATGGATTGGCTAGACCGCTAAAGAGTCCATCTGGATTGTCATCGGGGATGAGTCGTGTTTGAGCGAGAGGCGGGGAGGTTGGTTTACTAGGGAGTGAGGCCGACTTCCGGGAGTCTTATGATTTTGGCGATTCTGAGCAGCTGATTGAGAAGGGCTGCAAGGCATATTTGGCGACGATAGTGATGCCAAAGTCTGTTGGAGAGGTTGCCGTTGGGGATGTTCGAGTTGTTCAGGACTTCCAGGATGTTTTCCAGTTGTTGCAGGGATTACCGCCATCTCGGTCTGATCTTTTTACGATTGAGTTAGAGCCTGGGACGACTCCGATATCCAAGGCGCTTTACCGTATGGCTCCAGCAGAGATGGCAGAGCTGAAGAAGTAGCTGGATGATCTTTTGGGGAAGGGATTTATCCGGCCTAGTGTTTCACCGTGGGGAGCGTCAGTGTTGTTTGTGAAGAAGAAGGATGGGAGTTTCCGGTTATGCATCGATTACCGGGGACTTAACCAAGTTACTGTGAAGAATAGGTATCCTTTGCCGCGGATTAATGAGTTGTTGGATCAGTTGCGGGAGGCTACCTAGTTTTCTAAGATCGATTTGGCTTCGAGTTACCATCACATTCCTATTGATGAGGCGGATGTGAGGAAGACTATTTTCAGGACGAGGTATGAGCATTATGAGTTCGTGGTGATGCCTTTAAGGTTGACGAATGCGCGAGCAGCGTTCATGAGGTTGATGAACGGGGTGTTCCAAGAGTATATGGATGTGTTTGTGATCATCTTCATTGATGATATTCTAGTGTATTCAAGGAGTCCTGAGGAGCATGAGGTGCATTTGAGGGTGGTTTTGGAGAAGCTGCGGGAGCAGAAGCTGTACGCGAAATTGAGTAAGTGCAGTTTCTGGCAACAAGAGATAAGTTTTCTTGGCCATGTGGTGTATGCAGAGGGAGTTTCTGTGGATCCGGCTAAGATTGAGGCTATCAAAGGGTGGCCTAGACAGAGGAATGCTACTGAGATAAGGAGTTTCCTTGGTTTGGCGGGTTACTATAGGAAGTTTGTCAAGGGATTTGCGAGTATGACGCAGTCAATGACAAAGTTGACGGGGAAAGATGTCCCTTTTGTGTGGTCTTCAGCTTGCGAGGAGAGTTTTGGGAAGCTGAAGGAGATGTTGACTAGTACACCAGTGTTGGCATTACCCGAGCCGGGTGAGCCTTACGTGGTGTATATGGATTCTTCGTGAGATGGTCTGGGTTGTGTACTGATGCAGCAGAGGAAGGTTATTGCATATGCTTTGAGGCAGTTGAGGAAGCACGAGTGCAACTACCCTACCCATGACTTGGAGTTGGCTACGGTGATTTTTGCTCTAAAGATTTAGAGATCTTATCTTAATGGCGGGAAGGTACAGAAGTTTACAGACCACAAGAGTCTGAAGTACTTCTTTACTCAGCCAGAGCTGAACCAGAGACAGAGGCGCTGGATGGAGTTGGTAGCAGATTACGACCTGGAGATTGGGTACCATCTGGGTAAGGCTAACCTGGTTGCAGATGCGTTGAGTAGGAAGAGGGTTGCTTCAGCTCAAGAGCGGGATATGGAGGCGTTAGCGAGTGAGATTGACACTTTGAGGTTGTGCGTTATCTCACAGGAGCTGTTGGGGGTTAGAGGCAGCTAACCAGGTAAATTTGCTGAGTAGGATTCGAGTAGCTCAGGAGAAGGATCAGGGTTTGATTGATGCTTCTAAGGTGGCAGGTTCAAAGTATTTGATCTTGGCGAATGGGACAATACTTGTGAACGGGCGGGTTTGTGTACCCAAGGATGAGGATATGATGCAGGAGATTCTGAGAGAGGCTCATGCGAGCATGTTGTTGATTCATCCGGGGGCGACCAACATGTATCATGATCTGAAGCAGTATTATCACTCGGTCGGGATGAAGAGGGATGTCGCTAACTGGGTTGCAGCATGCAACGTATGCCAGTTAGTGAAGGCTGAGCATCAAGTTCCGAGCGGGTTGTTGTAGAGTTTGCCCATTCCAGAGTGGAAGTGGGACATGATCAGCATGGAATTTGTGACAGGTTTGCTGGTTTCACGGACTTATGATGCTATTTGGGTGATTGTGGATCGTTTGACGAAGTCAACACATTTCTTGCCATCAAAAAGACCGACGGAGCGGCAGTCTTGGCTAAGAAATATGTGCGGGAGATAGTGAGGCTACACGGGGTGCTAGCGAGTATCATGTTAGACAGGGATCCGAGGTTTACCTTGATATTCTGGAGGGTATTCCAGGCTGAGATGGGCACTAAGGTGCATATGAGCATAGTTTATCATCCTCAGATGGATGGGCAGTCTGAGAGGACGGTTCAGACATTGGAGGACTTGCTGAGGATGTGTGCGCTGGATTATGGTGGTCATTGGGCGGATCACCTAAACCTGGTAGAGTTTGCATACAACAATAGCTAGCAGGCGAGTATTGGGATGGCTCCATATGAGGCTCTGTATGGGAGGCCATATCGTACACCATTGTGCTGGACTCAAGTAGGGGAGAGGAGCATGTTTGATGCAGATTTTGTTTAGGAGACGATGGAGAAGATCCGTGTTTTGAGGCTTAATATGAGAGAGGCTTAACAGGAGAGAGGCTCAGGATCGGCAGAAGAGTTATGCCAATAAGAGTCGGAAAGAGCTGGAGTTTGAGTTGGGAGATCTGGTGTATCTCAAGGCAGCAATGTTGAGGGGTCCTAACAGATTCATTTCAGAGAATAAGCTAAGTCCAAGGTTTATGGGTCTATTCAAGATTGTGGAACGGGTCGGGCCAGTAGCTTATCTGTTGGAGTTACATCAGAGTATGAAGGCCTTTCATAAGGTCTTTTATGTGTCGATACTACAGAAGTGTCTACATGAGTCTGAGGAGGTGTTGGCTAGGATTCCGGAGGATCTTCAGTCCAACATGACGTTGGCGGCGAGGCCTATGAGGATTCTCGAGAGGAGAGTCAAGGTGCTGCGTCGAAAAAAGGATACCCTTAGTGAGAGTCATGTGGGACTATGACGATGTTGAGGAGAAGACTTGGGAACCAGAAGCGAGGATGAAGGAAAAGTTCTCGAAGTGGTTCGAGAAGCAAGTGGAGGCTTGAGTTATCTTTTTCTAGTTTTCAGTGTCTGTAATAGCATGTTGCTATGAGTTTGGATGTATTTTTCATTTTGTGTTGTAACGATGATACATTGTTGAGGTTTAATAAGATGGTTTTCTTATTAAATGTGTTTATAAGACGTGTGTTTTATGTTATGACCGGTGGGCTCATGTGTTATGATGACCGGTGGGGTCATGTGTTGTTATGACCGGTGGGATCATGAGTTATGATGATCGGTGGGGTTATGTGTTGTGATGACTGATGGGGTCATGTGTCATGATGACTGGTGCGGTCATGTGGGAGCCTAGTGATAGAAGTTCTATGTGAGTTAGAGCTTCTTTATTGGGTAGAGAGCTAGAAATAGAAGTTCTAAGTGAGTAGGACTGTCAATCTTCTAGTGAGGCTAGAAATGGAAGTTCTAAGTGAGTTAGAGCTGTCCATGTTCTAGGAGAAGTATCTGGGAAGGGAAGTTCTATGTTAGTTAAGACTTGTCTATTCTCTAGATGGCGCTGGGAAATAGAGGTTTTATGTGAGTTAGAACCTGTCTATTTCTTAGGGGGAGTCTGGAATCAGAGGTCTTATGTGAGCTAGGACTTGTCTTTTCCAGGGACTCTAATGGAAACACCCTGGTGATTGGGTTGTTTCAGATGGCCTAGTGATTGGCCATGAGGTGATATTCCGGGATAGGGAATGTCATGATGGAACCACGAGAGGTGATTTTGGTTGACAAATGCTTATGATGCACGTTACAGAGTTGATTGCTCGAGGGGATAGTAGTTTCCCTGCATATACTTGAGGGGACAATAAGGTTCTCTCCGGGGGATAGTGGTTTCCCTGCATATACTTTGAGGGACAGAGATCTCTCTAGAGGATGTGTGATTCCTCTGCATGCCGATAGCCTAACGGACTGTGTGTCCCGAGGGTGGGAGGGGCATAGAGCATACCGAGAACCAGATGGACGGCGATCCTGAAGGTGGGTGGGGTATGATATACATCGAGAGCTCAAGCAATGACGACTCTGAGAGTGTGAGGGGTGTATATAAATATGAGTATGAGCAATATTGTCAGTAGTGTGATTGTAAGTATGAAACTGGATGAGCTTCAGGGATCGGGTATGGATCTCAGGTGGTGCTGATCGGGTTTGGTCTGGATTGTAGCCGTGGTGAGACGGTACAATGTAACAAGTATGAAACTAGTTGAGTTCTGGGATCGGGTGTTGATCTCAGGTAGAGCCGGCCGGGTTGGGCCAGAGGGATGATATCAGGTGTGTTGACCGTAGGGTGACGGTGTCGCGTGATTCGAGGTCGAATCCGTGTTAGTGAGGAAGAGTTGTAACGACCGTGAACCAAAATTGTGATTTTTGGTCGTGCGTCAATCGACGCAAGGTTAAGTGTCGGTTTGCTGGCCCAGTTTAGGGTGTAACCCTAGAGTTTCCCTATAAATAAGGGTTGGCCGCGTTTTTGGGACTTTAGAGTTTCCATAAAAGTTCCATAGAGTTTCCAGAGAGTTTTGTGAGAGGAAATTCGTTCGTGGGGCTCTAGGATTGTTCTTGGTGCTTATTGTTCGTGAGGTGGGTGTAGATTTCGGATCTTGAGGAGTGTTCTTCGCGTTCTTCATCCTTCTCTCATCCTTTTCTTTCCAGATCCAAGGTGAGTGCGTGACCATGGCTTATATGGGTAAAGGGATTGATAGCATGCATTTGATTGTTGGTATTTGGTGGATTTCGTGTGGTTTTGTGTGGATTTGTGTGCAAAGATCGATGTGATTCGATCCAGGATCGAACCATGAGAGGATAGGTTCGATCATGAGAGGATAGGTTTGATCATGGGATTTGTGGCCGAGAAGAGGAGATGATTTAGTGTCTCGATATCGTGGCCGTGGTGTTAGAATTGCTAGGGTGTTAATGATTCTGGAACTGCTATTTAATTGGATTGGTTGTTGTTCGAATTGAATATTGGATTATTGATTTGAATTGGTTTAGACTTCTGGTAAAGTATGAGATTTATTGAATTGGTTTTGTTGCTTAAATTGTTTTATTGTTTCCGCATCGTAATGTTTGGACCATTGAAGATTATTATTTATGATAATAATAATCTGGGTCAAAATTTTTAAATTTTACGGGTTGGGTTGTTTCAGTAGTTACTTATTTAAACAAACATAGTTAACTATGTTCATAGTTAACTATTATAGTTTGCATGATGAAAAAAGAATAACATACATATATAGTTAACAATTATCAGAAATATAGTTACCTAATTTCCGAACATAGTTAACTACATTGATCTTTATCGGTGACTCAGTTTGACCACGTGAAGGCACGTAATGGCGAGTTTAACAGAAGAAAATAAGCACCATTTTAATTCTTAATTGAAAATTTTCGATTTATCACAACGAGAGAAGACAAAGTGATTGAGAGTTGATTTTGTGGATTACCAGAAAGAGGCGAGATCAATAATGACGTTTGTAAGAAGAAGAAGAAGAAGAATGGAAGGAAGGAGGAAGAACGATGTAATGAAGAGGGAGAAGGAGAAGACAAATAAAAAGAGGCGGGAGAAGGAGAAGACAAATAAAAAGAGGCGATGATGAAAAAAGAAGAGGAAGAAGAAGAATGGAAGGAAGGAGGAAGAACGATGGAATGAAGAGGGAGAAGGAGAAGACAAATAAAAAGAGACGATGATGAAAAAAGAAGAAGAGGAACAATAATAGATTATAGTTTTTTTTATTGTTTTTTATTAAGGGTAAAAACAGAAAACCTAGCCATCAAATTGCTAGTTATTATATTTTGATTTATTGTATGTTATATAATGAATTAGATGTTCATTAGGTAATATATGACCTAATTTCCCTATAAAGAAAGCAAAACAATAAAATGCTGCATTTTTATTGTTATTCTATTACAAATTGTAAGAATTGTTATATCGATGATTCGATTACAACGGATAAGTATTCCGCCTTGATCCACGGTAGTCGATTTTACATTGTCCCACGCTGAAGATATCTTGTAAACTTGTCTCATTAATCTGTATAAATAATAATAAACAAACTTTAGGTTTTTGAAAAGCTTTTTTCTCTATTTCAATGCTTTAGAACTGGATTTGTTATCTTTTTATTTTGAGGGTTGATTTCGTTAATAACCAAAAAAAAATTAAAACATAATAACTAACCAAAAACCCTAAAATTTGTGGCTATGATTAGTGCCACATAAGGGGTTTTTGCTTAGTTATTATGTTTAACTTTTTTCTTGGTTATACTTGCCAATTTCTCTTATTTTGAAGTTTTTAAATTCTAAATATATGTAAATTTTGAAAAAACTAAAGATAAATAAAGCATGAATTTGCACATAATTTTTTAATAATACAATAAGTAAAGCACAATGAAATTTCCATAAATTAATAATGGCGGTACAACAATATTTTATTAATCTACAAAGATACTAATGGTATCGACAAACCAATTGGGTCACTTCACAAATTTTTAACATAAAAAATGCACGTCTTGCTATTATAGCATTCTATAATATAATAAGGTCTGTTTAATTATTTTTAACTAGATTGATCCGCATATATACGGGTTTATGATTTAATTATTTATATATATGTAAAAAAAAATTAACTGAAAAACAAAATTAGATCACCCGTTAAAATAAATAAAATAAAAATAAAAACGTTGCTACAGAACAACTGATTGAGAAACATAATATTTATTTATTAATTTTGATTTTTTTATTATTTGATTTACAATTAAATTTATCACATATTTTCAAAATTTTAGTTTTTTTAATCCTATTTCAATTAGGTATATTTTTTATTTTACTATTTTACTAATCAAACATCTATTTTAAAAATGTTGATGAGTTTATTCTCATAATTATATTTAAAATATTTTTGTTCTGTAAATATTTTATAACTCGCGAAAAAAAAAATTAGATCGTTCCCGCTCTATGAAATTAAAATAAGATTGTGAACCTTTTATTTTAATTTCAAATAAAACCTCTTGTAGAGAAATCTATCAAATATTTATCTATGTTCTCTTGTAGAAAAATTTATCAAATATTTGATCTACGATATTTTTATATTTTTTACTTGTATTAATTGATTTTGAACTAAATTATATCACATATTTTCCAAATAATTAGATTTTTCTAATCATATGTAAATTAGCTCTACTTTTTGCTATTTTATAAATATAGATACTACTATTTTTAAATAAATAAATCTTTTAACATGTGAGTAAAAATAATTGAAAAAGTTCTTTTACAGTTGTATATATATGATCGATTGACTCAAACATGCCTCATGATAAAATTAATTATAACGTGAAAGAATTAAACTTAGCAAAATAGTATATTTGTACTTTAATTTATTTTTTATCCGTAAAAAACTAAACAGTAAATGGAGATCACCTAATATCAGTGATGATATCTATGCTGTAAACAATAATACTTTTATCATAAGAAAATAGTAATCGTTGTTTTCTTGATGAAAAAGCCGAAACATATTTTATGGAAGAGATTGTTGAAGTTTTAAATTTGTTGGTAAAAAGATAGAGAAAGCAAAAAAGAGTTTAAATAAAGGGAAATATAAAATATTATAATTCTTTAATATTTGGGTATACAAATCTAAATCTATTCAAACTCAAAAAACATTTACACGTTTAATATATTATTCCAATGAGAAAAGGTATATGATTTATTGTCTTATCTAATTCTATTTAAAATCAAAATATGTAGTTGATAAATACAAATATGTAAGTTTAAATTTAAAAATAAAATTGTTTGACATGTGGCAAAATCTAATTGAAATCTTTTTTAATATGTGTCAAAATCTGATCAATTAACTAATATCTGTCACGATCTTGTTAATTATAATGTTTGACGCATCAAACTTTATATAATAAGATGTATAGAAGTCCGAATATTCATCACTGGGTTAAAAAATTAACCTACTTCCTTATTTTTTTCGTTAGACTTTTTCCTTTCTAATATCCCAGTTAGTGGAATTAGTGTAGGAGCCGACGCCCTAGAGAGTAGAGACTACTCAAATCAGCCGTTCATTTGTATTTTATTAGGAGTTGAACATGTATACTCCTTGCATTTTGTTTAAAGTCCTCTCTTTCTGACAATTTCTTTTTAAATTATGTTTTCCTAGTTGCTATTTTAGATTTAAAGTATTACACAAATAAATAAAAACTAAAGAAAACCATCAAGTGTTTGGGAAATTTTCTATAAATCAATTTCAACTTATAATTTCTTTATAATTTGTAAAGAAATATTGATAATGCTTACCACTAAAAATCTGAAACCTGAAAATCATAAGTTTTTTTGTTGTTGTTGTCAACAACTCTTAAATTTAATCATATAATTTAGAATTCAAAACTAAAGATGATAATTTACATAGATAATATCGAAGAAATTATTACGGGGCATTTTCTAATTAATAGTTTAGTTGACAAAAAGAAACAAATATCGTACAAATAAAACATGGGAAATTTGTTAAATTAGCACAAATTAGTACATTTATTTCCCCAATAAATCTTTATAACCATAAGTTTGTTCCATTAGGATTCAGTTTAAGAAAATCCATTTTTAACCTTGAATAATATATATATATTTCTTAACACTTAATTATCATATATTATATTACATCATTATTAGATATATTTGATCTAATCCTATCATGATGTTATTCAACTACGTGCAACCTATGCGATTTGTGTGAACAACTTCCACATACGCCTCCATTATGAAGTTCTCCATGTTCGACTTCTCCCATGATAGACAAGATTTTACTAGATGATATTCGTGGAATTTCACCT
Organism: Arabis hirsuta; assembly: GCA_964056655.1. Classification (NCBI taxonomy): domain Eukaryota; kingdom Viridiplantae; phylum Streptophyta; class Magnoliopsida; order Brassicales; family Brassicaceae; genus Arabis; species Arabis hirsuta. The sequence continues at coordinate 9,366,258 of OZ053303.1, read as the reverse complement.
GATCTTTGCATGCATAAGAAACATCTAGAAGATGAATCAAGGAATTCTATAGAACATCAAAGGAGGTTAAACCCAAATCTAAAAGATGTAAAGAAGGAGATAATGAAACTTCTAGAAGCTGGTGTAATCTATGCAATCTCAGATAGTAATTGGGTTAGTCCAGTTCATGTGGTACCTAAGAAAGATAGAATTACTGTGATCACAAATGAAAAGAATGAGTTGATACCAACTAGAACAGTAACTGGTCATAGGATATGTATTGATTACATGAAATTGAATGCTGCCACTAGAAAAGATCACTTTCCTTTGCCCTTTATTGATCAAATGCTTGAGAGATTGGCTAACCATCCATACTACTGTTTCTTAGATGGTTACTCAGGTTTTTTCCAGATTCCTATCCATCCAGACGATCAGGAGAAGACGACATTTACATGTCCTTATGGTACTTTTGCATATCGTAGAATGCCATTTGGTTTGTGTAACGCCCCAGCGACATTCCAAAGGTGTATGATGTCAATTTTTACTGACCTTATTGAGGATATAATGGAAGTTTTCATGGACGATTTCTCTATCTATGGAAGCTCTTTCTCTGTGTGTTTGTCGAATTTGTGCAGGGTGTTACAGCGATGTGAGGAGAAACATCTCGTGCTGAACTGGGAAAAATGCCACTTCATGGTTCGAGATGACATTGTATTGGGTCATCGGATATCTGAGAATGGTATTGAGGTTGACAAAACAAAGGTGGAGGTCATGATGAGTCTTCAGCCACCAGATTCAGTTAGGGGCATAAGGAGTTTTCTGGGTCATGCTGGTTTCTACAGGAGGTTCATCAAGGACTTCTCCAAAATAGCAAGACCGTTAACTCAGGTATTGTGCAAGGAGACTAGGTATGACTTCACTGGGGCTTGTGATGTGCATAAAACTTTCATGTAGGGTTTATGCAATTAGGTCTTTAAATTTATAACCCTATGGAACTGCAAGTGCACAGTTAAGACAATTGTAGTACTTAGGGGTCGATCCACTGATGACTAAGTGATGAATGCGCTACAAACCTATATGATTCGGATTAAGCTAAGGGAATATATGATTTGGTTTTGGGGTTTTATGGAAGCAAATAACAAAGCAATAAAAGTAAAAGGGATATATATCAATTAAGATTAGAAATCAAACAGTTCATAAAACATATGCAAACACAAGCAATCGATTTAAGGTTTTAGTACTAGTTGTTCTAGAACTCATATCACTAAGGTAAGGTCATCCCACTATCGTGAAGTAACTAACCATCTACGTTTTACACCCTAATAGACTCAACTATCGTAGGTTATTATAAGATGAAAACATGCATTATTGGTCGAGATTGATTGTTCACTATACTTCTTAACTAACCTTTCGAATTGTTAAAGTTTCTAGCTCATCGAATACTAGGTCCGGAGATATAACAAGCTTTTGGAAAGTATATCAACCTAAGATCAGTCCTTGGGTAGCTAAGCCAATTCATGCTTTAAGTATAAATAAAGATGAAGAATCAATTCTAGAATAAATCCCTAAACGATTAAATGCGTAAAAACATAGAATTAAGAGAATGAATAGAAATCAAATCAAAGCTATAACTCTAACATGTTTTGCAACACGTAGCAGCAAGAGTAAAGCACATAAACAGTATAATTCATTGATCTATCTAAGCGTAAGGAATTAGATCTCATCTCTTTGCAATAGGGCAAAGATCAACCTATCCTTAAAGGCTTATAGAATCAAATAAACATGAAGAACAAGAGATAAACGAAATACATTGTTTAGGTATTGATTTAGGCTGTTTAGGCCGGCTGCTTAAGTTCCTAGAGAGGCTAAAAGCAAGTATATATAGGGGTTAAGGAGGCATAAGTCGGTTAGGGCTTCTTCGGGCAATTACGTCTTTTCAGGTAAAAAACTGAGGCAATTTTGGTCAGGATAAGGATCAGGCTTCGTGACCGGTATTGGAAGCTTCTAGGGATCTTCTAGAAGGTCACACAAAGGCTGGATATCGGCCCATGGCCTGGCCCGGTTCTTGGCTTCATTTTGCACTCACTTGTCTTCGAAGGCAGTTTGACATGTCCTCAGGTTTTTGGGTGTATCTTCTAAAGTACAGCTCAAATTGATGAAATTCAAACTCCATTGGAAAGCTAACTCAAAGTGCTATGTCCACACCAAGTTTCATTAAATTCCAAAATGATTTGATCCTCCGTTTGTCAGCAAACTTCTGGCATATGCGTTCTGTCCAGTAGGGGAATGTGCATTATCTTCAAGATAAAGTGACTTGGCTTGGTTCCTTTGACTTGGATAAGTAGCTGCATCATAGATGATACTCCTTTTGCTCCTTTTTACATCCTTTTGATGATAAAACCTGTTAAGTCCTTAAAATCTACATATACGAGAAAACTACATCTTTTGGCTCAAAAGCTTTATTAATATATATAAAAACCATACTAAAATAGATAGAAAAAGTGGTAAAATATAGGGTATATCAGCTTGTCTAGAGGCTTTTCACACCATAAAAGGAGCTTTGATAAGCGCACCCATCGTTTAACCACCTGATTAGGACCTGCCATTTGAAGTGATGACAGATGCGAGTGACTATGCTGTAGGTGCAGTTTTGGGTCAGAGGAAGGACAAAAAGCTCCATGTGATTTACTACGTCAGCCGTACCTTGGATGAGGCTCAGTGCAAATATGCTATAACCGAGAAGGAGCTGCTGGCAGTGGTATTCACTTTTGAAAAGTTCAGATCATACCTTGTTGGTTCCAAGGTGATTGTACACACCGACCACGCTGCTCTAAAGTACCTGCTCACTAAAAAGGATGCAAAACTGAGGCTGTTGAGGTGGATCCTTTGCTCCAGGAGTTTGATTTGCAGATTGTTGACAAGAAAGGGAGCGAGAATGGGGTTGCTGATCATCTATCTCGCATAAAAATTGATGATGAGGTACCTCTTGATGACACACTTCCTGATGAACATGTCTATGCGGTTAGCATCTGTGTGCTGGAGCACCCGGTCCAGACAAGAGAACCTGCTCTAAAATTCAGAGCACCTGCTCCCGAGAAGTTTTGTGGTGCTACCTCCAAGACAACTGTTCCAAATTTTCCATGGTTTGGGGAGATAGCAAACTACTTAGCTGCTGAACAGGAACCATCTGATTTTGTGGGTGATAAGAAGAGGAAGTTCCTAAGAGACATAAGAAGATATTTTTGGGATGAGTCATACCTCTACAAGCAATGCTCAGATGGTATCTTTAGGCGATGTGTGCATGATGAAGAGATTCCTGAAATTCTGTTCCATTGCCATAATTCGAACTATACCGGTCACTTTGCAACATTCAAGACAATGTCTAAAGTGCTGCAAGCTGGGTTTTGGTGGCCGACAATGTTTAGGGATGCACATGCTTTCATTTCAAAGTGCGATACATGCCAAAGGAAAGAAAACATCTCTTGGAGAAATGAAATGCCTCAACACTTTATTTTGGAAGTTGAAGTGTTTGATGTGTGGGGAATCGATTTCATGGGACCTTTTCCATCTTCCTATGGAAAACAATACATCTTGGTGGCTGTTGATTATGTGTCTAAGTGGGTAGAAGCCATTGCTTCACCAACGAATAATGCCAAGGTAGTGGTGAAGATGGAGGCACTCACTTCATCAACAAGGTCTTTGAGGGCTTATTGAGAAAGAATGGTGTGAAGCACAAGGTAGCAACACCATATCATCCACAAAATAGTAGTCAGGTTGAGGTTTCCAACAGGGAAATCAAGAGTATTCTACAAAAGATCGTGAGAACCACTAGAAAGGATTGGGCTGCCAAGTTATATGATGCTCTTTGGGCCTATCGAACTGCGTATCAGACACCATTGGGGACAACGCCTTTTCACTTGGTGTATGGGAAGTCTTGTCATCTCCCTGTGGAGCTTGAATACAAGGCAGCATGGGCTGTCAAGATGATGAACTATGATGTTAAATCAGCTTTTGAGAGGCGATCTATGCAGCTCAACGAATTGGAGGAAATTAGGCACCTGGCCTATGAGAGTTCTAAAATCTATAAAGAATGGACTAAAGTGTATAATGACAAAAGGATACTTACCAGAAACTTTCATCCAAACGACCAGGTACTCCTTTTCAACTATAGACTTAAACTTTTCCCAAGAAAGTTAAGATCAAGGTGGTCCGGACCCTTTATCATTAAAGAGGTCCGCCCCTATGGAGCCATGGTGTTGCTAGACACCAAAGGCAATGAATTTGTGGTCAATGGTCAGCGGCTCAAGCCATATCTTGCTAACAAAACCCAAGTCGAAGGTGGATTTATCTCCTTAGGCGATGCACCTCAGGCCTAAAATGGCTAAACAAGTTAAGCTAGTGACTTTAACGATTGACCACGATCATACTTTGTCTTTATCTGCATCACATAGTTATAAGAGATGCGTGAGTATTATCACAAATACTCAGTGAGACGGTTATCCCATCTACAAGGCTATACACACATGCATAAAAGAATGATATAATACCATGGTGAACAATCAACAATGCAAATCACGAACAATCAACGCAAGAATCGCATAACTTCACATGCGTCGATCGACACAACCACCATGTGTTGATCGATGCATCCAGTGTGTCGATCGACGCAACATCACAGATCCCATGATCGAACCTATCCTCTCATGGTTTGATCCTGGATCGAATCACATCGATCACTGCACACAAATCCACTTAAAACCACACATAATCCACCAAATAACAACAATCAAATGCATCCTATCAATCCCTTTACCCAGATAAGCCATGGTCACGCAATAACCTTGGATCTGGAAAGGAAAAGAAAGAGAAACTCCAAGAACGAGAAGAACACCCCTCAAGGATTCGAAATCCAATCCTGATTTGCGAAGAACAAGCTCCAACAACGATCTCCCAAACCTCCCAACGAATCTCTTTCTCACAAAACTCTCTGGAAAATCTCTGAAAACTTTTTGGAACTTTCTGGGAACTCTGAAAAGTCCCAAAATGTGGCCACCCTCTATTTATAGGGAAACCCTAGGGTTTCACCCTTAACCAGCCCGCAAACCCACACTTAAATTGAACCAATCCGGTTAGATTTAACCTTGTGTCGATCGACGTACACCACCTGCGTCGATCGACGCACGACCAAAAATCACAATTTTTGGTTCGCGGTCGTTACAACTCTCCCCCACTAACACGGATTCGACCTCGAATCACGCAACACTCTCCCTCTACGGTCAACGCACCCGATATCAACACTCTCTGACCCACCCCGGCTAGCTTCATTGATATCAACACTCCTTGCCTTCACCCGGCCAGCATCACCTGAGATCAACACCCGATCCCAGAACTCAACTAGTCTCATACTAGTCACATTCCACCGTCTCACCACGGCTACAATCCTGACCAAACCCGATCCGCCCACCTGAGATCATTTCCTGATCCCATTCACATAACACCATCTCACTACGGCTACCATCCTGACCAAACCCGGTCAGCACCACCTGAGATCCACTCCCGATTCCTGAAGCTCATCTAGTCTCATACTTACAATCACACTACAGATACTATTACTCATACTCATATCTATATACACCCCTTTCACTCTCAGGGTCGTCACCCTTTGAGCTCTCGATGTATATCATACCCCTCCGACCTTCAGGATCGCCGTCCCTCAGGCTCTCGGTATGCTCCATGCCCCTCCCACCCTCGGGACACACAGTCCGTCAGGCTTTCGGCATGCAGAGGAATCACACATCCTCTGAAGAGATCCCTGTCCCTCAAAGTATATGTAGGGAAACCACTATCCCCTGGAGCAATCAACTATGTAACGTGCATCATAAGCACCTATCGACCAAAATCACCTCCCGTGGTTCCATCCTGACATTCCCTATCCCAAAATATCACCTCATGACCAATCACTAGGCCACCCAAAACAACCCAAACACCAGGGTGTTTCCATCATAATCCCTGGAAAAGACAAGTCCTAACTCACATAAGACCTCTGTTTCCGAACTCCCCCTAGGAAATAAACAGGTTCCAACTCACATAAAACCTCTATTTCCCAGCGCCATCTAGAGAATAGACAAGTCCTAACTCACATAGAACTTCCATTCCTACATAATCCTCCCTGGCAAATGGACAAGCTCTAACTCATATAAAAATTCCACTTCCAGCCATCACATGACCCCACCGGTCATCATAACACATGACCTACCACTCATACCATAAGAACTCATGTCTTTTAAACACATTTAATAAGAAAAACCCATCTTATTAAATCTCAACAATGTATAATCGTTAGAACACAAAACGAAAAATACATCCAAACTCATAGCAACATGCTATCCCAGACACTGAAAACCAGAAAAAGACAACTCAAGCCTCCACTTGCTTCTCGAACCACTTCGAGAACTTTGTCTTCATCTTTGCTTCTGGTTCCCAAGTCTCCTCATCAATACCGTCACAGTCCCACACGATTCTCACCAACGGTATCTTTTTCCAGCGCAGAACCTTGACTCTCCTCTCGAGAATCCTCACAGGCCTCGCCTCCAACGTCATGTTGGGCTGAAGATCCTCCAAAATCCTAGCAAACACCTGTAACAACCCGCTCAGAACCTGATGCTCAACCTTCACTAACTGGCATACGTTGCACGCTGCAACCCAGTTAGCGACATCCCTCTTCATTCTAACCCAGTGATAATACCGCTTCAGATCACGATACATCTTGGTCGCTCCCGGATGAATAGATAACATGCTCGCATTAGCCTCTCTCAGGATCTCCTGCCTCAGATCCTCATCCTTGGGTACACAAACCCGCCCGTTCACAAGTATTGTCCCATTCGCCTAGACCATATAGTCTGAACCCGCAACCTTAGAAGCATCAATCAAACTCTGATCCTTCTCCTGAGCTACTCGAATCCTGCTCAGCAAATCTGCCTGGTTAGCTGCCTCTAACCCCAACGGCTCCTGTGAGATAACACACAACCTCAAAGTACCAATCTCACTCGCTAATGCCTCCATATCCCGCTCCTGAGCCGAAGCAACCCTCTTGCTACTCAACGCATCTTCAACCAAGTTAGCCTTACCCGGATGGTACCTAATCTTCAGATCGTAATCTGTTACCAACTCCATCCAGCACCTCTGTCTCTGGTTCAGCTCTGGCTGAGTAAAGAAGTAGTTCAGACTTTTATGGCTTGTGAACACCTGTACCTTCCCGCCATAAAGATAAGATCTCCAAATCTTTAGAGCGAAAATCACTGCAGCCAAATCCAAGTCATGGGTAGGGTAGTTGCACTCGTGCTTCCTTAACTACCTCAAAGCATATGCAATAACCTTCCCTTGCTGCACCAGTACACAACCCAGACCAACTCCCGAAGCATCTGTATACACCACGTAAGGCTCACCCGGCTCGGGTAACGCCAACACTGGTGTACTCGTCAACATCTTCTTCAGCTTCATGAAACTCTCCTTGCAAGTTGAAGACCACACAAAAGGGACATCCTTCCCCATCAGTTTCGTCATCGACTGCGCCATACTCGCAAATCCCTTGATGAACCTCCTGTAATAACCTGCCAAACCAAGGAAACTCCTGATCTCGGTGGCAATCCTTGGTCTAGGCCACCTTGTGATAGCCTCAATCTTAGCCGGATCCACAGAAACCCCATCTGCAGACACCATATGGCCAAGAAAACTCATCTCTCGCTGGCAGAAACTACACTTACTCAATTTTTCGTACAGCTTCTGTTCCCGCAACTTCTCCAGAACCATTCTCAAATGAACCAGGACTCCTTGAATACACCAATATATCATCGATAAAGATGATCACAAACTCATCCAGATACTCCTAGAAGACCCCGTTCACCAGCCTCATGAACACCATTGACGCATTCGTTACCCGAAAAGCATCACCACGAACTCATAATGCCTATACCTCGTCTTGAAAGTAGTCTTCCTCACATCCGCCTCATCAATAGGAATCTGATGATAACCCGAAGCCAAATCAATCTTTGAGAACCAGGTAGCCCCCCGCAACTGATCCAACAACTCATCAATCCGCGGCAAAGGATACCTGTTCTTCACCGTGACCCGATTAAGTCGCCGGTAATCGATACACAACCGGAAACTCCCATCTTTCTTCTTCACAAATAACACCAGTGTTCCTCACGGTGAAACACTAGGCCGGATAAATCCCTTCCCCGAAAGATCATCCAGCTGCTTCTTCAGCTCTGCCATCTCTGTTTGAGCCATACGGTAAGGCGCCTTGGATATCAGAGTCATCCCAGGCTCCAACTCAATCATAATCAGACCGAGACGGCGGTAATCCTTTCAACGATTAGAAAACATCTTGGAAGTCCTGAATAACTCGAATATCCCCAACTGCAACCTCTCCTACAGTCTCTGGCATCACTATCATCGCCAAATACGCCTCGCATCTCTTCACAATCAGCTGCTCGGCCTGAATCACCGAAATCACGAGACTCCCGAAAGTCGGTCTCACTCCCTGATAAACCAACCTCCCTGCCTCTCGCTCAAACACTACTCGTCCTCGATGACAATCCAGATGGACTCTATACCGGTCCAGCCAATCCATACCCAGGATGATATCGTACAACTCCACCGAACTAATGATCAAATCTACTGGCATCGACTCTCCCACCACCAGAATATCCATACCACGAGCCCGCTCGAAAGTAGCCAAGGACTTGCCACCCGCAACCTTAACTACTCCCGACAGCTCATCGGAACCGCTCCGGATTCCACTACTCTTTGCACACTCCGGAGTAATAAAGCAATTCGTCACTTCAGAATCAAATAACACATGGAACTCACAAACGCCCATTACTAAGGTCTCTGTACAAATCCCATGTGCCTAAGAACCCTAACATTCTAGCACAGACTCACAAATTCCAAAACATACTAAAATTCAAACACCATAATTAAACAAGTCAAGTTCAGAATTAAACAAGTCAAGTTCAGAATTTACCTATGATCGTTCTTGCACTAGAATCATCTGCCTCCACCGAGGTGAACACCCGCGATGCCACTACCACCTTATGCAACCTCGGACGACTGGGATTGATATGCCTCGGCTCTCTACAGTGAAAGCACACCCGCGTATCCCGGGCCTCGAACCGCGTATCCTGGGCCTCAAACCGCGTATCCCAGGCCTCGAACCGTGTATCCCGCCTCAGTCATCTATGGACAGCTCGCCACCCGATGATTCGTGCTCCCACACCTGAAGCATCCAGAATCACCCAGACCACCCTGACTATCCCCTGAAGTGCTCTCCCACTTCCTCTTTTGTCTCTGCGCAGGTTTACCGCCCCTGCTCAAACCCACATGCTGTTGCGATCTCCTCTGCTGCTGAACCGATGGACTAACCACCACATCCTGCTCCCTCAAGTCATCCTCAATCACAGCAGCTGTCTCAACCAGCTCCGCCCTTGTGGCGAACCTACTCGCTCTACAGGGAGTCCTCAGATCTGGTCGAAGTCCTCTCAGGAACCTCTTCACCTGGGCCTGCTCGCCCTCCAGATCTCTACCAGCATACACCAGAAGCCGACTGAACTCCTCATCGAACTCCCAGACCGACCGGCTACCCTGAGCCAACTCCAAGTGATCCACCGCCTCCTGCGGAAAGTACTTGGCTTTGAAATCTGCCACAAAATCCTCCCATGCCATACCCGCCTGAGCTCTCCTAGCCACCACACCCCGCCTCCAGAGATGTGCATCACCATCAATGTAATGAACAGCCAGGTCTACTCAGTATCCCTCTAGACACCTGAGAGATTGGAAATTACGCTCCAATCTACTCCTTCAATGATCCTCCTCCTCAGGCTTGACACCACCCGAGAAGAACCCGGTGCCAATCCTCTGCATCTGCTCCATCATCCTAAGATAGGATGGGAGCTCCTCCGCAACCGCCACACCCGGCTACACCCCAGCCACACCTGGCTGCACCCTAGCCATATCCGGTTACACACTAGCCCCACCTGGCTGCACACCAGCCACACCTGGCTGCACTCCCGGAGCCTGACCCGGAGCCAGCACCCCACCTGGTAACCGCTCCAAAATCAACTGTAGCAGACCCGCCAGACGATCATCTCGATCCTGGGCAACACCTGTGACAGCAACCCCACCTGGGCTCACCGCACCACCGGCCACCCCGGGACCCACACCCCACCAGCCCTCACACTGGTAATCATGGCGGCCACACCCACGGACCCCTCCTGAAATGTCTGCGAATCTGCAACTTGCTCCTGTGTGATCTCCTTGTCTCCCCGCCCGCGTCCACGCCCACCACGACCACCTCGGCCTCCACGACCCCCACGACCTCTGCCTCTAGCAAATCTAGCCATCTCACTCTGCACTACCCAGCAGAATACTAAGGATACTAGAAAAATAGAAAAGTCAAACAACACATACCGTGGAATCTCATTGAAGGCTCGGAGAAGATGATCTAGGACTCCAACCCACACAACAACCAATCGACTAACTCGCATAATCAATCAATTGTACCCGCCCTAGAACCATAAGGGTTCTGATACCAAAATAAAATAACCCAACCCATAAAATTAAAAAATTTCCAGATTTGGATTATTATTATCATAAATAATACTCCTCAATGGTCCAAACATAACGATGCAGAAACAACACAATGATTTAACCAATCACAACATTCAGTAAATCCCATACTTTACTAAATCTCTAAACCAGTTCCAATACGAAACAACAACCAATAATCCAATTCACGACAACCAATAATCAACAATAATTCCAAATTACTACACCCTAACAATTCTAACAAGCTCATAAGCAACCAACACGAGACTCTATATCATCTCCTCTTCCTGGCCATGATTCCACGATCACACCTTGTCTTTATCTGCATCACATAGTTATAAGAGATGTGTGAGTATTATCACAAATACTCAGTGAGACGGTTATCCCATCTACAAGGCTATACACACATGCATAAAAGAATGATATAATACCATGGTGAACAATCAACAATGCAAATCATGAATAATCAATGCAAGAATCGCACAACTGCCCATACGTCGATCGACACAACCACCATATGTCGATCGACACAACCACCATATGTCGATCGATACATCCAGTGTGTCGATCAACACACAACCCCGGTGTCAATCGATGCACTGCTTCGTGTGTCGATCGACGCAACATCACAGATCCCAGAATCAAACCTATCCTCTCACGGTTTGAACATGGATCGAATCACATCGATTCCTACACAAATCCACTCAAAACCACACGAAATCCACCAAATAACAACAATCAAACGCATCCTATCAATCCCTTTACCCAGATAAGCCATGGTCACGCACTCACCTTGGATCTAGAAAGGAAAAGGAAGAGAAACACCAAAAACGACAAGAACACTCCTCAAGGATTCGAAATCCACTCCTAATTCGCGAAGGATAAGCTTCAGCAACGATCTCCCGAACCTCCCAACGAATCTCCTTCTCACAAAACTCTCTGGAAACTTTCTGGAAACTCTGAAAAGTCCCAAAATTCGGCCACCCTCTATTTATAGGGAAACCCTAGGGTTTCAACCTTAACTGGCTCGCAGACCGACACTTAAATTGAACCAATCCGGTTCGATTTAACCTTGCGTCGATCGACGTACACCATCTGCGTCGATCGACGCACGACCAAAAATCAAATTTTTTTGTTCGCGGTCGTTACAAGGTTAGTCCAATAGAGTGACGCGAGTGGGCTTGCAAAATAAGGCAACAGAGAGACTTTTCCAATTTCCTAGGAAAAATCTCTCTCTCTCTTTCCCTTCCTCTTCATCTTCTTTTTTTTTCCTTCTTTTCATTAAAACGGTTTTCAAGCTTTTCTTCAAAGCACAACTTCTCGAAATCTTAACCGATTTGAGAGATTTTTGGCTTGAAATCGAAGGATTTTATCATCCTCTTTCCAAATATCCACTTCGTTCTTCACGGCGAGCAAAGTAACACTTCGAAAACCCCCCTTTTTTTTTTTAACTCGCACCGTTTTGAGTAAAAAATGTGAAGTTAGGTCTTGAATCTTTTGTTTTGTCATGCTATGTCTATTTGGGTAGTTTCTAGACTAGTTTGGTGTTGATTTCGGATGCTTAAACTTGTGGAATTTTGGACATGCGCCGATTTTGAGAAAAAACCTAATATTTGGATGAGAAATCAAAGTTTAAGGGAATTGGGTGCGAATTGGAACAAGATTCTTGTCTTAGGGATGTTTAAAGATCGGATTAAACTTGCTAGAATATAAACACAATCGATTTGAGACTTATGAAAAACATATGAATTTTTCCTTTTTGATATCGATGTGTTTGTGTTGACTTTTAGAACCCGATTTATGTTAGATGGTTGTTGTTGTTGGTATTGCAGGATGACAGGTCTTAAAACCTCTTTTGGCAAGCCACCCAGATCCGCAAAAGTAAAGTGAAAATCTTTTTCCTCGGGAGCCGAGTACAACCCGTGGCCACGTGATGAAGGCCAACGGTTCACTCTTCCTGATGCTCGCTTGCCCATGAGTTCCGAGGAAGTCTGGGACCAGTCCGACGCCTACTACTATAATAACTCGCTTGAGATTGCTATTGAGCCGACCCGATTCTTGTGTGGGACCACTCTGAAGCAGTTGGGTTTATTTCACGATGTGAACAGCGTCCTCTCGGCTACTTAATTGACTGACATTTTTCTTCAGCCAGACATGCTCTACCTAGACCTGGTCCGACAATGCCTAGCCTCGGCCAAGTTGATCTATGCGAACCCAACTAAGCCGATCGCTTCGGAGGGTGTGTTCTCTTTCTTTGTTGGAGGAAAGAAGTATGCGATCTCCATCCCTAAGCTTTGCGATCTCTACGGTTTTGAGTCAAAGGAGGCAAATGTGACTCTTCCAAAATGGTTCACCATTGCCAACGCATTCTGAGACTTTATCGCCAATGGCCATTACTGCTCCCGCTCAGCTGCTCAGTCCACAATTAGGAACTCGACACTTCGCATTGCTACCAAGGCGATCAGCACCATCTTCTTCTCCAAAGATGATGCAAGCAAGGTCACGACCAATAAGCTTATTCTGCTGTACAACGCAGTGAGAGACACCATTGGAGGCGAGAGAGGTATGAGCTGTGAGGATGACACGAGTGTCAACTTTAGGGCCGTGTTCGCCGAGGTGATTGCTGACAAGAGAACCAAGATAGTGAAGGGGAAAAGTGCTCAGGGAACGGAGAGGATTGGTAGTCTCCTCACCCGACTGTTCATCCATTTAGAAGTTCATCTCAGCACCTCCACGTGTAACAAGGAGAACGAGTTACTGGACACGAACTTCCTCATCACCTGCGAGATCTTCCATGACGATAACACCTATCGGTTCACTTCCAAGGACAAGCATCCTCTGTTTTGCAGGTTGCCTCACTCGGCTCTCACGGAGTTAGGATGTGCAGTTAACGTGGGGTTCATGCCAGGAATAGAGTATCTTTGCTCTATCACAGGAGCGACCACCAGGACCACCCCACTGCACATAAAGAGCACCTCACCTACTCCTGCTTCTAGAACTGCTCCTGCACCTGCTCCCGTTCATGAATCTCACTTGAGTGCTGATGAGATCGAGGACCTTGAGGCAGAGACCGTGGACACCCGAAGGTCAAAGGCTAGCATCCTAGTCCCTATAGAAGCGTGTACCTGCTTAGCGACATCGCAGCTGACCCCGAGGATGCTGAGTACCGTAGCTAGATGGTAGATGCAACGAAGAAGAACAACTGCCTACTCCGCCGGATGCTGCACATGCTGCAGGGGGTCCACTCAGAAAATGCCGTCCACTACACATGCTCCGCCACCTCCTGCTTGCGCTCCCACTACTGCTAGTCCATCCACGCGCTCTGCTAAGCACAAGGAGTGCTCCGAGAAGGACGGCGAGGACTCCGATGCCACCGCCAGCGACTAGCCCTCGCATCTTTATCCCAACTTTGTATTCACCATGAACTATTTACTTTACGCTTTTGCTTCTGTTTTTGTTTCTTTATTTCCCTCTCCCTTGGTTTATTCTCACACCAAGACAGTGTGAAGTAAGTCTGAGGGGAGTTGCTACTAATTCCACTTATTTTGGTTGTTTTCTTTGTTTTATTGAGTCTTGTTGAGTCAGTTTTTTCAGTCAGTTTTACTTTTGTTTTATTGAGTCAAGACTTTGTTGGGAATTAGGACCTCATTCTAGGATGATTATTGAACCACTTGCGTTTGACCTTCTCTCTAGTGACCATTTTTACAGAATATTGGGTGCATGGAACAGCTGGAACACCTCAATACCCTATCTTCTAGGTTTCATCAGAAGAACATAAACTCTCATTATACCTGAACCTAATATTGACTGAAATTCTTCTCGCTATTGGCACTAGATTAGGGAAACGAATCATATTCAGGACTCCTTATTTCTTGCATCACTTTTGTTGTTCCTGATAGCTAGCTCATTTTTAGCTAGTACCCTCCTTAAACCGTACCTCTTTTTAGACCTCTTGCACTCTTGTTACTTCATTGTCATATGTGCATATATGTGCAAAAGGGTCGGAGAGACATGGGTCGACACAGCCTCTAAATCACTCTTCCTGAAGAACAAAGCATCCGTTCGGATACACCCGCTCTTATTTTCAGAAGATGGTTTACAAAAAGGTGGAACAAAAACCCACAAGGAAGGAATGGCAATGACGAGCTCCACTTGAGTATGTACAACAACTCTGATTATCTTCGTGCCTGAGAGACACATGCTTGTAATTGAAATTCTCTTCATCATCATCTTTTCTCTTTAAAAAAAAAAACGATGATGAAGAGTGGTAATTTTGTGAAATAGAAAAAGTATCTCTCTGCACAGTGAGTGTACCCAAGGAGGATTGTGGAGGTCGAAACCAACTCAATTGAATTTGTCAAGGGTTTTTAAGGAAACGAGATCTCTGGAAAAGAATCACACGAACAACTAAGAACAAAGACAAAAACACGAAAAATTGCGTTAAAAAAACTTTATTGATTTGCTGCTAAGTGTTTGTGCCAAAAGTTGTGGATCCCCTTTACAAAGGAGTTTCAAACTATATATACAAGTCTAAGTCGGCTAGGTATGATAAATAAGAGATAAAGAAGTTTTCCGTATTCCTTGGAGTTTTCCTTTTATCATAAGCGGCGCTAGCCACGGGCTTCGTCATCATGGGCCGAACTTTTCCATCTCGCCATCTCGCCATCCTGGGCCTGCGTTCTCAGCCTAACTTCTTATGGTCGGCCCATCTCCTAGCTCTTTAGGACGGCGACGTCAGCGAGTTGTCAAGCATCCAGACGGCAACGTCGACGAGTTGTCAAGCACTCCAGACGGCGACGTTGGCGGCAGTAGTCGGCAAAGCAGTGGTTGGCAAGGAGTATTCGGCGAAGTGGTTGGCGAGGACGTGCTTGGTGGCAGATGGCAGGGATTGGCGGAAACAAGCATTTCTGGCGAGTTGCCCAGGTTTCCGGAAGATACTCGGTACTGTCCAATAAAATTCCATTTCCATACTTAGTTATTTTATCGAAAATAACTGTCGGAGGGAGTTTTGACCCCATGTCTTTACTAAATTGGGCGTTTATTCCAGTCCAAAACTCCGAATGATATGATTTCAACGTTTTGAAAAGCTGACTCAAATATATTTCCATTCATCACTAGGCCGAGCTCTGTAGGATGTTGCCGAGGTCTCTCTTAGATCGTTAGTGCCGAGGTCGTTTCTTGGCGAGTTTATTGATTCGACATCTCGGCAAACTAGGGATTGGTGCTGAGATCTCGCCATTTTTGTGTCTTTTCTGAGGTCTCCCTTGAGTCAAGATCTCCTTGCACTGAGTTCAATTGGTTTGTTGTAATCCGCTTTTTCTTTGATTCACCATCTTGTCATTTCGGCATCGTTATTCTTGTGTAGTAGTCGACATTGTGCCTAAGTCTCGAGTTTTGCCGAGGAGTCATTTGTCCTGAGACCTAGAGTTCGGCTCCAAGATCGTATTTTTGCTAAGTATTGTTAACTGGAATTGTCCTGTCGAGATTTTCCATACCTAGGCCTTGTGCCGAGCTTTCGTCATCGTTTATCGCGTTCGGCACTCAATCCTCGTTCGTGTTCGTACTCTGGTAGTCCGCATCGAGATATTTGTGGTTTGGATTTGTGTCGAGCTCTCATCTTGTCTCGTCGTCAGCCGTTTAACTTTGGCGAGGACTCACGTGATGATTTGGGCCGAGGAGTAATTTCGATTAGACTCGATTTTAAAGAAGGTTAAGGAGATGCCGAGATCTTCCGTGTAGCCGAGGTCACGTCTCTTAAGTTTCTGAGCTGAGGTCACATTGCTTAGATCTCTTCGTGCCGAGGTCTCCCCGTGAGTTTGTCGAGGACTTAACGCCAAGGTGTCTTTTATGCCACGGTCCCTTCAAGTTTAGTCCTAAAATTGGCTTCGAAATTTCACAGTATCGAACGAGTTTTAGTACTGAGATTTTCTCTTCTCGTACAAGAGAGACCGTGGTGACGGTTCCATGCCGACGTCTAGCCGAGATTCTTTCAGATATTGCCAAGAACCCTTCCTTGTCATCACCTTTCTTTTTCCGAATGTCTTTGACGACTTGTTTTACTTAGAGATTTTTGTGATTGTAGAGATGGAGAGTCATGTGCTTAGTGTCAAGGTGACTATCTCTAATGCTGAATCGAATTCCACAAATTTATTCATATGCTACTGGTTTGAAGGCTTTAGAGAATAGTCCTCGTGTCAATGACGAAATGTTGAGTCCTGTTATGGTTAAAGAAGAGCTAGTGGACGAGATGTTAACTCCTGTTGAGGTTAAGATGAGAGCTCACCGGTTTCGCCGAGGTCTCTCCTTGGTGAGGTCTCGACTTGGCAAGGTCTCCCCTTGGCAAGGTCTCTTCCTTTGCCAAGAAGTGTTTATCCCGAGGTGTGTCTTTGTTGAGTTGGAAAGACTTTATCCATCTAGGAATGATAAGAGATGATTTACGAATGTAGCTTTTGATATTGATGTCTTTTAAATTTCATTGTTATGATGGATTTGTAACGAGTATTATGGTTCATGGACGATTTCTCATAAACAAGTCTGCTCCGAAAATAACTTAGATTTTCGATGCGACTTGTAGCTCGTGTACTGGGTTTTGAGCTAAGTATTATGGTTTACGGACGAGTTCTTATTAACCATTCCGCTCCAAAAATAACTTAGATTTTTTATGCGAACAATAGCTCGCGTATTGGGTTTCGAGCTAAGTATTCTGTTTACGTACGAGTTCTCATTAACCAGTCCGCTCCAAAAATAACTTAGATTTTTGATGCGAGCAATAGCTCGTGTACTGGGTTTTGAGCTAAGCTCGTGTACTAGGTTTTGAGCTAAGTATTATGGTTTACGGACGAGTTCTCATTAACCAGTCCGCTTCAAAAATAACTTAGATTTTTGATGCGACCAATAGCTCGTTTACTGGGTTTTGAGCTAAGTATTATGGTTTACGGAAGAGTTCTCATTAACGAGTCCGCTCCAAAAATAACTTAGATGTCTGACTTGTGATGCGACCAACATTTCGTGTGTTGGGATTTATTCCGTGACTCCGAGTTTTGGTTTACAGGCGAGTTCCAATTGACGAGCATGCTCCAGGAAATGAGCACATTTTGCGGGTAGGAGCAATAGTCAGATTATTGGGTTTTCGGATGATCATTTCGGTTTACAGACGAGTTCTCATTGACAAGTCTGCTCCAAGCCGAACATGTATCGCGTAGCGACCAACGTCTCTTTTGTTGGGTTTAAGGTGAACATTTCGGATTATGCACATGTTTCTCTTTAAACATATCCGCTCGATAATGAACATATAAGCGATAGAATCAACGATTTGTGAGTTGGGTTTTTAGAATGATCATTTCGGATTACGCATATGTTCCTCTTTGAATATATCCGCTCGATAATGAACATTTTTATTTGTATAGTGCGCTTTTAATCCTGCGAAGCATGTGTTTGTCAGATCTGTAGTATTCATATAGATTCGTCACTGTGGCCAGCAGCAACGAGAGTAAGTGTAAAACGTCTGATTATAGTTAAGACGATAATTGATTCGTATAAGATGTGATATATGTATATCTGTTTTGTGAGACTTAGAGAATCCGTGAAGGATGTAGACGAGTTTAAATGAAATCTTGCTTTTGACTAATCGTGAAAAGTGTTTACAAGAATTGGGAGTATACGAGTATACGTACCCACTCCCCCCTTTTTTAGAAGGGGGGACAGCTGAACCCATCCGAAGATAAGCTGCCTACGTACCCTGTTTAGGGATCAAGACATCTCGTAGTTCATGTTCTCAATGTAAAGTATCCTAGTGATAAGCAAAGGTGTTGATGTTCTTTTTGAGAAAGGAGATAAGCTCAGTTTTGATTTGTTCGTCGAGCTTGGCGCCTATTTCGACGCATCATTCCAGGTGGTCATCGTCAATGCAGACTAAGATGACGGGATCGCAAGTTGACACAGAACCCTCCTTCCTGCGATCCTCGTCGATGTGTAGTTGCTATAAGAGGCGGACCTGTTCCTTGAGTTGCTTGCGGTCTATCTTCATCTTCTTTCATTTTCCTTCCTTAGTAGGGTCGCCAGCTGGATTCCTGAGTTTGTGCTCAGCGAGAAAACAAATACGGGATTCTTTCTGGCTGCCCCAGATTGTTTTGATGCCTTCGAGAGTTGGGAATTTGATGCACAGATGGTAGGTTGACGGCACTGCTCGCATCGAATTGATCCAGGGAGTTCCCATGATCATATTGTAGATGGCCGGGTTATCAGATACGGAGAACTCAACGATTTTCATTAGGTTACTAGCTCGAACGGGCAGGTTGATGGTCCCCATTGTCATTATGGCTTCGCCAGAGAATCTTGTGATTGGTTTGGGTGAGGAACGAATTCTGGAGAGATCGATACTCATCCGTTGAACGGTATCCTAGAAGATTACGTCAACGGAACTGCCCGTATTGATCAGTATGCGTGCCACATCGCGGACATCGACGATTAGTTGTATGACAAGGGGGTCGCTATGTGGTCGATCAATGCCTTCCATTTCACTCTCTTCAAATGTCATTATGTCATTGGCGATCATTGACGGTGTAGACAAGTTTACGCTGACATCGGCACGTCGCTGGTATGCTTTAATCGCGGACACTGTATCGGAACAGTGGCGAAATCCTCCCATGATGAAGTTGATTCATTGGCGGGTGCTGGTGTGATCTTGATCATCGTTCTTTCTCTCTCTCTTCGGGGCCTCGTTATCATTCTGGTCAGGGCGTTCCACGTCTTCTTCGAGATTGATATCTCCTTTTAGTGTGCCGGCTGTGAGCTTTGCAGCTAGTTTTTGGCCTAGAACACGATAGTTGGCAGTCGAATGCCCAAATATACGGTGGAGATCGCAGTATGCAGCTTCATCGAAGTTGCTTTGACCTCTTACCCACGTGTTGTTCCAAGGAACTCATTCGCGGCCTCGGCCTCGTCCTCGACCTCGACAAGTGCTTGTCGAGTCGACTTAAAAGTTGTGAACACCTTTAAATCCGCCTTCATGCTCTACAAAACCCGAACTTTGGTTAGTTTTCTTTGTCGCTGGTGGGTTTGCGGCCGGGGTGGGATTGTTAGCTTGCTTTGACATTCTATGTTTCAGGGCCAATCTGCAGAACTCCTCCTCGTTCTTTGCGAATCCCGTTGCGTGATGCAAAACATCCTGGATTGTTGATGGTGCGTTGACGTACATTTCCTTTTGGAAATCTGACTCATACCATAACGCATTTCTCAAGGCATCTAATGCAGATTTGTCGGTTACTCCTTCTATCTTGGACAAAACTGTTTTGAATCTTTTGATGAAGCTCTGAAGGGTCTGCTGCTGTCCCTGTGACATTGTCCAGAGGTCAGCATCGGAGGTCACTCGCTCCATGAATATGCCATAGTGTTTTAGGAAAGCGGCAGAGAGTTGTTTGAAACTATCAATCGAATTTCTTTCAAGTCTTGAAAACCATTGGAGAGCTGGTCCCTTGAGGCTTTCAAAGAACAAGAGACATTGGCCGGTGTTTTTCTCGTTCGCTCTAAAGTTGACCCGTCCCATGGCAATCGTAAATACCAGTATATGTTCCTTCGGGTCGGCATTTCCTTCGTAAGTGGGGACTTTCACCCTTCCTTAGTAGGATATGTTTGCTTGAGCGATCGTCACCGTGAAAGGAGTGGTCTGGGCCTCCTCGAGAACTCTGTCGATCTCAGGGGCCCTGCTTGATACTCGATGTATTTGTGATCGCATATCCTTCATCTCGGTTGCGTTTTGATCTATTGCTGCTTACATCATAGCCATCGCCTCCTATTGGGTCTTGATTAGCATTGCGCGTTCATCGTCATGTTGCGACTTCTCCACCCGGAAAACATTCGCCTCTTCTTCGTCTACGAAGTCTTGGTCGCGTTCGAGTTGGGTATTGCTTTGTCGGGTTGGGGCTTGCGCTCTAGGTTCGCGATGGTCTCCCAAAACATGCTTGTCGCTTTGGTTGTCATCTAGATTGATCATCGGGGGCGACTTGTCGGCGGCTGGTGCATCTGCAGTCGGGTTATGTTTGGCAGTAGGAAGAGAGGGGTGGATTGGAGGCAGTCCATGGATCCTCTGTTCGCCGGTTGGTGTTGAGAAGTTCAACACCGTTGGGTCAAGACGCCCAGTAGACCTGCGGGTCAGGACCGATCCTCTTCCTCGTGCTCGGCTCACCGTGTTTAGGGCCCTCTGCTTATTGTCTGCGACTGCGCTCCGCGCGTCTTGCTCCGCTGACTTCTTCATCAGCGTATCCAGCATCGTTTGCATCTAGGTGATGAACTCCGACGTTGTCCCGGTGGCTTGGTTCGCTTCTGAGTTGTCGGCACCGTCCTTCTCGGCGCCCGTCTCGTCTGAGCCAGTTTTGTCGGCACCATTGTTGTTGGCTCCGGAGTCATCGGTACCATTCTTGTTGGCGCCACAGCTCTCCGCCTGAATGTTCTTGTTTACGGGTTGATCTTCTCTGGGGATCTCAGATATATCGTCGGCGGTCATCTTTGCTAGATCTGTTATCGCGTGATTCTTTTGTGTAAAATAGTCTTAATGTCCCCTTAGACAGCGCCAAATTGTGGAGGTCGAAACCAACTCAATTAAATTTGTCTAGGGGTTTTAAGGAAACGAGATCGCTGGGAAAGAATCACACGAACAACTAAGAACAAAGACAAAAACACGAAAAATTGCGTTAAGAAAGCTTTATTGATTTGTTGCTAAGTGTTTGTGCCAAAAGTTGCGGATCCTCTTTACAAAGAAGTTTCAAACATATATATACAAGTCTAAGTCGGCTAGGTCTAATAAATAAGAGATTAGAAAGTTTTCCGTATTCCTCGGAGTTTTCCTTTTATTATAAGCGGTGCTAGCCACGGGCTTCGTCATCATGGACCGGACTTTGCCATCTCGCCATCTCGCCATTCTGGGCCTGCGTTCTCAGCCTAACTTCTTGTAGTAGGCCCATCTCCTAGCTCTTTAGGACGGCGACGTCGACGAGTTGTCAAGCATCCAGACGGCGACGTCGGCAAGTTGTCAAGCACTCCAGACGGCGATGTCGGCGGCAGTAGTCGGTAAAACAGTGGTCGGCAAGGAGTATTCGGCGGAGTGGTCGGTGAGGCCGTGCTTGGTGGCAGATGGCAGAGATTGGCAGAAACGAGCATTTCTGGCGAGTTGCCCAGGTTTCCGGAAGATACTCGGAACTGTCCCATAAAAGCCCATTTCCATACTTAGTCATTTTATCGAAAATAACTGTCGGAGGGAGTTTTGACCCCAACAAGGATGATGGCTAGATGAGAAGTTAGAGAGATTGAAAGAAGGAAAGATTGGTTTAGAGAATGTGGAACTCAAATAGACCCATTCTCTCTTGCAATTTTGTGCGATATCCTCCATCCTCTACAAGCGCCGGGTAACCCTTAAACACTTTGCACTCCACCTCTAAATGGCCTTAAATCCCTTAGCATCGTCTACCCTGAATAGTGCTTGTAGCGGGAAGCTCACGCAACCTTTAATGAATGTGAAGAGTTTATGTTTGGAAAATGAGACTGGGTTGAGAATGTATTGAGGGGTTTTGGTAAAGCTTTGCTATTCATATTCTAGATTATGTGGTCTGCAGGTTGAGGGTTGTTTACTCGGTTCACTGAGGATGAGAGAGTTCCTGCGTTTTCAAACCTTTCTCTTTCACTTGGTCTTAAATTTGTTTGAGGACAAACAAAGATCTAAGTTTGGGAGAATTGATATAATGCGTTTTTGGCGCATTCTAACCTTTGTTTTGTAGGTATTTATCGAGTCTTTTATTATATTTTGAGTCATTTTAGGTCTAAAGGTGGCTGGAATGGAGGATTGTAGCTCATGAAGAGACTTGGCGAAAATAGAAGGAAAGTGGAGCTGTTTGGAAAGTTTGAAGAAGGAGCACCTACTCCTGCTCCCGAAACCTGCTCCGCGGAAGATCAAGTTTTGGAAACTTTCATTAAACCTAATTTTTTGCCACCTAGGGTTTTCCCTAATTAATCATAGCCGCCCCAAATCTTTCACAGAGAGAACTCGAGAGAGATTTTGAGATACATTGTTTTGAGTTTTTGTAAGATTTGAAGATTGTCTTCCACCCTTTGGAGAAGATTTCTAAACTCTTTATCTCTTTCATTATTTTATCCATGAATTCTCTTATCTCTCTTGTTGTTGTTCGATCTGTCATGTTTGAGTAGTTCTTCTAGTTAGGTTAAGAGGTTTGAAGGGATTAGGGATTCATGAACTAAGCATAAATAGAATTCTATATATATTGATATCTTCATCTATTGTTGTTCTAAATGCCTAGACTAGCTTGATCACCTAGCCTCTAATTTTAGGTTTAATTTACTCATCAAAAGTGTTGTAAATTGCTTGAAAGAACATAGATGGACGATTTGTCCTTAAGCCAACGACAGTTGTGAACAAATCGATCCCATCCTCTATAATGCTTGTCATTCTTTGTAAATTCAAATGACAGTTTAGGGTGTTAGATTGATTGATAAAGTGGTTGCCACGACAGTGGATCCTTCTATTTCTATGGTTCAGTTCTAGATTGGTTCTGAATTGTTGTCCTGAATAATTGATTGGTTTTAGATGATCTAATTCCTGAGATATTCTCCCTTAGCCTAACGGTTTTATTAATATTTGTTTAAACTGATTTTACTTAATTTGCTTGCTATTTGTGACATCTGGCACTTAAAACAACCTTGATCGCTTAGCTGAATTTGTATCTCAAAAGATTAGAGTGTATTGGTGGTCCCTTCTACATCGAGTTTCTGAGGTTTGAAAGTTATAGTAGAAGTAAAAGAAAAGAAGAAAAAACGCTTTTTATCAATTGACGCTTTTCTTAGGTTATATCAACCATCACCACACAGTCATGCACCACCTTATCCATGGACCACCTGGCTCGACCATGGACCCCACCACTGAACCACCCACCTAACCATGGTCCATCAAAAGGTAAGTTTTCCTTTTTCTCTTTTATTTATTCAAAACTTAGTTTTAAATTCAAAAATTTAACCAAATTTCATTTATAATTTTTGCATTTTCATAGATTATCATTCTTCATCTATATAATTCATTAAATTAATTTTTGATAGATTTATTGATTTATGAACTTTTGCATTCTTTAATATTGATATTTTTGTTTATATTAATCTAGTTTCTGAATGAATTTCACATCTTAACAAATTATTCTTTGTTCTTTTTCCTATTTTCACTTGGATTATGACATTTTTATCAAATTAGATTCTTCCTTAGGATATAATTTTTTTTTTATGGTTTATTTTTATGAAATCTTGGAGTTAGACCTCAATATACCTCTTGAGCGATCTAGATCGAAGAAGAATTTACCAAATGATTTCAAGTGTTTTTGCAAGAATATTTTGTACCTAAGGAGGATTTGACTCAAGATATTTTATTGTGGACACACAATCAATCGTCTTAAGCATAATCCACACCATTCAAAAGAGATGTGAACCAAAGAAGGAGAAAATGGAGACACATGCCTGGTTTTGATTCATAAGGGATAGAATATGCTCAGAATCGATGTAGATATCAGATTGCTCACGACAATCCTAAGCTTTTCTCAATCTCAGCTCATAAACGGAACACGTGGAGCCTTTTTATGGGACATTTACCTATCCACTGGAGCAAAAAGCCTTCAAACTTCACCATGTGAACTAAAAAGGTATGTTTTATAATAGATTTTCAATTTGGCTCGAGAAATTCTCTACTATTTTGCAGATGGCTCGATACATATCTTTCCGGCGAGTCAAATCGCCCCATTCCAGAACCATACTCAAAACCGTTCGAGCAAAAGTGTTGAAACTTCACCAAGAGCTTTCAAAGACCCTATAACTCGGTGAATTTTCAATATGGGTCGAGGTAAATTTCACCGTTTGCGAGATAGCCCTACAAGCTTTTTATAGTGACTAAAATCACTATACCATGGGAAAATTTTCAAACCGTGACGAAATAGCTGTTGGAACCTTGAGATGAATTGTTTCTAAGGATCTATGGAAGCATTTAATAGTGCTACTTTACCCCTGGAGACAGCCGAGTTCAAAGATGCTTCATACCAACAAAAAATGGGACATTTTTCGATCTTCAAGACTTCGTCTAAAACCGGTAACTTCGTTCTATTCTCTAACTTTTCTATTTTCAACTTTATTTTTATTTTTCAGCATACTCCCTTAATTTGATTTGTTTTACACCAGGGAAGGTGTAAGTTAAGTTTGGGGAGATTGTTGTTTACTCACACATTTGTTCGTGATTGGTTTTTATGTTTTTAAAAAAGTTTTTCAAAAATTATTTCCTAAAAACATTTTATTGAGTCAAAATAAATTGGGAATTATGTCACTTTTCTAGGACCTAACGCTTTCATTTCAAAGACCAAGTAACCATTGTTACAGGGTTTGTTCATGACAATCGATTCTGAAACCTCATGATTGGACTTTCTACCAGAAAGTTTCTACTTGCATTGATTTTGATGGATATGACTTTGACTCTATATGATGGACTACTAATATGGTTTTTTATTGTTTCTTATTAAGAATGTTAGATCAAGGAAACGAATCACACATTCATAACATCTTATCCTCTTTTACCATTCTTTGTTGTCATGAATGGTCAGCTCATCTTTAATTGGTACCCTACCTAAAACCCTTTACCTCTTTTCAGACCTCATGCATTCTCTTTTAGTTTCATACTTGCACATATGTGTAAAATTGTCGGAGAGAAAAGGATCGATGCAATTTTCCAATCACTAAGAGATGTGACGATTTGGTAAAGAATGGTGGAGTACAAAGAACAAATTTCAAAGAGCTTGGCCATTTCCTTGGAAGATTAATACGTGGTAATATTTCGTGCCTATACTTGACTCGTATCAATTAAATACCGTTTTCCCCTTTTAAAAAAAAGAAAAAGAAAAAGAAAAGAAAATCTAAGGGACAGAAAAACGGTTGTTCTAAAGAGTAGAGTCTTATGGCCAAAGAATACCCAAGGAATTTCATGATACAAATGGAGAGATGAATTGAAGAGATTTACAGTGATTCCCAGAGAAAGATCTATGTTTAGGGGAGAAAGACGTGAAGAAAGTGGTTGGAAAATTGTGGACATCAATAGGTCCATTCTCTCTTGCGATTTTGCATATTATCTCGCACCTGGAGTCTATGGTAACCCTAAACACTTTTAAACTCACCACTAAAATTAGCCTTTCCCAATACCTAGCGTCGTCTACCTTGAATAACGTTTTTGATGAGGAATTGTTACTAACCTAATAGAGTAGAAAAAGTCAAATAGTTGAAGTTGAGATTTTTGCAGGGACAGATATTTAGAGTCTGGAAAAGATTGCGAAAATCATGGTGGAAGAAGATGAAAGCGCCTATGGGCTGATCTTCTTTTCATGTGGGTTAAATGTTTCGATTTCAAGGCAATGACTGAACGATATGTGAGTTCTCTTATTTTCAAATCTCTTTTCTATTCTTGAATTTTTCTTGAGGACAAGCAAAGTTTAAGTCTGGGGAAGTTGATATGTCCCATATTTTACCTATTTTACTATGTTTTCTATGCATTTATCTACGGTATTACGCCTTTAGAGGTAGTTTTCCTCGTATTTGTAGCTTTAGTGTCTTAATAGAGAAATCACTCAAAATGGAGCAAAAAAGACTAAAAGAGGTGTAAACCAAGCTATAGAAACTTTCATAAAAGACATCATCAAGACCAAAGAATTCACAAGGTACCACAATCTACCAAGTTGGATAGAACATATACGCCAGAAGTTTAGCAATAAACGGAGAATCAAATCACCTTTGAATTGGATGAAACTTGGTCATAAGATATATCTTTGAGTTAGCTTCACAATGGAGTTTGAATCATATCATTTGGAGTTGTGAGCAGGAAGATGCACCCGAATTACTGAGAACATGTCAAACTGTCTCAAAGCTGAAGCAAGTCCAATACCGAGCCAATCACCGACCCACGCCGTGGACTGATGTTACAGCCCGATTTAAGCAGAAAAGAGAGGTCATTAAACTTCCAAAACCGGTCGTGTATCTTGACCGTTGCTTGAACCGGTGTTTGGTACAGTTTCGACCAAAATGACTCTTTTACCCTAAACTAAGCCCTAAAAGACCTTACACCTATATATACTTGTTTTTAGCCTCTTGTTAGGAGTGTGTCGAAATATTTAGGTTAGTTTTATCATAAGGAGCAGCCACCACGAGTTATCTTGTGTTCTTCATTAGCTTTGGATTTTAGAGCATTCGGTGGATGATCTCGCTTTGTACCTTGCTATAGAGAAGAATCCTCTTACCTTTACTCCTTAATTCAACTTTATCTATTATGACTATCTTATATTTTTCGTGCACCATGTTTGAGTTGTTCTATTTGTTAGGTTGTAGGAAGATCAAAGAGTTCACGAATTGTTTACTTCTATCGAATGAATTAGGAAAAATCTATTAAGTTCTTCATCTTTGTTTGCTCGTAATGCCGATTGTTTTTCTGATAAACTAGCGTCTGATTTTAGATTGATACACTCTCCAAAAGCTTGTTATATTGTCTGAACTAGTATTTGATGAGCTAGGCGTCTTAACAATTCGAAAAGTTAGTTAAGGAGTTTAGTGAACAATTGAATCTTGAACTTACTGTGTGTTTTCTTCTTGTAATAACCTACGATAAATGAGTCTATTAGAGGATTAAAACATAGTGATCCGAGCCACGAAAGTGGGAGGATTATATATTCATGATTTGAGTTCTAGAACACTTCTCTCTAAAAGGTCCCTGACATTCCATATGTTGTTTAATGATTTATGAATCTCTGCGATTAACCTATTTGCCTAACGTTTCTCTGTTATTGTTATTTTTTATTATATTTACTTGCTTAATTCATCTTTCATATATTACAAAAAACCCCAAAACATATTTTCTTTTTAGCTTGATTTCAATCTTATAAATTTGTAGCGTAACTATCTGGTCTCTGTTGATCGATCCCTAAGTACTACCCCTAAGTACTACAATCGTCGACTGTGCACTTGCAGTTTAGGTTTATTTTATTTTGGATAAAACATTGAGCACATCAATTCTTCAACTTGAGTCACAACTTGATAAGCTTCATCAATAGAATGTAGCGGATCACGTGAAAGCAATGTTGACTTAACCGCACCAAAGAGAGATTCATTGAGTTCCATGAGAAATTGATGCAACTTATCCTCTTCACGTTCCTTAATAATTTCTTCCATGGTCTTTGCTTGCTGGAAATCAGCAAGGCTAGTCCATAACTTAGTAAGTTTAACGTAGTAAGCTTCAACCGCTGATCCTTTCTGATGACAATTAGCGAGCTCGGCTTTAAGACGGTGGACCCTTTGACCATTCTTGACCGAGAAACGCTTTTGAATGTGCGTCCACAAGTCATGTGCTATCTCATGATGAGATAACGAGCTACTCAGGTCCGGAGCTACCATCAATTTTATCCAAGAGACCACCATGGTGTTATTTGCCCACCAATCCTCGAGATCATCAGAACCTTCATCATGCTTTATAATCAAACCATCTGCAAAACCAAACTTCTTTCTTGTGCGGAGAGAAAGCCGAAGATTCATTGCCCATTCTTCATAGTTAGGGCCACAAATTTGTGGTTGAGAGATGATGGATCCATGATTATCTCCAAAGGAGAGATCATAGGGATCAATTTGGCGAAAAGACATCTCAAATCTCACTGTAAGAGAAGACTTGTCTTTTGTTTTGCTAGATTCAGTGTCAGACATATGAAGAGTATTTCGATAGAGAAGAATCGAAGATACTAAGGTCAAGAAAGAAGCAAAAGAAAACAGATTTTGACAAGAAGAAGAGAGGCAGAGATCGTAGACCTAAAAAATTAGGTTAAGCTCTGATACCATGTCAAGAAGCCTATTTTGGTATAAAGGTTTTTTGTTTATTATCATGTTAAGGCATAACCTTATATACACAATTAGTTTTACCTAGTTACAAGAATGTAATTTTCGAACTAAACTGAACTTAACTTCTAATTATATTCGGGTCCATACATATCTCAATAAAGATTTAGATCCACATCTACTCTTCTAAAAATCTTATCGTTGCTGCCTTCCAAGTATACCATATAATCCATGACAACCTTTGACCATGAATACTGAGGCTACCGGAAAGACTCCCGAAGCCGTATGGATTGACGACAAGCTCATGTTGAAATACTGGGGAGCATTCAAACATGACATGAATTATTTTCTATTCCATTCCACACCGTGTACATTTTGTGTTACACCTTAGTCTCCTATTTTTAAGATTCACACCAATCCATAAACATTGCATAATAACTTGCTAGAGAAAGTGACATTGAACCTTCCACGATTGCGCTTGCAATGGTCGAATAGTGGGGCCAAAAGTTATATTATGGTCCGTAAACATACTATCCTGTTTAATTTGATAACCCAATTTGACTGTATATTCTCCAAATTTTGTGTAGTGCCAACCTAAAAGGTCGGATTGAAAGATGTCCCCCACCGGAATACTTTTGATAACTATCACATGGTGAGAAGGCCCAACTCGGAGTACCAGAAAAGATTAGGCTCGATTAATCTTTTAGATGGGGTCTGGTAACTATAGCTAGATGAGGATCTAAGCGGAATGGGTATTGGAATAAAGATGTAGTAAAGTCTGCAGATTAGGAGAACTAGTGTAACGCCCGTGAACCAAAAATTGAAAGTTTGGTTTATTTGTTTTGTTAAATGGATGGGTTGAGATTTGGTTTTGGCCCAATCCAATAAACCCACAATCCTAGAGCCCATTTCGTGTGGCCTACATTCTCCAAAAAAAAAACCCTAACCCTAGGCTCTCTTTCTCTATTTAAAGGGAATGTCAAAGAGAGAGGGAGGTTGCGATTCCCATTCTAGCGAAGCTTTGCTCTTTTTCCGACGTGAACCAGCTGCCACAACCACAAGGGGTTTCAGTCGTGTGCTTCGGTGACCGGAAAATCAGAGCAAGGAGGAGAAAAGGGAAGGTCTCGCAAGCAATGACTTTGCAGGGTGTTTTCTGAGCGAACCGTAAAGACCCAAACAACAAGCTTCATACAGTTAGATAGATCTCGGTTCGTAGTTTTTGGAGCATTTTTCCGATATCCAATCCGAGGTAAGACGTGTCCGCAATCCTCAGTTAAAGTTTGCCATAAATCGCAGTTTTTTCTGGAAACTAGAACTATCTCAGATTTACTCATGTTTCCAGTTTCACGGAGCTGACTTTGGAGGTTAGTTTCCGTTGATCTAGAGGAAATCAAAGAGCGGTTCTGGGGTCTTTGAAAGGGTTAAGCTGCAAGAAATCCAGATCGGGTTTCAAAGTTTCGATCCGACGTAAACCCAATGAGTTATTCATGTTTCTTTCTAGCCAAGAAACACTTGTTCAATCCAAAAATTGGAAACCCTGATCTGATTTGAAATGCAAACGCAGTTTTAGAAACGCGATTTCCACAGACGCTAGTCACCCAGAACGCTGTTGCAGACTACCAGGATTAGCGTTTCAACCGAAACCACCCGAAACGCTATTTTTCAATCGCTATTTTTCTTGGATTCAGTTTTTGGACGCGATCGCTAAGGTGAGTAAGTGACCATAGCTTATCAGGGTAAAGGAATTGATAGGATGCGATTGATTGTATTGTTTGTATGGATTCGTAATTGTATTGGTTGATTGTGTGGAGGAGATCTATGTGATGCGTCCTGGAATCGATCCATGAGAGGATAGGTTCGATTCCTGAACTCTGCAATGGTGCGTTGATCGATACACGAGCAGTGCATCGATCGACACCGAGGTTGTGTGTCGATCAACGCACAGGCTATTATGCTGGTTCTCGTTTGATTGTTCGTGTTATGTATTGTTGTTTGCTCATCCTAGTATTGTATCTTTTGCTTATGCCTGTGTGTATAGCCAAGTAGATGGGATGACTGTCTCACTGTGTATTTGTGATAATACTCACACATCTCTTTTAACCATGTGATGCAGTTAGAGACAAAGTGTGATCATGGAATCATGGCCAGGAAGAGGAGATGATCTAGAGTCTCGATTGTTTGATTATTGGATTGTTAGATATGCTAAGTTTGGTTATTCTAGATGTTTGAGTTAGAATTAATAATTGGACTATTGGTTATTGATTTGAATTGGAATTCGTTTGGTGTTTCAATAAAGTATGAGATTTATTAAATGGTGTTGTTTGGTTAATTGATTGTTGAGTTCCGCATATTGTGTTTTAACTGTTGAGGATTATTATTTATGATAATAATAATCCGAGTTTGGAAAATTTTAAATTTTTAATGGGCCGGGTTGTTTCAGTTTGGTATCAGAGCCCTTATGATGCTAGGGCTGGTGCACTTTATTGATTGATTATGTGAGTTAGTCGATTGATTGTTGTGTGGGTTTGGAGTCCTAGATCATTTTCTCCGAGCCTTCAATGAGATTTCATGGTATCTGTTGTTTGACTTTTTTGGTTTTCTAGTATGCTTAGTTTCTGCTATGGATAGTGCAGAATGAGATGGCTAGAGGTACTAGAGACACAGGTCGTGGGGGCCGTGGAGGCCGAAGTGGTCGTGGTGGGTGTGGGCGCGGGCGGGAACTTGAGAGTGAGTCTGTTACCGCGAGTATGGCCCAAGAGACCACGCAGGAGTAGTTGGCTGATTCGCAGGCGTATCAGGAGGGGTCTGTGGGTGTGGCCACTGTGGGTGCCAGTGGGAGGACTAGTGGGACTGGTGTGGGTCCTGGTGTGGTTGGCGGTGCGGTGGGCCCAGGTGGAGGTGCTGCCACAGGGATAGTCTAGGACCAAGATGATCGTCTAGTGGGTCTGCTGCAGTTGATCTTGGAGCGGTTACCGGGTGGGGTGCCGTCTCAAGATCAAGCTTCGAGAGTACAGCCGGGTATGGTTGGTGTGCAGCCGGGTATGGCTGGGGTGCATCTGGGTGTGGTGGCTGCGGAGGAGCTGCCATCCTATCTTAGGATGATGGAGCCGATGAAGAGGATTGGCACGGGATATTTCTAGGGAGGTGATGTGCATAAAACTTCTATGTAAAGTTTATGCAATTAGGTCTTTAAATTTATAACCCTAGGGAACTGCAAGTGCACAGTTAAGACAATTGTAGTACTTAGGGATCGTTCCACTGAGGACTAAGTGAAGAACGCGCTACAAACCTATATGATTCGGATTAAGCTAAGGGAAAATATTATTTGGTTTTGGGGTTTTATGGAAGCAAATAACAAACAATAAAAGTAAAAGGATAGATATAAATTAAGATTAGAATTTAATCAATTCACAAAACATATGAAAAAGCAAGTATATATAGGGGTTCAAGGAGGCATAAGTCGGTTAGGGTTTCTTCGGGCAAATACGTCTTTTTGGTCGAAACTGAGGCAATATCGGTCCAAATAACGGACGGGTTGCGTGACCGGTATTGGAAGCTTCCAAGGTGCTTCTAGAAGGTCGGAAAAAGTCTGAGCATCGGCCCATGGGCTGGCCCGGTGCTTGGCTCCATTTTGCACTCACTTCACTTCGAAGGCATTTTGACATGTCCTCAGTGTTTCGGGTGTATCTTCCAAAGTACAGCTCCAATTGATGAAATTACAACTCCATTGGAAATATAACTCAAAAAGATATATCCATTACAAGTTTCATTAAATTCCCAACTGATTTGATCCTCCGTTCTTCAGTGCACTTTTGGCGTATACGTTCTGTCCAGTTTGAGAATGTGCATTATATTCAAGATAAAATGACTTGGCTTGGTTCCTTTGACTTGGATGATTAGCTGCATCATAGATTACACTCCTTTTTTCCATTTTACATCCTTTTAATGATAAATTCTGTTAAGACCTTAAAATCTACATATACGAGAAAACTACCTCTTTTGGTCCAAAAGCTTTATTAATATATATAAAAACCATAGTAAAATAGATAGTAAAAGTGGTAAAATATAGGGTATATCAAATCCCCCAGACTTATCTTTTGCTTGTCCTCAAGCAAACAATCGTCAAGAATTGAGAAGAGGTTTGAAATTCGGAGGAATTCACATATCGTTTGGAATCGTTGCATCAAATTCTTAACCTGTAATCCACATGAAACAAGATTAGCTCATAGAAATTGTCATCTTATCCCATCACAAATTCGCAACATGTCCGTACTATAAATCTCTATCTCTGCAAAAATCTCAACTTCAAATCAATTGACTCTTTCTACTCTCATAGATTTAGTGAAAACTTCCCATAAAGAACATCATTCAAGGAAGACAGGCTAGGTATTGGGAAATGCTGATTTTAGTGGTAAGGTTAAAAGTGTTTAGGGTTACCATAGACTCCGCGTGCGAGATATTATGCAAAATCTCAAGAGAGAATGGACCTGTTGATGTCCACAATTTTCCAACCACTTTTTCACGTCTTTCTCCCCCAGACTTAGATCTTTTTCCGGGAATCACTTGAAATCTTTTCTACTCGTATCTTCTTTTGTATCATGACATTCCTTGGGTATCCTTTGGCCATAAGACTCTTAGACAACCGTTTTCCTTTCCCTTAGATTTTTTATTATTATTATTTTTGTTTTTATTTTTTTTATTTTATTTTTTTTTCTTTTGAAAGGGGGAAAACGGTATCTCTTTGATATAAGTCAAGTATAGGCACGAATTGTTACCATGTTTTTAAGCATCCAAGGAACGGTCATGCTCTTTGAAAATCGAATCTTTGTACTCCACCATTCTTTACCAAATCGTCGCATCTTTTAGTGATTGGAAAATTGCGTCGATCCTTTTCTCTTTGACGTTTTGGCACATATCTGTAAGTATGAAACTAAAAGAGAATGCATGAGGTCTGAAAGAAGGTAAAGGGTTTAAGGTAGGGTACCAACTAAAGATGAGCTGGCCATTCATGATAACAAAGAGTGGTAAAAGAGGATAAGATGTCATGAATGTGTGATTCGTTTCCTTGATCTAACATCCTTAATAAGAAATAATCAAAAATCATATTAGTCGTCCAAATATAGACTCAAAATCATATCCATCAAAACAGTTGCAAATAGAAATTTTCTTGGTGGAAGCTCCATCATGAGGTTTCTGAATCGATTGTCGTGATCAAACCCTGCAACAATGGTTACATAGTCTTTGAAATCAAAACATCAATCCTAGGAAAGTGTCATAATTACTATCTTATAATTTTTATTAAAAACGATTTTTTTTTTGAAAATAACTTTTGAAAAATCCTTTTGAAAACATAAAAACCAAACACTAACCAATGTGTTAGTAACAACAATCCCCCCAGACTTAACTTACACCGTCTTCGGTGTAAAATTAAATCAAATTAAGGGAGTAATGATGAAAATTTATTTGAAAGAAGAATTAAAAAGATAGAGAATAGAATGATAGTACCGGTGAGCTATAGATATTTCCGGCAAAAATCTTAGGTTGTCGCGATCAATCTTAGATCTTCGTTGTTTTCGAGCATCCGGTATCCCGTATGAATCAAAACCATACTTAGTATTTCCAATGTCTCCTCGTTCGATCACATCTCTTTGGAATGGTGGATAATGCGTAAGACGATTGAATTGTGCGTCCACAATGAAATCTCTTGAAAATCCTGTATAAGAGCAACATATCCTTACAAAAACACTTGAAATCACTTGTTAAATTCATCCTGAATCAAAGTCTTCAATACATGTGTATTGAATTCCAAGTCCAAGTGAAGGAAAAACAGATAAGAAACAAAAAGAAATCAAAATAATGAATCCAAATTGTTAAAAACTATCAATCTAAGTGAAATCAATGAATGAATATGTCAAGATGTGAAAATCATGTTTAAAACCATTTAAATCTAACCAATATTTTAACTTCTAATGCAAAAATTCATGAATTAAATAATTTTTAGTCAAATAACATGAAATATGCAAAAATAAATTGGTTCTTAAAAATTTTGTGTGAAAAATGATTTTAAAATAATTAAAAGAGTGAAAAAGAAAAAATTAACCTCTTTTGACCAAACGGTTAGGTGGTCGGCTCGGTGGTTCAAAGCGGTGGTTCGGTGGTCCATGGCTCGTGACTCCGGTGTTGTGATGGTTGATGGGGACGCGGTATGATCAAAACCGGTCTAGGTGTCGGGTGGCTAGTCGCGGTCAAGGACGGTCGAGTGGTGGCTCGGGTCCAAGGTGGTTCACGGCACGAAACGGTGGTCGGTGGATTTGGAGTGGCGGGTCAAGGTAATACCGGTCGTGGTACCAGTCGGCGGTATCGGCCGGCATCGTGTCGCGTCGAGTCGCGGTATGGTTCGGAAAGGTGTGGGTCGCGGGTAGGGTCGGGGCAGTCGAGACGGGACGGATTGGGAGCGAGTACCGGTCGGGATATCGGTCGGGTTGGTTGACCGATATCAGGACCAGCTCGGACGCGGGACGTGGGTCGCGGGGTGGTGTTGCGTATCGGTCCGGGTACGGTCGGTACTGCGGGTCGGCACTGCGTGGAAGATGGTCGCGGGTCGAGGCAGAACGGGCCGAGTACCGGTCACGATTTACGACCGGCACGCGGGACCGGTACTGGATCACTCGTGTCGCGGTCCGGATGGAACGCGATACCAATCGAGGACGTGGGTCGGTATCGGGTCCGGTACGATCGAGTCGTCGTGTCGCGGGAAATGGTCGCGTACCGGTCCGGGTACTGGGCGGTGTGACTGACCAACATCGTGTCGCGGGAAGGATTCATGGTCGCGGGAAGGTTTCATCGTGTCGCAGGTCGTGTGCTCGTGTCGCGGGACGGGTGATCGTGTCGCGGTACGGGGCATATCGTGTCGTGTATCGGTCACGAAACACAACCGATACGGTGACTGATATTCGAGCACTCGTGTTGCGGGGTGATCGGGATGCGATACCGGTCGCAGATGCGGGTCGATATCGTGTCCGGTATGGCCTCGTGTCGCGGTAAGGGCATCGTGTCGCGGTCCACGCAATTTTTCGTCGAGCTTTTTCTTCGTCTATACATATCGGATTCGAGATCCGAAAAATGCTACGGATTCATGAGAACGAGATCTTTCCAATGGTTCATGGTGGCTGGAACTGTGAAAAAGCTTCAAGTTGCGGCTTCGTAACCTTCCTAGACGGTCTTGTTCAATCGGTCATAACTTGCTAACCGTAATAGCAAATCATGTTCTGCTTGTTCCTATAGCTTCATAAGACTGTCTCCTTCGTGTATACCAAATTTCAAAAACCTCCGGGCTGATATAGAGCTCCAGTCATTCCATGAACACAACAAGTCGTGTTCGATCTCCTTTTCATCGTTTTTCTCAAAAACACATTTGTTTGTATTTTAAAAACTTTTTGTAAAATCCTGAAAAATGCATAGATAGATAAAATAATGAATGACAATGTTGAGAAAAATAAAATCAAATCCAAAAACTTAGAATAAGCAAAGCAATAAAATCAAAAACATAAATATGGGTTGCCTCCCATAAAGCGCTTGTTTTAAGTCGGATAGCTCGACTCCTTGGGTTTTTAGGATGGTGGAAGGTCTTCTAAAGGCTTGAGGTTGCCTTTAGCATGTAAATGAGGTCTCCTTAGGTCGTGTTCTCCATCTTCATCAAATTGATTTGGCTCATTGATCGACACTTCTCTTTTCTCCGAAGGAAGGTAAACTTGCACCGTTTCTTCAATTTGCTTCAAACGATCTTCTAATTGCTTCACATGGATGGAGGTTTCGATTGCTTCTCCTTGTAGATTTGTTGTCATGTCAATGATCTCCTTATCATGGTGTTCAAGGTCAAAACAAACGGCTGTAAGGGTTTGTACCGTTAGCCTATTATCGTTCTCCAATTCTTCCACTTTCGAGGTGAGTTCGGCTTTGTTTGTCTTGACTTCTCCCACGGCTTGAGCAGCTTGGTAAGCCTTAATAGCTACTGAATTTAGTTGAGTATTAAGCCTTCTAACATCTTCCTTAGTGTCCTTAACCGTTTCTTCCAATTGGTCATAAGTTTGATCAATCTTATGATTGATATCGACGATATCGTCTTTATCTTCGTGAAGATGTCGAGTGTGAACCTCTTCTATCTCCTCCAATTGGACCAAACGTGATTCAATTTTTCCAAATTGATCAATAAGGACCTCAAACTTCTCCTTAAAAGATGAATTTATGGTCTCGATCTTGGAATCGACATCATGAATGACTTTTTTAGTGTCTTCCATGAATCGATGCATCAAGACTTCGAGTTTGTCTTCTTGGGAGTTTGAGTGGGGATGGTGGTGGGACTGTGGTGATGGTGGCGGACGGATGTGATGAGGATGAGGGCGACTTTCTCCTCCATAAGCTTCCCAAGGGCGATACAAGTTTGAATTGTATCGATTTTTGTGAGAAAGTGGCGGTTGATGGAATTCATGAGGCATGGGGATGTAATCTCCAACTTCTTCACGAGGGTAAGGGCTCGCCATTCTCTTTGGATTGTGATGCTCCATTCACGAATCTCTGAAACTCACAAAGATTAAAAACAAAAAACGAAAAATTAGAAAAATCAAAAATAAGAAAAAAAAACTTAGACTTAATCGTTATAAAAAATTTGCAAGCAATCAAACAAAAGTCCCAGGCAACGGCGCCAAAAACCTTGATGTGCATAAAACTTCTATGTAGGGTTTATGCAATTAGGACTTTAAATTTATAACCCTAGGGAACTGCAAGTGCACAGTTAAGACAATTGTAGTACTTAGGGATCGTTCCACTGAGGACTAAGTGATGAATGCGCTACAAACCTATATGATTCGGATTAAGCTAAAGGAAAATAT
Organism: Arabis hirsuta; assembly: GCA_964056655.1. Lineage (NCBI taxonomy): Eukaryota > Viridiplantae > Streptophyta > Magnoliopsida > Brassicales > Brassicaceae > Arabis > Arabis hirsuta. The sequence goes on along the minus strand of OZ053303.1, from coordinate 9,328,894 downwards.
TATTTGGTTTTGGGGTTTTATGGAAGCAAATAATAAGCAATAAAAATAAAGGGATAGATATCAATTAATATTAGAATTTAAGCAATTCACAAAACATATGCAAAACACAAGCAATCGATTTAAGATTTTAATACTAGTTGTTCTAGAACTCATATCACTAAGGTAAGGTCATCCCACTATCGTGAAGTAACTAACCATCTACGTTTTGCACCCTAATAGACTCAACTATCGCAGTTTATTACAAGGTAAAAACATGCTTTATGCTCAAGATGGATTGTTCACTAGACTCCTTAACTAACCTATCGAATTGTTAAGAGGCCTAGCTCATCGAATACTAGGTCCGGAGATATAACAAGCTTTTGGAGATTATATCAACCTAAGATCACTCCTTGGGTAGCTAAGCCAATTCGTGCTTTGAGTATAAATAAAGATGAAAAATCAATTCTAGAATAAAACTCTAAACGATTAAATACGTAAAAGCATAGAATTAAGAAAGTGCAAAGAAATCAAATCAAAGCTATAACTCTAACATGTTTTGCAACACGTAGCAGCAAGATTAAAGCACATAGACAGTATAATTCGTTGATCTATCTAAGCGTAAGGAGTTAGATCTCATCTATTTGCAATAGGGCAAAGTCAATCTATCCTTAAAGGCTTCTAGAATCAAATAAACATGAAGAACATGAGAAAAACGAAATACATTGTTTAGGTATTGATTTATGCTATTAAGGCCGGCTACTTGAGTTCCTAGAGAGGCTAAAAGCAAGTATATATAGGGGTTCAAGGAGGCATAAGTCGGTTAGGGTTTCTTCGGGCAAATACGTCTTTTTGGTCGAAACTGAGGCAATATCGGTCCAAATAATGGACGGGTTGTGTGACCAGTATTGGAAGCTTCCAAGGTGCTTCTAGAAGGTTGGAAAAAGTTTGAGCATCGGCCCATGGGCTGGCCCGGTGCTTGGCTCCATTTTGCACTCACTTCACTTTGAAGGCAGTTTGACATGTCCTCAGTGTGTCGGGTGTATCTTCCAAAGTACAGCTCCAATTGATGAAATTCCAACTCTATTGGAAATCTAACTCAAAGGGCTATATCCATTACAAGTTTCATTAAATTACCAACTAATTTGATCCTCCCTTCTTCAGCGAACTTCTGGCATATACGTTCTGGCTAGTTTGAGAATGTGCATTATCTTCAAGATAAAATGACTTGGCTTGGTTCCTTTGACTTAGATGATTAGCTGCATCATAGATGACACTCCTTTTTCTCCATTTTACATCTTTTGATGATAAAACCTGTTAAGTCCTTAAAATCTACATATACGAGAAAACTACCTCTTTTGGTCCAAAAGCTTTATTAATATATATGAAAATCATAGTAAAATAGATAGTAAAAATGGTAAAATATAGGGTATATCAGGAGGTGCCAAGCCTGAGGAGGCCGGTGAGTGGCAGCTGAGACTGGAGCGTAACTTTCGCTCAATCAGGTGTCCTGAGGGATATCGGGTTGATATGGTGGTTCAATACCTACAGGGTGATGCGCTACTCTGATGGAGAGATGTTGAGGCCAGGAGAGTACAGGCAAAGATGGCTTGGGAGGACCTTTTGGCAGATTTAATGCCAAGTATTTCCCGCTGGAGGCGGTGGATCATCTGGTGTTGTGGTTTTTGGAGTTGATTCAGGGTGACCGGTCAATAAGGGAGTTTGACGCGGAGTTCAGTCGACTTCTAGTTCATGCGGGTAGAGGCATGGAGGGCAAATAGGCCCAGGTGAAGAGGTTCTTGAGAGGACTTTGACCAGATTTGAGGACTCACTGTAGAGTGAGTAGGTTCGCCATGAGGTCGGAGTTGGTGGAGATTATTGCGGCGATTGAGGAGGACTTAAGGGAACAGGTGGTGGTGGTTAGTCCGCCTGTTCAGCAGCAGGTGGGTCCGAGCAAAGGCGGCAAGCCTGCGCAAGGAGAAAATGAAGTGGGAGAGTGCTTCAGGGCCGAGTCAGAGAGGGTAGGGTGGTTTGGGATGCTTCGGGTGTGGAAGCATGGATCACAAGGTGGCGAGCTGTCTGAAGAGAAGTGAGTCTCGGGGTGCGCATGTGTGCTTTCACTATCAAGCCCAGGTGTCCTTAGCTCCAGCAGATAGCAGTGGCGGCCGTACAGCCGGTGGCTCAGATTGCAGCGGCACCGTAGGTGTTCACTTCAGTAGAGACGGGGGGGCTCTAGCGCCAGGTCGATCACAGGTATATTCCAGAACTTGACTTGTTAAATTATGATGTTTGAATTTTTGTCAGTTTTGGAACTTGTGAACCCGTGATAGGTTAGTTGGGTTCTTAGGCACATGGGATTTATGCAGGGACCTTAGTAGTGGGTGGGTATGAATCCCATGTTTTATTTGAGTCTGGAGCGGCGAATTACTTCATTACTCCAGAGTGTGCGGAGATCAGCGGTATCCAGAGCAATTCCGATGAGTAGTCGGGAGTAGTTAAGGTTGCTGGTGGTAAGTCTTTAGCTACTCTTGGGCAGGCTTGAGGCGTGGATATTCAGGTGGCGAGCGAGTCTATGCAAGCTGATCTGATTATTAGTCCGGTGGAGTTGTACGATGTTATTTTGGGTATGGATTGGCTGGACCGGTACAGAGTTCATCTGGATTGTCATCGAGGACGAGTTGTGTTTGAACGAGAGGTGGGGAGGTTAGTTTATCAGGGAATGAGGCCGACTTCTGGGAGTCTCATGATTTCGGCGATTTAGGCTGAGTAGCTGATTGAGAAGAGCTACGAGGCGTATTTGGCGACGATTGTGATGCCAAAGACTGTTGGAGAGGTTGCAGTTTGGGGTATTCGAGTTGTTCAGAACTTCCAGGATGTTTTCCAGTCGTTGTAGGGATTACCACCATCTCGGTCTGATCCTTTCACGATTGAGTTAGAACCCAAAACAACTCCGATATCTAAGACACTTTACCGAATGGCTCTAGCAGAGTTGGCAGAGCTGAAGAAGCAACTGGATTATCTTTTGGGGAAAGGATTTATCTGGCCTAGTGTTTTACCGTGGGGAGCGCCGGTGTTGTTTGTGAAGAAGAAGAATGAGAGTTTTCGGTTATGCATCGATTACCGGGGACTTAACCGAGTCACTGAAAAGAATAAGTATCCTCTACCGGGGATTGATGAGTTGTTGGATCAATTGCAAGGGGCTACTTGGTTTTCCAAGGTTGATTTGGCTTTGGGTTACCATCAGATTCCTATCGATGAGGCGGATGTTAGGAAGACTGCTTTCAGGACGAGGTTTAGGCATTATGAGTTTGTGGTGATGCATTTCGGGTTGACGAATGCGCCAACAGCATTCATGAGACTGATGAACGGGGTGTTCCAGGAGTATCTGGATGTGTTTGTGATCATCTTTATAGATGATATTTTTGTGTATTTGAGGAGTCCTAAGGAGCATGAGGTTCACTTGAGAGCGGTTTTTGAGAAGCTGCGGGAGCAGAAGCGAGATATGAGTTTTCTCGGTTATGTGGTTTCGGCAGATGAGGTTTCTGTGGATCCAGCAAAGATAGAGGCTATCAGAGGGTGGCCTAGACCGAGGAATGCCACTTAGATCAGGAGTTTTCTCGGATTGGCAGGTTATTAAAGGAGGTTCGTCAAGGGTTTTGCGAGTATGGCGCAGTCGATGACGAAGTTGACGGGGAAGAATGTCCATTTTGTGTGGTCTTCAGCTTACAAGGAGAGTTTCGAGAAGTTGAAGGAGATGTTGACTAGTACACCGGTGTTGGCATTAGCCGAGCTAGGCGAGCCTTACGTGGTGTATATGGACGCTTCAGGAGTTGGACTGGGGTGTGTGCTGATGCAGCAGGGAAAGGTAATTGCATATGCTTCGAGGTAGTTGAGGAAGCACGAGTACAACTACCCTACTCATGATTTGGAGTTGGCTACGGTGATTTTTGCTCTAAATATTTGGAGATCTTATCTTTATGGTGGAAAAGTTCAGGTGTTTACAGACCATAAGAGTCTGAAGTATTTCTTTACGCAGCCAGAGCTGAACCAGAGACAAAGGCGATGAATAGCGTTGGTGGCAGATTACGATCTGGAGATTGGTTACCATCCATGTAAGGCAAATCTGGTTGCAAATGCGTTGAGTTGGAAGAGAGTAGCTTCGGCTCAGGAGCGGGATATGGAGGCTTTGGTGAGCGAGATTAGCACTTTGAGGTTATGTGTTATCTCACAAGAGCGTTGGGGTTAGAGGCACCTAACCAGGCAGATTTGCTGAGCAGGATTCGAGTAGCTCAGGAGAAGGATCAGGGGTTGATTGATGCTTCTAAGGTTGCAGGTTCAGAGTATCAGGTCTCTGCGAACAGGACGATACTTATGAACGAGCGAGTTTGTGTGCCTAGGGATGAGGATCTAAGGTAGAAGATTCTAAGAGAGGCACATGCGAGTATGTTTTCGATTCATCCGGGAGCGACTAAGATGTATCGTGATATGAAATGGTACTATTACTGGGTCGGGAAGAAGAGGGATGTGGCCAACTGGGTGGCAGCTTGCCATGTGTGTCAGTTAGTAAAGGCTGAGCATCAGGTTCTGAGTGGTTTATTGCAGAGTTTACCCATTCTGGAGTGGAAGTGGGATATGATTACCATAGATTTCATGGTGGGATTGCCAGTTTCGCAAACTTATGATGCTATTTGGGTGATTATGGATCGTCTGACTCAGCACATTTTCTTGCCATTAAGAAGACCGATGGAGCAGCGGTGTTGGCTAGGAAGTATGTGCGGGAGATAGTGAGGCTGCACAGAGTGCTAGCGAGTATCGTGTCAGACAGAGATCCGAGGTTCACTTCAGAGTTTTGGAGAGCCTTTCAGGCGGAGATGGGCACTGAGGTGCATATGAGTACTGCTTATCATCCTCAGACAGATGGGTAATCTGAGAGGACGATTCAGACGCTTGAGGATTTGTTGAAGATGTGTGTGTGTTGGATTATGGTGGTCATTGGGCCGATCACTTGAACTTGGTAGAGTTTGCATATAACAACAGCTACCAGGCGAGTATCGGTATGGCTCCATATGAGGCTTTGTATGGGAGGCCATGTCGTCCACCATTATGTTGGACTCAAGTGGGGGAGAGGAGCATGTTTGGTACAGACTTTGTTCTAGAAACGATGGAGAAGATCAGTGTTTTGAGGCTGAACATGAAGGAGGCTCAGGATTGGCAGAAGAGTTATGCCGATAAGAGGAGGAAAGAGTTGGAGTTCGAGCTGGGAGATCAGGTGTATCTTAAGGCTGCGATGTTGAGGGGTCCTAACAGATCCATTTTATAGAATAACCTAAGTGAAAGGTTTATGGGTTCGTTCAGGGTTGTGGAACGGGTTGGACCGGTAGATTATCGTTTGGAGTTACCTCAGAGTATGAAGGCTTTTCATAAGGTCTTCTATGTCTCGATGCTACGGAAGTGTCTACTTGAGTATGAGGAGGTGTTGGATAGGATCCCAGAGGATCTTCAGTCCAATATGACCTTGGAGGCGAGACCTGTGAATATTCTCGAGAGGAGAGTCAAGGTTCTTCGCCAGAGGAGGATACCGTTGGTGAGAGTCGTGTAGGACTGTGACGGTGTCGAGGAGTAGACTTGGGAACCAGAATCGAAGATGAAGGCAAGGTTCTCGAAGTGGTTCGAGAAGCAAGTGGAGGCTTGAGTTGTCTTTTCTGGTTTTCAGTATCGGGATAGCATGTTGCTATGATTTTGTTATGTATTTTTGTTGGTGTTGTAACGATATACATTTTTGATGATTTAATAAGATCGGGTTTTTCCTTATTAAAGGTGTGTATTAAATGTGAGTTCTTATAATGTGATTGGTGGTGTCATGTGTTATGTAATGGCGAGAAATGGAAGTTCTATGTGAGTTAGAGCTTGTCCATGTTCTATGAGGAGTATCTAGGAATAGAAGTTCTATGTGAGTTAGGACTTGTCTATTTTCTAGATGGCGCTGGGAAATAAGGTTTTATGTGAGTTAGACACTGTCTATTTCCTAAGGAAAGTCTAGAAAACAGAGGTCTTTTCCAGAGACTCTGGTGGAAACACCCTAGTGATTGGGTTGTTTCGGATGACATGCAGATTGGTCATGATGTGATGATATTCCGGGATAGGGGATGTCATGGTAGAGCCACGGGAGGTGATTTTGGTCGATATGTGTTTATGATATACGTTGCAGAGTTGCTCCAGGGGATAGTGGATTACCTGCGTATACTTGAGAGATGGTGGTTCTCTCTAGGGGATAGTGGGGTCCCTACATATGCTTTGAGGGATGGTGGTTCTCTCCAGAGGATAGTGGGTTTCCTCTATGCCGATAGCTCAAAGGGTGATGACCCTGAGAGTGTGAGGGGCATACATGTATATGAGTTACGAGTTACGAGCAATAATGTTTGAAATGTGATTGTAAGTATGAGACTAGATGAGCTTTGGGAATCGGGAGTATTGATCTCAGGTGGTGCTGGCCGGGTTGGTCAGGAGTGTTAACTATAGTGAGTGATTCGAGGTCGAATTCGTGTTAGTGGGGGAGAATTATAATGCCCGTGAACCAAAAATTGGAAGTTTGGTTTATTTGTTTTGTTAAATGGATGGGTTGAAATTTGGTTTTGGCCCAATCCCAATAAACCCACAATTCTAGGGCCCATTTAGTGTGGCCCACATTCCCAAAAAAAAAAAACCCTAACCCTAGGCTCTCTTTCTCTATTTAAAGGGAATGTCAAAGAGAGAGGGAGGTTGCGATTCCCATTCTAGCGAAGCTCTGCTCTTTTTCCTACGTGAACCAGCAGCCACAACCACCAGGGGTTTCAGTCGTGTGCTCCGGTGACCGGAAAATCAGAGAAAGGAGAAGAAAAGGGAAGGTCTCGCAAGCACTGATTTTGCAGGGCGATTTTTGAGTGAACCGTAAAGACCCAGACAACGATCTTCATATGGTTAGATAGATCTCGGTTCGTAGTTTCTGGAGCATCTTTCTGATATCCAATCCGAGGTAAGACGCTTCCGCAATCCTCAGTTAAAGTTTGACCTAAATCGCAGTTTTTCTTGAAAACCAGATATGTCTAAAATTTACTCATATTTCCAGTTTTACAGAGCAGATTTTGGAGGTTAGTTTCCGTTGATCTAGAGGGAATCAGAGAGCGGTTCCAAGGTCTTTGGAAGGGTTAAGCTGCAAGGAATCCAGATCGAGTTTCAAAGTTCCGATCCAACGTAAACCCAGTGAGTTATTCATGTTTCTTTCTGGCTAAGAAACACTTGTTCAGTCCAAAAACTAGAAACCCTAATCTGATTTGAAATGCAAACGCAGTTTTGGAAACGCGATTTCCGCAGACGCTAGTCACCCAGAACGCTCTTGCAGACTACCAAGATTAGTGTTTCAACCACAACAGCCCGCAACGCTATTTTCAATCGCTATTTTTCTCGGATTCAGTTTTTGGACGTGATCGCTAAGGTGACGGCGTGACCATGGCTTATGTGGGTAAATGAATTGATAGGATGCAATCGATTGTGTTGTTTGTATGGATTCGTGCTTGTATTGGTTGATTGTGTGCAGGAGATCTATGTGATGCGTCCTGGAATCGATCCATGAGAGGATAGGTTCGATTCATAGACTCTGCGATGGTGCGTCGATCGACACACGAGCAGTGCATCGATCGACACCGGGGTTGTGTGTCGATCGACGCACGGGCTGTTGTGCTGGTTCTCGTTTGATTGTTCGTGTTGTGCATTGTTGTTTGCTCATCCTGGTATTGTATCTTGTGCTTATGCCTGTGTGTATAGCCAAATAGATAGGATGACCGTAGTATTTGTGGTAATACTCACACACCTCTTTTAATCATGTGATGCAGGTAGAGACAAAGTGTGATCGTGGAATCATGGCCAGGAAGAGGAAATGATCTAGAGTCTCGATTGTTTGATTATTGGATTGTTAGATGTGCAAAGTTGTTGGTTATTCTGGATGTTTGAGTTAGAATTGATAATTGGACTATTGGTTATTGATTTGAATTGGAATTGGTTTGGTGTTTCAATAAAGTATGAGATTTATTGAATGGTGTTGTTTGGTTAATTGATTGTTGAGTTCCACATATTGTGTTTTGACTGTTAAAAATAATTATTTCGAATTTGGAAAATTTTAAATTTTTAACGGGTCGGGTTGTTTCAACTAGAGAGATGGATATGAGATTCAAAAGACGTAACACTCGAATTTTGAAGGGAATAAAAAGAGTTGAATGATATGATAAATGAAGAACGTGATTCGTGCGTTAGTATGCTAAGTATGAAAAAATGTCTAGAGAGAAAAGAAATGTTGATCTCTCTAGCAATATACTCGCAATACAACATTTTATTTACAATTGGTCCCTTTTACGTTATTTTTCTATTGCGAGTTCAACTTTCGTTTCCCATTCTCCATTTCTCTCACTGTGATCCGAATCGATCCATATTCAAATTGAAAATGGCCGCCATTAGAAGAGGTAAAAACAATACCTTTTATATGAAAGGAGATTTGCTCAAGATTTTGAACACAAAGTTACTTGTACAATTGCGATAGAAGTGGAAAAAATCTAAATGATAATTAAGAAACCACAAGGCACAAATAAAACAAACAAAAAAGAACACCATCCAGGCCTCTGGTGTCTTTCTTCGATCAGAGTATGTTGCACGGAGGGATCTCCGAAACTGGGACCACAAAGTCCACAGGGATCTTTCGTCTTGCATGATAAGGCTCATTATGCAGAGATTTGTTGGACTCATTAGATTCGTTTTCTCTCTGTGATTTCTGAAGAGTCTCTCTCATCGCAAGCAACATTTCCTCCTGTCTTCCGTTAGCGTCTTTTAGCATATTCTCTAGCTGCAGGAGAAGAAGAACATATAATTTGGAAGTTACTTTATGGGTTCTCAACTCTCATTGAATTGGAAATTGAGTATACTAGGACTGTTGGAGGTTCTCAAGATTCATGAGACTCCAAAAGGCTCCTCGAATTCAGACACTCGAGCTAAGGCATGTTTCGGCGGAGCTAATCAAGAGTTGTCAGCTATATAAACAGTTTACAAAAACAAATAAATTACCATCTCTGCCATCATATTCATATTTTGGTCGTGCTCCGCTTGTAACTTCTTCTTCAAGTCTTCTATCTCTGTGTCAGCAAGGTTGTTAGTTTCGACCTCCTTCTGCTTCTCCTTAAGCATCTCTGCCTCTTTCTGAGAAACCGTGGATTCAAACATATGATCAACAATGACTATAACTAGATGCAAACCAGACAAGATATAGTAAGCATATCAGCCAGAGTTTCACCTTTATCTTACGGTGCATTTCGTCCGTAAATGGATTCCCACCATTGTTCTTCTCAACGGCTGTGACATGGGCAAGAAGGTCCTGGACTTGCTTGACCTTCTTGCCTTCATCCTTAGTTCTGTTATCGAACAGGACCCTTCTGCCACCAGTTAATCTGAGAACTGTCTGAAATTGAGCAATCCAATATTTAAAAACAGAACATAAAAGAGATGCAGAAACCTTCATGGCTTCATTGCCACTAACTAACCAAAGTTTATAAATATAATCAAGTCACACAGACCTTCAGAAATTCAGGGCAACCTCTGGACAAATAATCATCTAGTGTCTTGTTGCATGCCTCCAACTCATCACCGCCAGTGAATAAAACGACTAAATAGTCGACGATTTTACTCCCAAAAATGATCTGCAACGTACTGAGTGCGGTCTCTTCCTCTTGCGAAATTCTAGTCCTAACAGATAGAACTAACACCACAGCATGTATTCCTTCTTCCGCAAGAACGAGGCAATTGATGATTTCCTTACTGAGATATTCAGCGGACACAGAAAGATCGAACAGACCTGTATCAACAACAATAGCAAAGATGGACTCAGATGACTTCAGCTTAAACTTTGATCAAAATTGCTTTCCACTATTGGTGATAAATATGTGATTGTTAATATTCGTTGATGCCTAGAAGAAGTAAATGTTAAATTTAACGTTAGAGTTTGTGTATGTTCTCGTTGGTGGACAAGAATCTCATAAATATATATATACATTAAGGAAACTTTCATATAAAATCCTAGATGTCGTTCAAAGAGTGTTTTAGGGGACACATAATTTATTTAATCAATCGAAATATTTCGACTAAAACTATATATATGTTATGTTAGAAATCTTTACATCTCATTAATTTTATCCATTAATACATGTTTACAAATTTAAGCTCAACTAAATATCTTTAGACTTACCATATCATATATTTTAAATTTTCTAATATATTAACTAATTTTTTATATTATATTTATAACAATATTATTTATTATGTATATATGTATTTAGATTAGTATATTATACAAATTTTTCATTTATTATGATGTAGTCTATTATACATATTTAATCACACTTACAAATAATTATACATTTCATTATGGAAAATATATCTTTTTCAATTTGTTATTACTGACAAATTTACATAAATCTAAAATTTATGTGATTTATCGTATATCTTCTTATTTACATAAATAATAAAGATTAATTTTAGATATTGAAATTGAAACATTTGAATATGTTGTGACCAATTTTATACATATAAATATTTAAACTAATGGCATTAACATATATTTGATCAAAAATATTCAGTTTTATTACCTTTAAGCACAATAATTATAATTTTTTGTACCTTTATAGTAAATAGAAATCATATGCTTTGTCATACACGTTTAAATATTATAAAATTTTATATGTTACAACCAAGAAATTTTTTGAAAAATGACATTTTTCAAGTGTCACTTTTCAAAAATGTCACATTTTCAAAATCGTTGCAAAAATGCCACTTTTTCAAAATTATTTATTCATTATATCATTTATATTTTGATTAACTATGTTGTATTAGGGTTTAATTTTGAAGGTTTAGGGGTTTTTAGGAGTCAAAACAATTTGAGAAATTTTAAAAAATATCACTTTTTAAAAATGCCATCTTTTCAAAAATTTTGCAAAAATGCCACTTTTTCAAAAAAAAAATTCATTATATTATTTATGTTTATGTTAACTATATTGTATTAGGGTTTAGTTTTGAGGGTTTAAGGAGTTTTATGGGTTAAACATTTTTGAAGATTTATAATTTTAAGATTTATGCTTTAAAAATCTATAATTAGTAGCATTTTTGCAAATAGACACCCTTAAGCGGCATTTTTGCAAACGTACACACCAAAAGTGGTATTTTTGCAATTGCTCATTTTTTATGGTTAAGAATTTTAAGATTTAGGCTCTAAAAAATCATAATTAGTAGTGTTTTTGCAAATGGACAACCTATAATGATATTTTTGCAAATGGACAACCTATAATGGCATTTTTGCAAATGTACACACCAAAAATGATATTTTTGCAATTGTCCATAAAACCAATTAGTCAACCTATTTAATCTCACATTTTGCGCGGGTCAAAATCTAGTTTTCATTAATTTAACATGAACTAAAAAATATACGTGTTACAAATTTAAATTCAACTAAAAAGTAATATTTTAATATTTGAAAATATTATATAACATAATGTTTTAACGATGAATCATTTACTGATGTTAATTACTTTGTAAAACTGCATTAATATCCATTTGGATGCCATTTTTAACGATGAATCATTTATAATATCGCTTAATTGTAAACATATTACTCTAATTAAAGTTACGATTTTGTTATAAATGTACAATATTACAAGCAAACTATTTTTACAATTTTTTACAGAAAATACGATAAGTTTATTAATATAAGTATGTATACACATGTATTTGATATTGATAATTTCTCTTTTAATACGATGCAAGAATCATTTTTTTTTGTTATCAGTCAAACCGTTGGACCTTATAAAGCTACCAACCATATATGTACACGATGCCAATATTGGTGAAATCCAAATAGTTTTATTCAAAATAAATTGAAAACGAAAAATTAATGTTTGAATTTCGGAAAACCATCAGTTTTATTTTTTACTATTTTATTTTATTTTTATTTTAAAATGTTTTTACATACTAACGAGATATTTTTTTGGTTTGGTGAAAGAATCCATAATCTCAAATGTATTCTATTTACACTAAAAATTCTTACATTGAAGCCAAATGTCATACAAGTTAAGTTTGATAAGATATAATATATTTATTTATATGAGAGTTGTACCAATTCATCTTTGCTATTTCTAATTTTTTTGATATATTTTTAAGAGAATCAATGACTTTTTTTTTTTTGAAAATATTCTACTCTTACATATGACACGGATCAAAATCTAGTAAGTTAGTAACATAAAAACATTGTTTCAGCAAAAAAAAAAAAACATGAAACATTGTTTTTTTTTTGAAAGTTAACATGAAAATATTGTTAAAGATAAGACTAATGAGATCAAGTGAGCAATAGGTTACAGTTAAAGTCTTAAACGATATCATACCAGGAGTGTCAATCACATTGATCCTTGTACCACATACTTGTGTCACCGCTGTATATGTCTGACATTTCATTGTAACACCTGTTGCTTGTGTTTCCGAGTTGAAGACTGCTTTTCCGATGAGAGAGTTCCCTGTGGCGCTTTTTCCGTTACCAGTACGCCCCACCAAAACTATGTTTTTGATTGGCTCTGATGCTGCTGGCAAGCGCTGATCAGTCGTGTTCTCAACTCCAGCCATCTACAAAAAAAAAAACTCTTTGCATGTCGCATAACTAGTAAATCTTAGCTCGTTGACCACTCACAAAAAAGGTAGCATATTTCTAGCTAATAGAGGAACGGATTTCCGCAAAAGCTTTTGATTTTGAGCATGAATATACAATTGTTAGAGCGAGGGAGGAAGGAAAAACGCTGATATAAAACATGTAAAGTAATTATCCTTTATATTTCCATTCCAAGAGACGCATATTTATGTAATATACTCGAGAGACCATCGAGACAGAAAATTCATAGAACCAAAAGAAACTAGTTACTAAAGAAGCACAATACGGAAACTCACGAGTGTTTTCAAATCTTTTTCAGTACTTGCCAAACAGATCGAGTAGAACACCAACAGCAAACTTAGAATGAATCGACAAATTAACAGACGATATGATTGAAGTTTAAATAGGAGACGGCTTGCCCGATATTATGTTCAACCAATGCGTATTGATATTTAATATCTAGTTATTGGTGGAAATTAAACTACTTTTATTTTATTTTTTAACCATTTGTGTTTCTTATGATATTGTAATAGTGTAACTTGCTTGTTATCTATTATATGAAACCGGAAACGGTAAACGAATATGATAGGACAAGACGACTTTGAGTTTTGAGACGACTTTTGGGGGCTTCATCATCTTCCGTGCTACCTAGGTTGTGATCATGTCTTTCTTAACTATAACATCCAAGTAAACACTCATGACACTTGTAGCTTTGTGATTGGAAGCATATCATAGGCGGCTAGGTAGTCTATAGTAGAAACTCTATAAATTACTAATGTTGAATCTTTTAGCAAAAAAAATAAAAATATTGTTAGAATATGTGGAAGCTGAATCCCGCCATGAGTATTTGTATGTGAATTTGGAGAAGAAACTTTGTTCCTAAGAAATATCTATAAATTCAACCATTAAAAGAAGAGTAGAGCGAAGCTGGATTTATATTGATATGAATCGAATATACAATAAGATCTCGAGTGAGATGTGTTACAAGCTGAAAATATAATTGTTGCTCTTGTGTAACTGAAAAGTTGGCGAAATATGCTCGGACTTCATGTATTTATAGCTTAATTCAGCTCTTCGATCCAGCTCCATGTCTCCAGGGCGGTTCCGCGTATCTCGGGCACGTCTCGGCATATTCTCCGCAAATCTCGCTCCTACGACTGTGCTAAGCTCTGCGTCTATTGACCCAACACTTTCAAAGTTGACTTGGGCCTTTGACCGAATCCTGTCTTTTTCTTGAGGCTGGACCGTAGGCCCATTTAATCTGGTCAAAACGAAATAAATGACAGGCTTTGACTTGGGCTTTTAGTGGTCCAGATTTGGTGACGAATCTAGCCTCAACAGTTGCCCCCAGCCCATTAAGTATTAAGTAATAATACTTGATGGACGGTCATTCATCATTATCTTTTCGTATATCCAACGTATATATTGCAGATGAATATACGCCATGATTTTACTTCAACGGTCCAGATCTCGAATCGACGGTCATGATTCAATCAATCAGAATGAGAAGAGGAGGTGTAAGATCTTCACCATTTCAACGGCTAGAAATGGAATGTGGCCACTGCACGAACCTTACCGAGGTTCCGTCCGGATCTCTATCCGAATCGAGTATTCCTTGACCACAACTCTACCCTACGACCCCATAACTATTAAAACACCCTATGAAAGCTAAACTAAAAAAGACTAGAAAAGGAGAGTTAGGTACGGATCGCACCAAATCTCTACCGCGGTTCTGGGATGTTACACGTTGAACCGCCTCACATCAAGTTAATATATAATAAATGCATGAATCTACAATAGCACATGGATATAAACTATGACCGTGTATGATTTCAGTGGAGGAACGGAGATATTGTGTGTCTCTATATGGCTAGGGGTGGGCATACGAGAATGTGGGACGGAATTTCATGGGAATGGAACAGGAACGGGATTTTCGGGACTAGGAAAATATGTCCCATTTGTGTCCCATTTAAAATTCGGGACGGGAACGGTACGAGAATTCCCATAAAATAATGACATAGTCGAATCAAAATAAACTAAACATAAGTAAACTACATAAATATTTCACTACAAGAAAACAGTGCTTTAGCGTCGGCAGTATTCGACGCTAAAACGTCTTAGCGTCGTTTTAGCGTCGAAGTACGTTTCGACGCTAAATCATTTTCGACGCGAATTCGACGCTATATTAGCGGCGGACAAAAATTCGACGCTAAAACGACGCTACTGTTCGACGCTAATTCGACGCTAATTAGCGTCGATCAAGGTCGATGCAAAGCTTATGACGCTAATTCGATGCTAGCATCGAATTAGCGTCGAACCCTTTCGTGTAGACGCCGCTAATTCGACGCTAATTAGCGTCGAATTAGCTTCGTTATTAACATTTTTTTTTTAAATATAAATTATAAATTATAAAATATATTAAAAATTAAATTATAAAATATATTAAATTTTTTTTTTTAAATTATAAAATATATTAAAAATTAAGAATATTACAAAAATTAAATTATCCGATACAAAAAAAATTAAAACGCTAATGAGGAGGCGGTTGTTGGGTCCTTAGGTTGATGACGTCGTCTCAGATCATCTCTTCGGATTCCTGCTCGAACTGCGATGGACCGTCGTCAGGTGGAGGAGGCGGTGGAGGAAACTGCAACCCTTGCATGGCAGTTGCTAATGACGGATGATCCTCTGCGATGATGTTGAAAAGACTGGTCAATGCTCCGAGTCTAGTCTCTATGTGCGTCTCTAGCTGCGAAATCCTACTGTTAGCAGCATCCAACTGTCTCGTCAATTCCGGCTGAGACGGACCCGACGTGTAGGAAAATCGAGCAGACGTAGAAGCTGCTGGGACATCCCTGATGGATCCAACACCCATCGTTCGTCCTTTCTTCTTCGGTGCAACCTATAAAATAAAAATGTTATACAAAAAATTGTAATAAAAAATAATTTTAAATATATTATAAGAATCTAAAAAATTACCTCCTCGTATAGTCTATCCAAATCTTGGACACCCATCGTAGACTGGACAGATTCGTCTAGCTTTGTCAGTCGTGCGTTGTACTCGTTGAACGTTTGTTCCGCTTGAGCGGTAACAAACGTCCCATCCTTACTCCGATGAGTTTTCTCCATCACTTTGTGCATCGGAGGAAGATCACCGCCGGGAGCCTGTTAAACAAAAATAAACATAGATAAAGATAAAATATTTAATAAATAAATATTTAAAATAAATCAAATAAATTAAGTTCATTAAAATATTACCATGTTGATGCGTATTGTGGCGTATGATGATTGACCCGCACAATGCTTTGAAGGTCCATCTCCTTCGGCCACCGGCGTAAGACGGGCTGCAGAACACTTTCCCGATCTAACCACTGAATAGGGGTCCTCCCAAAACTGCACTAGTCCCGACCAAACATCGGGATCCATCCCTATCGGCCTCCCCGCATCGCCTTTCGCGCGCCACGCTTTCTTCAAGTTCCCGACATAGCCGTTTAGACGCTTTAGCGCCTTACGCTCGCACTTCGAAAGTACGGAATTCCTCCCAGTGCCACCCTTGCTACAAAAATACGAATAATGTTATGAATATATTTAAAATTAAATACTTCAATTAATAAAAATAAATAATATAAAATGACTTACCGCCCATGACTCGAACCAAATATCCCGAACATGCTGCGGGGTTTGGCTCCAATTAGCATGGGGCATCGTGAAATAGGCCGCGATGGCCTTGGTGACCGAACGCGATACCTTGTTATCGTTAAACCTGTTAAAAAAAAATTTACAATGATTTAATTATAATTTTTAATTAAAAATTAAATAACCAAAATTAGCGTTTTTTAATTAGTAATATTGTAAAAGATGTAATCATACCATAATGTACCAGGAGGCCTCATCGGATGGAGACTCTGAACCCGTGTCTCTCGTCCAGGTTGGCGGAGAAGCTCGGTAATTCGCATAATGAGAGGCGCGTTTGCCGGTGGCGGCTCAGAGTGCTCATCGGAAGGGTGTGCTTCGTCTTCTTCTGGCTGTGTCTCTGGCTCTGGCTGAGGCGGTGGCGGTGGCGAAGCCCGTGGCGGAGCTCGTGCAATTTCCCGTGGCGGAGCCTGTGGACGATAGTTCGCAGCCTGCGAACCGGACCCCGACGCTGATCCGGATCCGCGTCGAGCATCGGATCCGGGAACCGTAACATCGTCGCCAAATAACTGGCCGTATGAAAAAGGTGCTCGATCCGCCTATAAAATAAAACAAAATTATTAAATTAAAACATGTAAAATATAAATTCATAAATAAATTAAAACAATTGTTATAGAAATTTTGAAGAACAATTCATAAATTCTTAAATTTTATAAATACAAACACATAAATCCATAAATCCATATTTTTCAAAAAATTGATAAATTCTTTTATTTTACTTTACATAAATAAATTTCATAAAATAAAAATTCATAAATTCGATTTTATTTTTGCCAAATTTATAAATTAGTAACTTATCAAATCTAAATTTATTTTCTACATATTTCCTAAAATCTATTTAAAATCAACTTTGTTCATATCAAAATTTCCTAAAATATATATTTCATATCAAATTTCCTAAAATATTTTTCGTATATATTTCTTAAAATCTATTTCATATCAAATTGCCTAAAATTTATTTCCTATATATTTCCTAAAATCTATTTAATATCAAATTTCCTAAAAAATATTTCCTATATATT